>JAOWBL010000015.1:15128770-15167769 GCA_028564865.1 Zenarchopterus dispar
ATATATAAGCTTCTGCATACAAATAAAGCAGGATAATGTCCGGACCTATAGCTAGCCCAAACTTGTTACAGAGATTTCTTAAAAGTCAGAACTGAGTTAATGTCATTTCCATTTCTGGGACAAAACATATTCTGTGTTTCAAAATATGTTCTTTATTTGTGAAACAATAGTGATCAGTTCTTTAGAAATTGTTATTATCCAGAACAGATGTGGTGCTTGACCTTTTGCTGCTGACGCTATAGAAACTTACCGGTTCAAAAATAAATGTGTGTGTGGTACTTCTCAGCAAAGCCTTCAAACTTTCACTCTGTGTAAATGTGACTGTGGGGTGTGTATTAAACACTTAAAGAATAAAAGAAGGTTTTTATTATTTTATTGTTTATAGTTTTAGGAGCATACATGTTACTGCAGAAATGAACCGATCATCGTCATTGATGAACCGATCATCGTCACCGATGAACCGATCATCGTCACAGAGGAACCGACCATCGTCATTGATGAATTGATCATCGTCACTGATGAACCGATCATTGTCATGATGAACTGATCATCATTGATGAACCGATCATCGTCATTGATGAACCGATCATTGTCATAATGAACCGATCATTGTCATGATGAACCGATCTTTGTCATGATGAACCGATCTTTGTCATGATGAACCGATCATCGTCACCGAGGAACCGACCATCGTCATTGATGAACTGATCATCGTCATTGATGAACTGATCATCATTGATGAACCGATCATCGTCATTGATGAACCGATCATCGTCATTGATGAACCGATCATCGTCATTGATGAACTGATCAGCTCTTAGTGTTGCTGCAAATGACTCTGGGAGCGATTATGAATCAGTTTCAAACCAATCTGGAGTCCAACGTTCTCCAGTGAGGAAGATGATTGACTGTTCATGCTCTACTCAGTTTTAGGCCAAAGAGAAGAAGTGTGTTTTAAGGCGAACTTGAACACATCTGAAGTCGGGAAGGTGTGAACAGAGGTTCACTGGAAACAGAACTCTCCCCCTCCTGGATCACAGCTTTCATGTCACACCTCACTTTTCTCACCTTGCCACTCAGCCACTGATCTTCATGTCATCTCCTCCAACATCAGGAACCTCTGCGTGGGTCTGCAGCAGCTCTTCAAGCCCAGCCTGGATCAGGAGAAGGTTCCAGTGATAGGAGGACATCCTGCCTGGTTGTCATGGCTCTGGAGACTGACTGAGGACCTTCGACTGCAATAACACCACTTCTCCTCAGGGATCATGAAGTGTTCTTGAGTTAGAGAATAAGACGCACAATTTAACAATAGTTTAACTTGCTCAAAGCTGAAATGAAGCCAAAACATTCATTAAACGTCTTGTGAATTTGTTTTCATCGAAGTAGCTTCCAGACAGACACTTTTTGGGTCTAATTTGACATTTATGGCTCAGCCCGGCAGCTTTCCTGATTCTTTTCTTCTTCAGCACGAAGAATCTGTCCAGCTCCTCTGACGCAGAAGGAACTGCCTCTGGACACTTTTGGACGGACATCAAGGAACGAATTGTGGGATGCAGGTAGAGCAACAACCAGATACAGACTAGTATCAACAAACCCCGCCCCCCGGCCCGTTCCGATTAGCTCGGTATGTTCTGTACCGGCCGTGATTGGGAGGGTACCAGAAGTGACTGTGTTGGATGTGGCCCAGAGGTTGTGAGCTGGGCCTGGGTTAGGGCAGAAGACGGACGGGTCGGGTTTGGGACAACGTGGTTACTTCTGTGTATCAGATGTTGTTCATCGCTCTGACATGGTTCATCCGTCGCCGGCGTTGTTGATGGAAACACCCCGACTGTCTCACACCAGAGGACGCTGCTCACGACTTACAACAGCTCTCTTTCTGTCATATGACAAACATCTTTGAGTCGTCTGTCCAGCCGTACCCGTTGGACACCAGTCCAGGACCAACTGGGAACTTTTTCAACTCCTTGCCAGACTCGCAGCGGTTCTTTACCATCGCTGCATCATGACACTACATCATAGCTCCGTCACACGGACCTGAGCTAGTTTCAGAGGAACACGTTGGTGAAGTTCAGCTTTTGTTCTCCCAGCTTCAGCAGAGTGGGCCCGCTTGGTTTTCAGCTCTACTGAACCAGCAGAGTCGACGGTGATGTTGAAAGACTTCCTGCTGGAGGATGACGCATTTCCACCTCACTTCTGTGGTTTGTGCCCCTCAAACCCCTGAAGTCAAATGAGCGCGTTTAGCTTTGCTGATATTTGTGACGTGAGTGTGGTTTTTCTGATGAAATTGAAATTGTTTCTTCCGTTTGTGTGACAGTCTCACCATGCAAGTGAAACGTTAGTAGTTCTGAACACCAGTGGCTGTTGTTTCACTCTCAGGTGCCTTTCCTGTCAACACACACACACACCCTGATGGTTGACTCGTCTTCATCGTCGACAACATCTCCACACAACAGCCCGGCCGTTCGCTTTGGTTCTCTTTTAATAAATTATCTCTCGAAGCGTCTCTTCACCACTTTTGTTTTTGGGCCTGCGGTTAAAGCTCGTGTCAGTTTCAATCGGTCAAATTCTCTTTCTACACTTTTTGTGTCTAAAATTTAAGACAAAAAAAAAAAAAAAGATCTGATAGTAGTTCTTAACATTTGGGAACAACAAATAAAACCTCCAGAATAACAATATAACCTTTTACTATTTGTTAAATGAATAAAAATAAGAACGTGCATACTAAGGGCCACTCGACTGATCCCAAAGGAGCTCTGAGGGTCCGTTTCAGTCCAGTGCTCACCGATGAAAAGATCATCAACAGATGTTTCTGGAGTTTTCTGGTCTGGAGCATTGAGGTGTATTTACACAATGCCAAGAGGGAAAGACATCAGCAATTGCCTTGAATAAGATATTCTTGATGAACATCTGGAAAGGGTTATAAAAACAATTTTCAAACAATTTGGACATTAAGGTTCCAGCAAGTGTTGTGAGGAGCAGATGTGGTCTAAAAGGGACAGAGGAAGACATATTTGGGGCTCTATGGCTGAGATTTGATAGACATCCATCAAGGCCAACGAAATGGGCAAAACTAAGAAAAAAAGCACTGGCCAGCCTCAGAGAACATGTTAGATGAAGTCCATAACAGCAGAATCAGAAGAAGGGTGAACCAGGACAGTTTGTTTGGAAGAGGTTCCAGGAGAAAAACTCTTCTAAAAACAACATGGAAGCACCACTGAGGTTCACAAAACATCTGAACAAACCAGCAGACGTCTAGAGCAAAGTCCTCTGGACTTTTGAGACCAAAGTGGAGATGTTTGGTCTTCATGTCCAGAACCATGTTTGGAGAAAACCAGCAGAAACACCTCAGACCCACTGTCAAGCATGGTGGAGGGATGATGGTCTGGACACCTGTCAATTACTGAGTGGACCATGAAGTCCTCTGTAGACCAGAGTCTTCTAGAGACTAATGTGAGGACATTTATCTGAAACTGGGTCATGTGACAGGAAATGATTTCAAACTCTGCAGCAGATCTACAGCAGAAAAATAAAAAGTAAAAGAATCAAGGTTCTGGAATAACCTGGTCAAAGTCCAGACCTGGACCTGGTTGAAATGCTGTGGTGAGACCTTCAAAGAGCCATGTAGAAGAACTGAACCTATGTTGGAAAGAAGTATGGACCGGAACCTCTCCAGAACCACGAGACACTGGTGAAGTCAGACATGAAACATCTAGTGCTGAAGGTAGATTTACAAACTGTTGGACCATGGGGGTATTTAGTATTGTTCACATACTTTGTGTGATTTTTTGTTGGATAAAAAAACATCACAGTGGAAAAGGTCGTCTCATACAGAGACTCGGAACAATCAGATGATTCATCTGTTTTCACACCACACAAAAACACCCACTGTGATTTCTCACCACCTACGTTCTTCAGAGTATTAAAACAAGCGACACTGAAAAAGCATCAAGTTTAAAAACCTTTATTCATAAAAAGCATTTTTCCAGCAGAATCAAACTAATGGTGTTTAACAGTAGTCACGTCAGCAGGAGCAGTTATCCAGTTACAGCAGGAAACCTCGGCCACCTCGCCTTCCTCTTTCACATCTGTGACGCTGCACTCGTCCTCGCACTTCCTCACAGCTCCTCTTTTTCACTGCCTGGATGAGTGAGTGTCGCTGCAGGCTGAAGACGCCACGTTCACGTGGACAGAAATCCAGAGAATGACAGCGAGACGTCCGAGGAGGAAAACACGGGGAGTAAATCCACAAACGCAGGAATGTGAAGTTCGCCGAAGCTTCAAGCTCAGATCAGCAGATGAAGTGGCGAGGTGCAGGGTTTCCTGTCACCTCGCCACTAAACATCAGGTTTTAGGGTAGCCTAAAACCTCCAAAAATCTTACATCAGAGTTTGGAGTCGAACAGGGTTTTTTTTTTTTTTTTTGTATTAACACAAAGTTAATTAAAGATTTTACAAAAAGTTTTCTACTAGTTCATAAAATCTAAAAATGTACAAAAGTTACAGGAAAATAAGTTAGCTTGTTGCATAAAAACAAGATTTTTGTTCGCAGCGAGTGAGTTCAGGGACATCATCATCATCATCGTTTCTCCTTCGTTTTCAGTCGTCTCTGGCGAGATGAATCCAGCTCCATGCTGAGATGAGGACACTTGGGCCTTAAATAAAAGTCTCTCTGAGAGCTGCCGAAGCAGGAGAGATGAAGGTGGTGGAGCAAGACACAGACGAGCAGATAAACTCACAGAAACTAATGTTAGAAGTAAAAAAAAAAAGCAACTTGAAACATCTGGACATCGGTGTTTAACATCTCTGCTTTCATTGGATCATTCTGGGTAAAGATCAGTGCAAAGGATTGTGGGTCGTGTTCAAACAGCTGCATGATTTTTAGAAACACCTCAACAGTCATGACGATACCCAAAAACGCCACCAACTTCATCGACCAAAGAAAAGCGTCAGATTCATGCCGGTGAGAGCGGAGACGGAGCCACCATCGTTCCAGAACCTGCGCTGAAGTTCAGCAGCACCAGATGTGAGGTCCTGACCGACGACCACTCACCCTGAACCCTGACTTTTATTGTCTCAGCTGACCAGACTGAAGCATCTCTGAGGGGAACCAGAGGAGCCAAAACGGAGGTGAAGCCTCAGACACGTCAGAAACCTCCATCCTGGATGAAAGCGACCCGAGCAGACTACGTTGTAGTCAGAGGTCCAAGAAGGTGTGTTCATTTCTGCTTCAAAAAACAAAACAAAACAAAACAAAAAAAGGATGGGGACTAACGGTTGGAAATAGGACTGGACCGTAATCTTCACAGCTTTAAAGGGGACCTCTGGACTAAAATTTAAAAAATTATTCTGGTGTTGCTTCAATGAGCAGAGGAGTTTTAACAACTAATTCAGAAACTCCAAGATCGTTGTCGTGACAACGCAGCTCTCATAAGATCACCAACACTTTTTATTTTCTTTACTAGTTGACTTTTCGAGCAGAACCAGGTTGAAAGGTGACCCGTTTCATCTCATCCAGGGTTGTGAAGACATTCAGATAAACTAGCAGAGTTTCTGGATGAATCTCACCGGTGATGCTGAAGTGAACATTTGTGCAGCAGGTAGTGTCGTCTGGGGAAAACAGCTCCTCAGCGTTTATTCAGCGTTTATTCAGCTTTTATTCAGCTTTTATTCAGCGTTTATTCAGCGTTTATTCAGCGTTTATTCAGCGTTTGCCTCGTGTTTAACGGCGCCACCAGCAGCCGTCTGACTCTCGTCTCTGCAGCGATTACGCCACAGCTGCTGGCGAGATCAGCGTGCAGCAGCTCTGTCAGTGGTTTCCTCTGCCGTGCACGTGGGTGTGTGTGTGTGTGAGAGAGAATTGCATTCAGCTCAATGGTTAGGGAAGCCACCGCCACCGCCATCCTCAGGGACAAAGCCTTGGTGTGTGTTTTTGTGTGTGATTATGTGTATTTGTGAGACTAGTGTTGGTCGGCTCGGCTCGAGCAACGTTTCCAGTAAAGTGTCAGAGTGTTGCATGCTGGGATAGAATCTAAAGATGGAGGGACAAAGACTGTAATTTACCAGGGAGGGGCCCCTCCATCTCTGTCCTGTTTATCTACCCGTCCTCCATCTTTCTCCTCGTGTCCTATTTATTCTTCCTCGCCGTCTCTTCGTGTGCTCGGCTTCCTGCCTCTCGTGTCTTTTCCAGTGTTTGTTCTCGACAGAAGAAAGTAAAAATGTCACTGCTGGAAGCTGCAAACATCTGCTGAGTCCCACCTCACGGATGAGCTCCTAGTGTTCTGGTGGACATTTGTGATTCACACGTGTCCTCTGTCCCCACATGATTCAAGTGTTGTGTCTTCTCTGACTTTTGTCCCGTATCGCCAACAGTCAGAGACAAAAGTCAGAGAAGTCAGTGACGGGATCACGCTGATTTAACGTCTAATCAGAGAAGAAACTAATAATCACAAAAGATCCTTGAAAGTTTCTTCACCGGTGACGTTTCGCTGGATCAGAGAGAAAACTGCTGAATCCTCAGAGACTTCTGTAGTGTTGGGGATGGGGGGATGTAAACCAGCAAGGTGGGGGGAGAGCAACAGCATGGATCCAGCAGCTGTGATTGACAGCTGGAAGTCCAGAAGCTTCCAGAGAAATGGTTTTATGGTCATTTGTGTTGACAGCTGTTGTGGCGTCATCGCTGAACTTTAGTTGCACTTTAATGAGGCGTTACTCTCCAGGATTTAGACGGAGCCCCAGGCCCAGACTTACTCATGGAGCTCGTTGCAAGTTCAGGTTTGAGGGTTTGGTTTATGTCCTTAAGCACCAACAGGGTTCTGCTCCAGTCTTTAGACACAGCCGTACTCGTACCAGACAGTCTGTGGGTCGTTGTTCGGGTCGGGTGACGCCGGCGTGCTGTTCGGACGCTCCAAGGAGCCACAAATCCCTCTGTCCCCATCTTTCTTTGAGTGGGAGGTGTCAGCTGAACACCCCTCCCTCAGGACGTGACCTGGGTCGGAGGTTTCATCGGGCTTTGTGGGGGGCATGGGCCTGACGGGGGTTACCATGGCGACCTCTCCACGGTGGTGCTGGGAGGAAGGGGGACCGTTCCTGGAGACCGGGGTCCTCCCTCTGCCGTCTGGCTCTCTCTCGGCGTACCTCTCTCCCTGCAGGTTCAGGGAGGTGGAGTGGTGGATGGTCGTGAAGCCACTGTCGCCATGGTGATCGGTCGCAGAAGTGAAGCGAGCTGACAGCGGCCGCTCACGCCCATTAGCCCCTCCCCCCTGCCGCCGAACTACGAAATCTGCCTGGCTGGGAGATCCCTCATTTCCACGGAAGCTGTCTGGTCCGTTAGAGCGGAGCAGATCGGCAGAGGCCAGGCTGAAGGTCCTGCTTAGTGATTGGCTGCTTCTCTGAGTGACAGACTGACTGGAGGCAGGCGATTGGCCGACAGGCTGGCGGGGGGAGGGCTTTACGCTCTGGCCTGGCCGCTGGCTGCACGACTGTATGGTGGGAGTGACGTAGCTGGTGGGGGTCACATGATCTCTCCCAGTGACAGCCAAGGGGGCGGGGCTTCTGGTGAAATAATCAGTCATCAGGTCCTCCCTGCTTCCTGTCGACACCTGGACAGAAAACCAGAAATGATGTCAGTAAAGTTTAGCCAGGAGGTCACCTCCACGGAGCTGAAGCTGCTGTTAAAGCTCTACGGGAGGTGAAACAGTCATGTGACCTCTTGCACCCAGCTGATCTGCAGGTTTAACCTGCAGCTGGAGGTGAGTTTGATTTTAAAAATGTCCCAAGAACCATGACACCTGTCTTCCTGCTTTGTCAGACCGGATACAGGTGAGTTTTAACATCAGAGGTGAGGTTTTCATGCTAAAACATCAATGTTAAAATTACATCTGTGTTGACTTCATAAAAAAGAAATGAATGAATGAAAACGAGACACCAAAATAAAACATCAGTGGAGCAGATCATCTCTGAACCATGTGGCAGAAACGGCAGCAGAACAACAACTTTTAAAACCTGCAGTTAAAGTTTGTGAATATTTTTAAAAAAAATTGATTTGCAGCAGCTGTTTTAAATAAATTCAAAAACAGGTTTTCATCTTCATGAGTGAACATGATTGAGTGTTTCAGTATCAGCTGTAGTGTTTCTGAATCCATTGAAACATCTGGGATGAATCATGTTTCTAACAGCCTTCATAAATACGCATTATCTGCTCCTTCTGGACCACGCTGGTCCTCTCAGAACATCATCTGGTCTGGGAGGTTATCTGTTCTTACCACGGGAGGAGACTGCAGGTTGCTCTCTTGTAGAAACTCCTCCAGCGTCACCATCTCACTCCCAGGAGAAGATGGGCGTGTTTTAGTCCTGACTCCGCCTCCACGTTGTGGTTGGGCTTTTTGGGGCGTGTGATCGTATGGGAGGGTGGAACTACGTGACAGACTGTGTGATTGGCTGAGACCCATGACATCATCACTGGAGAGGCTAGCTGATCGACCGTGGCGATCCGAAGCATCTGCAACCACAGAAATAATTGATTAAACTTCTGCTGTTGGCAGATGGCTCTTCAGACAGATGAGCCACAACAATGTGATCAATAACAGAATCGATATTTGATCAAGCAATCAAACACCTCTGCAGGTGATGGGTGAGTTGGAGCTGGAGGTGTTGTGGCTGAAGTCGGCCAATCCTGAGCGACCTTCTGTGTTTCCATGGGAACCAAAGACGGAGTCAGAGGAGTTGTGGCGAGAGTCTTCATCAAACAGACCTGCAGTGTTTTTGGTTGGTCAGAAACACAGATACATGTGCAGATTTCTAATACAAAGATAAATGACAGAGTGTGCTGCACCTCTGGGCCTCCGGCCGGGACCCTGTCCCAGTCTGGAGTTGGTGGTGAGACCCAGTGAGGATGGCTGCTGGTTCTGAGCGGAGCTCAGGCGGGTTTTATGGCTCTGACCTGGAGCTGAACACACACAAGACGAGTCCGTCACATGCTTTTATTTTCTACATTTGTGTCCAGATGTTTTCCGGTCTGGAGCATGTGTGTGTTAAACACAATGACAAGAAGGAAAGACATCAGTAGTGGTCTTGGAGAACTGTTGCTGCCCATCAATCTGAGAGGGGTTGCGATTAGAGCTGGGTAAAAAAAATAAACCGATTTAAATCAGTTCAAATGTAATAAATTCATAATCGGTTCATAAAACCCGGATATCAATTTTTTTATACATTTACTTTTCTGGTGACAACAGGGACCCTAGTCTTGCATAACTTACCAATGCTCAGTGAGGTCTGAGCACGTGCGAGTAAAGGCTTTGAAAAGAACCATGACAGAATTAGGCCATACACCACCACTGAAAACCCCCCAAGTTTGAAAGATGTGTGGCTTTATTTCAGATTTAAACCCTGGGACATAAACACAGAGGGGCTGGACAAAACCAAAGTGTGTGCACGCTTTGCAACATGGAGGTAAAATACCACCGATATCAGAAATCATTTAACAAGACATCATCACCCCGAGACGCAGGCGAAAGCATGCAACCAAAATCAAACCCAACTGGGAAAGGCGTTTGTGCGCAAGATGCCTTCAAGCTCGTGGCAGACTCAGAAAATAACCGAAGCAATCGCTGTGTTTATATGTAAAGATTTTTAACGTTGTTGAAAATGGCGGGCTCCAAAGCCTTGTTAACTCACTAGAGCCACGCTATGTGTTGCAGACACGCAAGCATTTAAGTGAGGTGGTCATACCTAAGCTCCATGTAGAGGGGAAAAATTACGTTGCAGCGTCATTGAAGTTGACGACAAGGGTTGCCATCACCTGTGACCGGTGGACATTGAGATCCACGAACTCATATCTGTCAATAACTTGTGGCTTCTTTTGTCTCATGTTTTTCAAACCAGGCAAATTCAAACAACTCACACAGCAAGAAATCTGGCATGCCTTCTATGCCAGATTTCTGATGCTTTACAGGAGTGGGAACTAACAGGCAAAGACCCCGTCATCGTGACAGACATGGTCTGAGCTGTGGAGTGACTGTCTCTGTTGGGCATTGGGTGCTTTGCATACACGCTAAACTTGGCCTCACAAGCAGCTCTCAAGCTGTTGCACGCCTGCTCAGGAGAGTAAGGCACATCGTTTCTTTCCTTCATTGTAATGCTATGGCCGGTCTCATGCTAAAACAAAAATAACAGATGCTGAATCTGCCTGGACATAAGCTGGTTATTGGTGTGGTGACCCGCAGGATTAGCCCACTGGATATGTTGGAGCACTTCTTGGAGCAGCAGCCAGCCGTCTCAGAAGCTCTTCTATCACCTGAAGTTTGCAGGAAGTGTGATCTCTGCACATTGACTGAGACATAAAAATGGCAGAAGATGCGATGAAGGCTCTTGAGCCCCTGAAAGCAGCTACAATGGTTATGCCTGAAGAGAAGACCCCCACTCTGCCAGCTGTGGCACCTCTGCATGCACAGCTGCTGTTGGAGGTGAGTGGTGCAACCCATGACTCAGCTGTCATCAAAGACCTTAACGCTGCTGTAGGCTAACTACTATTTATTATACACCCTTATATATAAAACCATTCATGTATGTGTAATGGTGTATTGTATCTACATTATTACACGATCAGTAACAGATGTGATGATGTAGAAGTTATTTACATAATATGTGTAACATTTTCAGACATTTGACTCTGAAGGACAAGCTGTATTTAACATCAGCATTAGACCCTCGCTTCTAGACACTGCCCTTCTTCTCTGGCCTGGTGAATGAAGCAGCAGGCCCTGAGCAAGTGGACACATCTAATGTGAGTTACAGAGAAGAGGAAAAAACTGATGTTTTACATTAATGACAAAATGCTTATGTTCAGTTTTTTCCTTAAATCATTATTTTTATATTTTTACAGCAAGCTGATGGTGGTGCAAAGGAGAAATGCATCCCTCCTGGTCCTGTCAAGGAAGAAGGTAGCACCCCTCCTTCACCAAAGAGATCCAAGGAATCAGCCTTGGTAACCCTCCTGGACCTGCCTACTCCTCTAAACCTGCACCGTCACAGAAGACTCCAGCTGAAGTGGCACAGGAAGAAGTGAACAGATATAGGGAGGGAAAAGCTATTGTGCTCGATGAAACCCCACTGACCTGGTGAAGATCACATGCAGGGGAGTATTCCCTCATGTCTGTGTACCTGGGACCAGTGTCCCCTCGGAGCACATTTTTTCAACATTGTAACAGCACAAAGAAACTGCCTCACTCCACAACATGTAGTTGTGGGGACCAGCTCCTTTTCTGCACAAAACATCTTAGCATCTCAAAGAAATAAAAATGTAATCACAAAGGGGGCCATATTCATAGACTTCCCCGTTTGGCCGTTTTCATATAATGCCCTCCCAGAGAGGAAAAAAGTTATGCTCTTTGTTTTGGACTATTTTAAAGTGAGTTTGAAGCCTTTCTAATTCTGATGGTCTATATTCTCCGAACATGTTTGTCTATTTGGGTCACATCACAGGTGATTTAAAACATATATGACTGGGTGACAGGGCAGTGTATGTTCTTCTGCAGGTGTAAGTGATGTTCACTTGTTTTTAGTCACTTTACTGCCACTAGCTGTCAGCTCATTTGATTTTAGTTTTCAGTTTATTTTTCACACATGGTTTTTATATTATGTTCTTAAAAAAAAACTCTCCAGGCCCCTTATGAATCGAATCAGGAAATTAGTGATACCCAGCTCTAGCTGTGATGCCATTTCTAAACGGTCTGGAATTCAACATCCTGGAGAAAGATTACTCCCAAAGTTTTGGAATGACCTGGTCAAGGTCCAGACCTGAACCTGATGGAGATGATGTGCTGGGACCTGGGCTAAAACACGTACCGTGATGATTCTCAGCCTCTTACTTTGCACCCAGCACAAAGCAAAAACAAAGTAAATCATCTATAGACTTGTTCTGTGGAACATACTGACGTCTTCCATTTAATGAACTCTCGTATAAATAAATTACCTTGTCCGTCGTCTCCATTGACACTTTCGTTGCTGCCCCTGGGAGTACTGCTGCGATAAACGGCCTGGTTCCTGTCCGTCAAACCTGTGGACCAATCAGAGAGCAATAAGGAGGTGCTCTGCAGCCACAGTGGGATGATGAGACGCGCGATCGCAGGAAACA
Source organism: Zenarchopterus dispar (assembly GCA_028564865.1). Classification (NCBI taxonomy): domain Eukaryota; kingdom Metazoa; phylum Chordata; class Actinopteri; order Beloniformes; family Zenarchopteridae; genus Zenarchopterus; species Zenarchopterus dispar. The sequence continues at coordinate 15,140,900 of JAOWBL010000015.1, forward strand.
AGCAGCACTGGGACAGGGACGACCGCGGGGCATGAATAAATGAGAAAGCAAAGCAGGGTCAACTCTGGTTCCGGCTGGAAGCTGCAAATGAGTTTGTTTGTTTTGGAGTGTTTAGCTTCTTTCTCACTATCAAGGAGCAGAAGTGACTAATATTGGTCTTTCTCCAGTCACCATCAAGACTTCTGGAAACCAAACCTGCAGGTGTGAAGACTGAGTGAGAGGGAGCACACATGGAGCAAAAACGAGGTTTTGCCGATGTTCAGAGTTGAAATTCTGACCTCAGAGGCGGTTCCAGTTGAAACCTTCAACTAGAAACCTGGAATCGCTGCAAATGTTTCGTACGGTGTGCTCAATATTAAAGACAGACCCACTGATCTGCTGCTGATCAGATATGGCTGATTAATATCACAGACGTCGTCTGTAAATATTCCAGATTACTGCAGGTCCACAGACAGCCCTGGACATCTCTGTTGTCATCTCAGAGTCTCAACCAGTCGAGGCAGATATCTGTTTTCTCCTAATCTGCTTCTGATGGCGGTTTTTTTTTTAGCCCCGTTAGCCAGGTTTTATTGTTTTTACAGACGCCTCGCGTTTGCTCCAGATGGATGACGGCACAGTCTGCTGGTTTAATTTTTCTTATCAACTGGATTATGAATAAAGTACAATAATTTGGACTAAACTGGAATATGATTACTACTGACTGATCTGTATTTACGTTTGTAAACTTTGTAAGTTTTCTGTGTAGATGACTTTGCAGCTGTATTGGAGGGAAGTGAGTTAACCGAGTCAATAGCAGATGTAAAGAAGCCGTTTCCTGTTTCTTTGTGTAGCACGTCCTCACTGTGCTGTGGCAGATTCACTTCACTCATACCCTCTTGGAGCCTGTTGATTTTAATCGTGGCTGAGTGCAGATAGATCAATTCTCTATGTGTTCATGACTCGAAGATTAACTGAACCACAAGCAGAAAAACAATTGTGTTTCCTGGAAATAAACCAAGTATTTTCATGACAAAAAAGCCACTTAAACATTTATCAGACTACATCAAAACTTCACGAGAGCTTAAATTTGCAGATGTTAACTGCAGTGTGGTCAGGTAAGGCATTGCTGCAGTGTGCCAAAGCATTGTGGTCACCATGGTGACATCAGGGACAAAACTGAAGCAAAGCTTTGAGAAACATTCGTCTTAAAGCAACTCGGAGCTTTTATATCCAACTGAGAACCGAAAAAAAAACCAGCTCAGAGGATACGAGGCGGACGAGAGGCGGGCCTGGCGGGCTCAGCAACGAGAGCGTGTACACACACACACACACACAGGCGCACACAAAGCATGTCAATACACACTACTTACTAGTCAAACTGTCCAGGACACCTGGGTGTGTTAGTGTTAAAAAAAAAAAAAAGTGTGGGTGCAAGTCACTGACAGCAGTGATGGGTGTTGATGCAGTCGACAGTGATGTCACTGATGTGTAATGATTAGAAATGATGACGATGAGGAAGAGGGGGTGTTTAGAAAACTCCGTTGAGCGAGACTGGCGGGCTAGTCATGACGTCGGCTGTGATGTCAGAGGAAGACCAAAACCGCAGCCGTCTGGTGAGAGAGAAGGAAGAACGGGAGGTATAGGAGGAGGAGGGAGGAGAGGTGGAGGAGGAGGGAAGCAGCTTGTCTTGACTTTTACTGCGGAGAAAACGAAAGCGTTTCGGAGCAGGAGGATCTGAGAGAGAGGAATGGAAAGAGATGGGAGGAAGAAAGGAGGGATGTAAAGAAAACAAAGGAAGAATAAATGAAAGCAAACATATTGATAAGTGAATCCCAGCCCATGAACTGATAGATAACATGCAAGAATAGAAATCAGAATAAAACAAGACAGATGTTGATCATACTCTTATCTGACCCCAACCCACACTGAATTAAAAAAGGAGTGAAAAGTTCAGGTTCAACTATACTGCCGTCAAACAGGACATAAAAATCATATTTTAGAAAGTTCTGTCAAGATTCACTAAATAAATCACAAAGATGTTTTAGATCTTGATTGATGTGGACGCTGGGACTTTTGCAGCTTGCTCCATTGTGTGTGTTTTCATGGTTATGTAATCATCAGGCAATGTGACTTGTCAAAGCCTAAAGTTGATCATTTGCTGCCACGTAAACCATATATAATTTTTTTTTTTACATTTATATGCAAAAGTTAGTGACCCCTGTTTTACTCCTGGTTTCTAACCCAAAAAGAAAAAGAAATCATTGGGGAAAATACTAAGTACCACCTCGCTGCTTTCATCAGTTTCTAGTTAATTGATCATCGATGGGAGTGTAAACCTCCAGAAAAGCACTCAGGTGTGTGATAACACACTGGCAAGAGGGAAAGATGTTAGCAATAAGCTTGGAGAAAGTGTTGTTGCTGCATATCAAGGCTGCTAAAAGTCAGTCCAGCTTATTAACCCATAGAGGTACTTAATATTGTCCTTTTGTGGATTTTTTTTTAAATAATGGCATTATTAAAGAAGTAATGTTGTTGTTCACATAAGTATGAACACCAAAAGCCCCTAAGATCCAGGGACATTTATCAAGTTTTTACGCCAAGAAAAAAAAAAAAGAAAAAACTAAACATGGAACAAAAAGGGGAACCAAGTTTTGCCTAACACTATTTGATTTGGTTGTGAGAACTGATACAGGGATCAGAAGATCACAGGGATCATTTGTGTTTATTTGGAATCTCAGACGAACACCTGATCAGAACACCTGATCAGAACCCCGTCGTCATCAAGACAGAAGTCTTCATTTACTGGAGCAGATCTGAGAGTTGCTTCTGTTGTTTTAGAGGTCCACTTTGCAGCAGATAGCTACTAGACCTATTTCTGACAAAAAAGATGAGCTGAGCAGGAAGTCCGTCACAAGAATGTTAAAAGACAAATCCTATTTTAACACAAGAACCCTTGGACAGCTTTTAATTATGAACAGTGAGATGTTCAGAGAAACACCACAGAGGACATCACATGGAGCTCAAGTGCAGAAGTTTGGGAAGTGAAAGGTGAGTAACCATGTTATTATATCCAAAAGAAAGAAGATTATTTATTCATTCTTTTGGCCTGACTGAATGTGATTTGCCCTGCTGCATCTGAAAGCACTGCGACATAAAACCGCACGAAAGGTGGAGCAGAACTGCATCAATGATGAGACGACGGCTGAGCAGCGGCGGCGGAACGGTGGATTTAATGATTTATTAATTACTTCGCTGCTCCGTGCTGTCCATGAACCTGAACCATGAACATGAACCAGAACCATGAACCTGAACCCATTAACAATGACTATGCAGAGCAGGAATGACACTAACGTGCAAGAAGATCATTTAATAGAGTGAACAAAGAACTTTTCAACTTTTTTTTAAAATTCATGGCAAGAACCAAGCTGCACTTACGTTAACAGGGTATCTACTTGTTTATAACTTCTTTTTGACTCTGTGGTGACATGGTCAGACCACCAGTAGCAGCAACACGTTGGTGCTGGAAACTTTGACATGGAGCTGTCTGTACTCCCCTTTATCAAACACTGGGTTTATATATTTCATACAGCCTGATGAGCGCGAGGAAGCGAGGCGTGAGAGTAAGCTGAGGTCAAACTCATCGTGACAGCTGAGTTCTAGCACAACAAAAAACTAAGATGAAACATAAAAGAAGGAATAGTTATGCATGATGGAGGAAGTGCTTTACTAGTTCTTTTGGTTTTGTTGTAGGTGAACTTGAAATTTCTAAAGTATCATCTTATAATGGACTCTTTTATAAAAAGCTCTGGTTTATCGCTGCTACAATCCCATTTTTCCTGAAACGTTGGTAAGTTTTCCAACATGCAACAAAACACAACTTCTAACTTAATTTAACAGACACACACAAAAAAGATCCAGTGTCTTCTCCTAACAACTTCATTTCATTTTCAAAATGCAAACAAACCGAATTTGAGGCAGCAACACACAGTAACAGTTGTTACCTGCGTTAAACATTGTGTCCCACCAGAATCCTTTTAAGGACACTTTTCCATTATTTGGGGACTGAGATCATTGACTGTTGTCAGAGGAGTTTGTGTGTGTTCTTGCTGCATACCAGATTTCAGTTGCTCAACACTCTTCTGACACTTTTCTTCATGATGCTCAAACATGTTCAACAGGAGACATGTGGAGGACAGTCTAAGGCGTCTAACACAGGACGACGAACCTAGAGGCTTTATGAAACAACTGTTCACTCAGCTGGTTCCTTCCGCCTCTGCAGCGCCTTCTTCCAGCTCAGTGGCGGGACAGATAACACTTCAGACGCCACTGACATGTCTCCGTTCCTTCATGGGAGGTAATAAAGGAACCATACCAGTGGTGAGATGATGCTTCATGATCTGACATCGTTACAAGACCGAATGGGCTCAAGGTTGCAGACTCTGTGTGGAACATGAAGTCAGTCAGCACGTCACAACGATGGTGAGACAGTCTGTTGTCTGAGCGACTATCCATAAAACTAAGAGCGAGGCGTAGTCACAAACGACAGAGGAGCGACAAATAAACTGAAGATGCTGCTTAAAAAACCCAGCAAGTTTGTGACCACAGTGGTCTGACAGGCAGAGTCTGGCTAGAATGGGTGTATGATGATATTTATTTGTGGACAAATATGCTCCCTTGTTTTGAAGGGTGGAGGAGCCTCCACAGGCTGAAGCCGGTAGCTGCAGGAACATCACAAACACCAGCAAGGATGGAGGAACCTGAGGCCAGCTCTGCTTTGAGTCCCAGAGGAACATCCAGATAGAACATTTATGTTTTTGTTGAGGGATTATTCAGCGCTACATTTGGTCGGTGACAGACTTACTGCCAGCTATCGACTGAAAAGCAGAAAAAAGGAAAGGAACCGTCTTCAGACTGCAGGATGCCATAACGCTTTGTGATAAGACACGCTGGGGAGGGACGGAGGTGCCTTCATGAGATCCCTGTGAATGTACAGCTGGAGCGGAGACATAATGAAGATGGGGTCTCTAGTGTGTCTTTATAGCAGATGCACTCTTCTGGCTCACATATCAGTCCAGTATCACATGACCATCAACATGCACAGAACAGAAAGTGCTGCTGACTAGGAAATCCCTGGTATCAGCTGTAATTCAGATTAACTACATTTCCTGGAGGAAAGCCACTACAAGAGTAATTGGCATTATTTCCAGCTGTGTTTCCAGCCTCGACTGGACTGCAGGTTTTCAGTGGAGGAACCTTACGGAACGACGTCCAGCTACTCAGGGACTGGTTTCTGCCCGGACCACAAACACACCAGCCTTCAGTGAGAACAATCAAGCCCATTTTATTCCAGAGAAACACTGAAGATAATTACAGGTCTGGAAGCAGCAGATCTCTGTCCTCTTTGGGACGCTGCTGCATAAACAGAAGACTGCGCTAATTGTTAAAGTGGGTGCAGCTGAGAAAATCCGCCCCTTGTGGTGTGGTTCCCTCAACCATGGCCCCGCCTCGCCCACTACTGCCGGGTACAAACCGCACACCACTGCCACACCGATGCCTGCTGGGATATTTTTGCCAATGAATCGTTGCTCCTGTGAAGTGTCAACACAGCTTTCACATGTCCTGATGAGCTCTAATCCACTGCTGTGAAAAACTGCATCCATATGTGGAAGACTTCAGAATGGGGAGCGTGGGTGGTCATGTGATATTATAGTTACAGCATGATGTTGAAAAACTAATGTGGACACAATGTGGTTTGTTTTAAAACAGGGTTACAGGAACAGAAATTCAAGCTCCACAATTAAAGAGATTCTGGACATCCATCACAATTACTCATGAAAAGAGAATATTATGTGATGAAGGTTTTCCAGAGTTCTCCTGTGTCCATGTGGTTATATTGATTACAGCAGAACCATGTCATTGATCTCAATGCCACCTGAGGAGTTGAAGGTTATCCAACACCTCCATGTGCTCAGTCTTCCTCACAATATTTTATGCTGTCGATGTTGGTAGATAAATGTTCTTTGTGATTGAGCATCAATAAACATATTTTAAACTGATGAAGTCATCGTCCATCTTTGCTTGGAAACATTCAGGTAGTGGTGGATGCTCCCTTATCTAGATTTGTTTATATCCTCTAAATAAAGTCACAATGGTCACCGAAGAGGATGTTTTCTTTAAAAACATGTCTCAGCTCAAACGGCTCAGCTGGACATTATTAAAATGTGTACAGAGTATAAAATAAACACAGCCTTATTAACCAGCCTTAACCTCTGGTTTAGAACCACTGGTGTATCCGACCTAGAAAAACTCACTCAGATGTTCACCAGGAAATATAAGAACTTCATTAAAAAGTCTCTGCAGCATGCAGATCTACATGTCCCCATGTCCTGAATAAAACGGGCTACTTTATTACAAGGTTACGACCTTGGCAGCTACGTTAATCTGTCTCGTGGTTGTCATCCTACATATTTTCATGCGATTTGTGGGTTTTCACGAGAATAAATACCTGCCACTGAAACAACAACAGTCTGGGAGGAATCGCTGTTGTCATCTAAAACTGCTCCAAGTAAAAGTCTGTGTGGTGACAAGTCGATGTGATTGTTGCCATATTTTTTCGGTGTTGCATAATGAGTCAAAACGTGTATCCTCCCATTAAACTGAAATTCTCTTTGACCAGGAAGCTCAACAAGTCCTGACAGCAGGAATCTGAGAAGGTTACAGAAGACTGTAGAACACAAGAACATCTGACAAAACCAAACCACCAACAGGAAAACACAGCACCACCACGGTACAAAAACATCCTCAAGAAAATGACCAAATTATCAAAAAAACAACAGCTTTTTTGGAGATACTGTCATGTTTTTCATTTCTTTTCTTTTTTTTTGGAGAGATGCTGGATGTTTCTGTTTTGTAACAGTTGAATTGTTTTATTTTGTACTGTTGGTTTAATTACAGTGTTTTGTGAGATGCATTTTGCAGCCTGACCACTGTACACACAAGTGCGACTGTGGTTTAGAAATCTTAAACTCATACAACAACATTCTGGTGTGTCTTTGAAAGAGAAAACATCTACTACTGGTAGTTTCTCAAAGTCCTTTTTCCTAGGACACTTGCATGACTGTAAATTAACTTGTAAAAATGTGTTTTTGTACCGATTTTATCACTATTTTTAAGTAAATGACTGTGTTTGGTCCCTTAATTTGAGACACATTGCAAAGCACGGCTGACGTCATGAGTCATGTGTGGAGAAACATCGCCCCCTCCAGGAGAGTCGAGGAACTGCATCTGTTTCTCAGTTGCGCCATTCAAAGGCCTAATAAACATGTATTTGATGTTTCTGAATAACAGTGATAACAACAATAATAAAACGTATTGAACAAAATATAAGCTCTCACTTATATGATACCTCCTACTCACCTTTTACAAGATTTATATGACCCTCAAACATTGCTGCTTTCTCTTCATCTTTTTTTTTTTTAATTACTTAAAATGCTTTAACCTGGAGTGATTGGTGGGTGAACATACGTCTCATCAAAAAGCCACTTTTGTGCAAGGTTGTTGGAGAAATACTTGGCCCTTTGATAAAACACTTTTTCGCTCACATACTAACACAATCGTCGCTCAGTCTTTCAGAAGCTATCTTTTTTTTTTTTGACTGCTTACAGTTTTTAATTGTAATGATGGACTTTTATCAGCTCATTTTCCTAAGCTTTCTGTTACTTTTGAGGGAGGATTTGAAGATATTTTTTCAGTCTCCCATCAAAGCATGTAAAATCTAGAACCAATAAACCAGATGACTGATGAATAAAGATGTCTTTTTTGACAATTTGTTGTTCTGTGATGTCAAAAATCGAGAAAATAGAGATAATTTAGTCTGAAATCATGTGCAGTTACCATTACTTATCCTCAGCACCTTAAAAAAAAGGAAAACAAATAATTTTTTTTAAAGAATTTGTGTCCTTGGTGGCCTTTATTGACAGTGAAGAGACTGGACATGGGGAAGGGGGGACAACCACAGGCCGTGACTCAAACCTGGACCTGGTGGACCTGTAGCCCCTGGACAAGGGCTGCCTGCTCAACGAGGTTTGTTATCTAACAACATATATATGTTTTTACTTATTTTTTCTTTGCAGATAAAAGTCCTGAAACTAAAATGAACCAGATGTAACCTGCTGTCTCAGATTATTTAGTAAGACGCTGTTAGTGAGTGTGTTTACCTCTAGTGACGGGTGTCAGAGGACTCTGGGGTCCCAGGGTGGGGCTGTGGTTGTTATGGTTACTGTGTGTGTGACTGCAGTCCTGCGAGTCACTTCCAGTCCGCTGAGAGAAAGGGGGCGGGGTCTCTGGGGGGAGGAGGGGTGGTGTGGCAGGTAGGGGGATGTCTGGGGCGCTCTTGGCTCGCTCTCTGTCTTTGTCGCTGCCTCGTTCACGGCTGCTTTCCTTCCGCGGTTTCATGAGTTTGACTAGAGCTTTGGCTCCGGACCACTGACTCCTCCTGACGACACACACGGTTATTAGTTCATCAATGTCAAATATTAACGTCCTATATTCAGATTTAACGCTCAGCCAGCCACATCACAGGTCTCCTCCTCCAAGATATTTTATATTCTGTCTGAACATCAACAGAAAAATCCAACTTCAAAGTCCAACTTCAGCTTCTCAGTATTTCTACCTACGGTAGTATATCATGTAAAATTATGCAACTTATGAAAACATCTGCTGCAAGATTGAAATGCATATATATATTCCATAGATAAAAGTTTTATCAAATCATGGCACTAACTATTAAAATATATGCAGACAAAAAAAAAGAAAAGAAACAACAATAAAAGAAGATTTGTGTGACTTGTAATTCAAATTTAATTAAACTGAAAAATGACCATAGAGTGAATCTGATACTACCAGCATGTTTCAGTGGGTCTCTTGCAAAATAAAAACACTAAATCTTCAGATCTTTTTTTTTCTCTTTTAGATCAATGCGGATGGTCCGGCATGTCTCCTAATTCCACTTTGTCCCATCAGAGATGAACTTTCTTGGGTCTCGTGGAGCTGACACATGAACTTTGTGGTCTAAGATAGCACCATTTCAGAAAGTGGCTTTAATACTGACCAGACTTACAGTTCATAAAAATGACAATTTTGTGTCGCCTGCTCCATATTAAACTGCTGATGTTGCAGAGTGTGTGTCATAGTGGACTTCCTCAGGCGGTTGGCCTTCACTCTCACCTGCTGAGTTCAGCTGAACTGAACCTTCCTGTCTGTGCCTGAAGGATCGTAATATTCTCGGTCAGAGATGGGTTCTGTGATGTGATTGGCTGTTTCTGTGTCATCTTGAACCAACTCCAAAATAAACCCCAGAAACAGTTTATCAAGCTCTCTCATTCCCGTGTTACAACAAACACAAAAAAATACGAGTTAAATATTGCAGAATTACTTTTTCGGTGCAGGGTCGTAGAACTTGTATTGGTCCATAATCTTCTCCTCTAGCTTCTCTTTTTGTCGACGAAGAGAATTAAGCTTATCACTAAGCAGAGAAAGTCAGAAAGACAAACAAAAACAGTTACTGTGACGACTGTACCGTTCGATTGTTTGAGTCTTTGAGACAAGATTTCAAAATAAAATACTGCAGCTAAACCCGCGCTTCTTGCTTTTAGCATCAACAATCACAACACAAGATTATCTTTGTTTACATGATGTGCAAGAAGTGCAGATGTTTGGTGTTTTCAGGTGCAGGTGTTTGTGAGTGGCTGCAGATGTTGTGTTTAGTTACATGTATAGCTTCTGCTCCTGGTGGTAGAGCTCCTTGCTCTCCATGCTCCTCTCCAGCAGAGTGTGGTTCTGCTGACTCAGAAGGTTGATCTGACTCAGGAGGTGGTGATTCTCTTCCTCAAGGTTGCCTTTTAGTCGGCTCAACAGCTGCCAACAAATGACAGTTTGAAAGTCAATCTCTCCAATGTTCTTGTTAACATATAAGTAATAATTTATTTCCGTCTGTCAGTGTTCTGAGGGGTCTGGTTTACCTCGCAGTGGTTATCTAGCTTGGTCATGCTAAGATCCAGGCCCTGGTGCTGCTCCGTTAGTGAATCGTAACGTGCCATCCATTGACTCACTTCCAGCTGAGCTGAGCTTAATGAGCTTTTCAGTTCGTTGATGCGCTGATGGAGCCCCTCGTTTTGCTCTGTGTGCTGTGATTGACTCTCTTTCATTCTTAACAGAAGGTTGAGAAGAGGAAGAAACGACACAAGAAACTAGATCAGCTCTCACCATCTCAGATAGGAGTCATGATAATACCCAAAGCAAACCATTAGAGGTCTAATGGTTACGTTTAAAACAGGTTAAGAGATTTCTGGATGAACTCCATATGCTCATTTCATGCTTTCACAAGCAGGAACTGCCTTTCTGTTAGTGATTGGCCAAAGCAATATCTATGACAACAGATAATCACAACAGATAACTCCAAGAAGCAGGACACCAGGACTACTCAAGACCGTAAGGTCTTTAACTATTGAAGTCCAAGGACAACATTCAGTTAATACGGCTTGGGGCAAGTTCTTCAGCTTATAACATGATGTGGTTGTTGTCATTAAGGTGGCCGGCCAGGGGATGTTAAGCCTGGTAGCAGCATGTTTGAACACGGCCTGCAGGTCCATGCTCAGAGAAGGAGAAGCTGGTCTGCTCTCCCCTTCCTCCCCAGGGAAAAATGCAATTTCCAGCTGTGCAGCCTGAAACGAAGCTATGAAGACTTCGTCTTAATCCTCATCATCTTCAGAGGTTTCCTCGTCATCCTTCTCATAATCCAAATAAAGCTCATCTTACCTGGGTGAAAGTGCCACACACAAGTCCAGCTGCGAATCTCATCACCCACCATGGAACCCCGCTTATCACCACTGTCAGGCGGCAACCCGCCACTGGCTAAGCATGGGTCATTTCCCGACAAGCTAGCTTGGCGAGCTAGCTGTCAGTGGAGACTCTTCATAGTGAAACAGGTGCAATGCCTGCATGAACCAGGAGCTTCAACTGCCAAGCCGGCATGTTCCAGTCCGAGGCAGCTTGAAGAGACCTGGTGTGGGTCTTTGCTCAATAATTTGTTTCCACAAAAACAGACATAGGTCCCTGAGTCTCCGTTTCCCCTAGTGTTAAGGAGAGTGGTCTCCATTTTGTCAATGGGTGTGTTGACAAAAGAAAAGTTAAATAGCTGGAATGCTAAAACACGAGGGCAGTGTTAGCTGGTGTCCTAAGCCTCTGAAAAACTGACAAATGTAAATGCCACACACTATGGTGAAGACTGGAAAACTAGCTAGTGCCTGGCAATTAAGAACGTTTAAAGCCTCTCCTGTCTGTGGACAGTTAAGCTAGATAAACAATATGAAGATTGAGATGTGCTCCGAAGCGAAAAGAGGTTTTTGAATGATGTTGCATCGTAGCACAAGCTAGTTATAGGATGGTGTCATGTCATTGTGATCACCAGCCAATCAGGATTGGCGTAATAAGATAAAATGCTTCTGAGGAATACACAAGGGAACGTATCCTATAGTGAGACACTGAAACAAGTGCTATGAATGAAAACACATTTGTAATTACTTTAATATGAGAATAAAGACAAAAGTGTCTAGAACCAACTCTCAGTGTGCTCTGAGAGACCTGATTCAAATGTGCTCAACTCTTCCAAAATGAAACCATCACAAGTTAAACAGCTTCAGTCAGTGTGACGGGGTGGTACCTGTCCAACTCTGACTTCAGTTGCAGATTCTCCTGCTGCAGAAGCCGATTCTTCTGGAGCTCCTGCTTCAGCTCCTCCTTCTCTTTCTGACCACGCCCCTCTTGCTCCTCCCACTTCTCCTTCTGCTGCAGCAGCCCACAATACCTGCAGACAGACGAGCACACAGAGCGGGGAGGTTATTTCCTCTGGTCGTGTTTGTTTTTACAGGAATCTGAGTCCAGCTGGATCCAGCCAGGACAGCTTTCCCTCAACTGTGGCTCCAACAGTCAGCAAATTTATATAAAAGAAGAAGGAAAATGTGAACCAGTATTTTCTAACAAACCTTGATCAGTTTCTGAGGGCCTAGCAAGAGTCAACATGAAATTAACATCAAACCTCAACAGTTAACTTTTGTCGTGGGAGTAAATAAGGTCAAAGTCATCTTATTAATAAACAGAATCAATATATGACTCAAGTCAAATACTACTTTTATTTCATTATTCACATTTTATTAACCATTTAAGGAAATGTTGTTGGTTTCTTTTTTTTAAATCTTAGATGGAAACAGGATTATGTGAATGACAGTAACTTGTCGATGTACGATGTAAAGGTTAATTTTTTTTAACAAAAAACTGTTTTAAAACTTGTTTCTGAAAATATTTTAGGAAAAAAAAAAGCCATCAAGTTGTTGTTAAATTTCAGATGGATGTTGTTCATTTGAAAGGTTTTATCTGATTGTAGATCAGCTGTTTCCACACGTGACAGCATCGCCTTTTTGTCGTGAAGTTGTAGTAGCCTAGTAGTTACAGAGCTGGGTTTGGGCATGGAGGACCCAGGTTCAATCCCCTGGGTTAATAGAGGTGAGCCACTATGGGCCCCTGAGCAAGGCCCTTAATCCCTAACTCCTCCCTGGGTGCTGTTCAGCAGCGGTTCACTGCTCCTGGTGTAACTAGTGATGGGTTAAAAGCAGAGGACAAATTTCCCCACTGCAGGACTAATAAGGCTTTCTTTAAAAAAAAAAAAAAAAAGCTCCATAGTAACGGTATGACATGGCGTTGTGATGAGATGAAGAAGCGTTGTGACGTATGAAGCGGCATGGCCAGGATGTGCGGCCTGATAGCTCACAAACGCAATGAATGAGAAGCGTGGAGGTGATGCTGAACTTACTTGCCATGCAGCGTCCGGTGTTCGCTCTCCAGTGCTCTCTGCTTGCCTTTTAGCGTGGCGTGTTGGCTGATCAGCTGCTCGTACTCGTGCGCTTGCCTCTCGTGAACGCTCAGTAGGCGTTCATGATCGCTGAAGATGCTCTCTCTGGCTCGCCACGCCTCCTCACGCTGCCGCTGCCATGACTCCACCTCCGTCTCCAGGGCGGTGACCTGACCCTGCAGCACGGCGTTCTGGGCCATGAGGGAGGCGCTCTGAGAGGAGATGGTGGAGTTCTCCACCTGAGACAGGGTGAAAACCTTTGTTAAAAACTTGGGACTGAGGTCCAGACACGTTTTCCAGCATGAGCAAGCGTGCAGCACCTGGAGTTTGGCCGTCTGTTTGTGTAAAGCTGAATTCTGCTCTTGCAGCGTGGTGGTGTGTCGCTGCAGCGCTGCCGTCTGGTTGTTGAGGGACGTGTTCTGGTTCTCCAGCTGTTTGAGCTGCTCCTTCAGCAGACCAGTCTCCGTCTGCAGAGAGGCATTCTGTAGGAAGAACCAAGCCAACACCTCTGTCAAAAACTTCAGAAATATTAATACCATAGTGACACATCTGTGTGTTAAAGTTACTACAGTAAGAAATTAAGACTTTTTCTTACATTTTTTTCTACATCAATGAGATGATCTTTGATTCGCAGGAGCTCAGCCGTGGCGCCGCCTTCACCGCCTGAACGCTGCTGCAGGTTCAGGTTTTCTTCCTCCTGCTGCTGACGCAGGATAGACACCATCTGTCGAGCCTGTCCACACCAAAATGAAGCTATTAGTCTCACTAATCATCTTTATTTCAAAGTGAAGAAGATTTTGGATGGATGATCTTACAGAGGCCAGCTCGCTCTTCAGAGTAGAATTGAGTGTGTTGCTCTCTTCAAGCTTCTTTTCCAAACTGGAGATTTTCTCTTCCTTTATCTTCATGGTCTGTTGGACCGTGTCCTCCAGACGAGACTCCAGCAACCGGTACCTGCTGATGAACCCACACCACACCCTTCCTCAGGAGTTTGTCCAGGGATTCACATTAAGATCCAGCGATTATGAGGAGGACAGCAGCGTACCTATCCTCCAGCGTGAGCTCCTGCTGAAGCAGCTTTTCTCTGTTCAGGCCGATCTTCTCCAGCTCTTCATTCAGCTGCTCCAATTCCACGTTCTTCTGCTGAACATTCAGCTTCTCTGAAACCAACTCCTGCACAAACACAACAACATGCACCTGTGAAACACCAACGTACAGACAAACAAACTGTTCTTTCATGTTGATGTTGAGTGTTCAAACTGTAGTTAACCTCATCCTAATTGAGCCTGTTCCTCATCTAAAATGAGTACTACAAGATGTTCATGTATAAACATCTGTGGTCACTTTCATCAACCTGCTGATAAAAAAAATGAATTAATCAGGATTTTAAGTTTCTAAACTGATTCAGATGATATGGATATGATGCACATACTGAAGATAAATGTCAGCCAGTATGAATTGATAAGAGATTCTGATAAGGAGCCCATCAGCTGCTGGATCCCTGTTCAGACCGTTTCGATCCTTGTTTAGTAAACGAGAATCTTCCTGATTCATGACCTCTGATCTCCAGACGCCTCGCCTCACCTCTCTCAGCGTCGCCAGGGTTCTCTTGTCAATGGTGGCTTGTTTCTGCAGCTCCTTGTTCTCCTTCTCCAGCTCCTTCCCTTTGACAGCTACCTCCTTTAGTCTGTCCATCTCCTTCTTCAGAGCTGCTCCCTCCTTCAACACTGCGGTCAGTTTACTGCTTTTCTCCTCCAGCTCCGCCTCCTTCCCCTCCAGGGCCGTCCGGATCCTCCAGCTGTCCTTCTCCAGGTGCTTTCTGTTCTTCTCAGACTCCTCCAGGTCAAGTTGAAGCTTCTTCCTCTCCTTGTCTCCTTCCTCCCTTCTTCTCCGCTCCTCCTTCAGTTCTTCTACTTCCTTTCTCAATTCCTCCTCTCTGCTTTGTGTCTCCTTCATCTTTCCCTCCATCACCATCCTCTCCTCCTTTCTCCTCTCTAGTTCCTCCTCCAAGCGATGCTTTTCCTGGTTCAGAGTTGAAAAGTTCACCTCCAGCCTCTCAACTCTCTTCCTCTCTCCCTGGGCTTCCTCGCTAGCGTCTTCCAACCTTCTCTGGACCTCCTGGGTCTCTCTGTGTGCCTCCTTCAGCTCGTCCTGCAGTGTGGGGAGGAGGGCGGATGAGGAGCGCAGGTTTTCCAGGGAGCAGCGGAGGTCCACATTTTCCTTGGACAGCAGACCGTTTTCTGTCTTGAGTTTGGCCTGCCGCTGCAGCTCCTGCTGAGCCTCCTCAGCCTCGCGCTTCAACCTGTGCACCTCCTGTTCCAAGCAGGTCACCTGCTTCTCCAGAGCCTCTGAGCGTTCACTGCAGGCTTGAAGAGATGCTACCTGGAGACGAAGCATAAACAAGCATGTTAATACATATGAAACCAGAAATTTAAATACAGTTTTTAAAAATAACTTTTTCCCTGCATATCTGAATGTAATATCATGGAAACTTCCTGTTTTAGTTCAGTTAGGACTCATCTTTTCATCTTCTTTTGTAATTTAATTTCATCCTTTAAAGTCAGAAGTTCACATATTTCTGCCAGTATTTGGTTGAAAGGTCAAACTCTAACTTGGCTCAAGTGTTGTGCGAATCCCCCCACAAGCTTCTCAGACCATCTTGCTGGATATCTGGCCCATTCCTAATGGAGCTGGTACTTTTGAACAGAACTGAAGTGACCGATGGCACAGTGTGAAGCTGCCACATCCGTGCTTCACAGCTGGAAGGAAGTCTGAGCCCTGCAAACTCCTCCATTAGACCACAGGAAGGCCTTTGACTCCATGTGGAGCTGCAGTGGTAATCTGGCTTTTTTATGGTGGCTTTGGAGCAGCAGATTTCTTTTCGTTTTCACTGGATAATGATTCTCTCTTCCTCGTTTCAGCACCATCTTTCTAGAGGTTTTTGGCTGCTGATCAGGGGTTCATTGACACATTTCATATGAATGCTGAATCATTTCTGGGACACGGAGCAATGAGATGGATGTTTCTATTCTTGTACTGTTGGTTGAACAGATGAACGTGGGAGCTTCAGACATCTGGAAACTGTACCCAAAGATGAATTCGGCTGAAGTCTTAATGGACTTTATTTTGACTGTGTCCTCAGGTTGAGTCTCAGAGATGGATTCATCTTATAATAAACTGAAGGGGTTTTTCTGCTCGTCACCTCTCTGTTCAGAGCCTCCCTGCTCCTCTCCAGTCGGGACACCTCTCTCTCCGCCTCCTCACACCTCCCCGCTCGTTCCCTCAGTCGCTCTGCCTCCTCACTGACCACCTTAAGCTGCGTTTCCAAGCTGGCCAATCGGGAGCTTGTGTCGGTGATGCTCTGGTGTAGTAGACGGTTCTGTGCTTCCACCTCACGGACTCGTGCCTCGCTGTTGGACTGAGCACGCTCCTGAAGGGACACCACCGCTTCAGAGAGGTGCTGCTTCTCACTCTCCAACTCCGAGATCTGATTAGATGGGGAGAGTAAAACAAGATATGTTTTAGTTTCTGCCACAACTACAGAAAGCATGAGCCTACATGCGTACATGAGTCGAGCACCTGTCGGTCCTTCTCGGCCCGCAGGGCATGCATCTCCCGCTCCAGACTCTGTTTCTCCTTCAATAACTCCTCTCCCAGAGACTCCATGTCCTGATTGGTCATTCTCTCTTGGTCCAGTAATCCCTGGAGACGCTCCAACTTACAAACAAACAACGACAGCGGATCAAAAGTTAAAAGACGGCATCTGAGCAAAAATGGCTGTTTTGGAGACTTGACTAAAGTCAAGCCAAGTTTTACTGGCACTAGTCAACTCAGAACAAGACTCACTTTGAGGTACATGAAACCAAATTAACCAGCTCCTATCATCAGGCTGCAAGTACATTCACAGATATTCCAGTCTGCGACTGAATGGATTCAAATATGTGTGGGAAATTTCACTGAATCCAGCAGATGTTGATCTACATCCATTACCTTACGGCACCCCCCGCAGGCCAACTGGTTTCAGTTTTGGTTGATAACTTTTAAATGTCACCACAATCAATTCTGTAAAGTTTCATAAGCATCTGTCATTCACATCTGTAACCCTGAATCCGATTCTGCCTAAAACTGAAGACTTGTATAACTAATTTAACTTTAATAAACAAACAAACAAAACCTCAACTAGCTCGAGATATATTGATGTGTGAGTTGCAGTACCCCCCATGGATAAAATATAATGAATGCTGGAGTCATTCCCAGGTTGTTGCACTGAATGTCAGTAGCAGTTTCATTAATTGTGGATTATTATATCACAGGATGTAGGCTAAACAGCGCCTTTAGGCCACACCCATAAAACTGATCAGTGCTCAACGTTGAAACAACTGTCAAATCCAAATTCTTTAAATAATTTGTCATCAACATAGTTTGTTAAAGAAGTGTCCCACATTTCATGAATGTGGGACACTTCTTTAACAAACATCTTCAAGATTGGACTTTGATTTCCAGGAGGCAGAACCAATGGACGCAGAAGAAACTCTGGACACCACGAGACAGTTACATAACCAATCAGAGAAGGTGACGTCGGCAGAGTGACAGCCACACGGGTATCAACTAAAAACGTCCAAAAAGACTACAGTGGAGTCGTGAATGAATTTTGTCGCTTTTACAGCAAAAACTTGAGGATCCAAGATGTTATTGGCAATTAGCCCCGCCCCTCGAACAGAGACAAGCCAATGACTGTTGAGTATCAGTTCCACAGGGAGCTGAAATCAGACATCTGTAGCTTTTAGCTCCACAGAAAAACACTGAAAGATCCTGAACTCTCCTCTGTTTTATAGAGTTTATGACCAAAAAAAAAAAAAAAAAAAAGGTACTTGTAATACTGATCCAGGTATCAGGAGAAGATGGACAACGGAATTTATTTTGTTTCATTTCTTAAATCCAAACTAAATAGAATTAAGTGTCTGATTTGGATTAAATTGCCAACTTAAAGTTCAGAATACTAACAAGGATGTCTACATTTGTTCTAAGATAAATCAAGTCAACAAAAACTTTATTAATCCCACAAGGGGAATTAATTAAAGTTTATAAAAATTATTTTTATCATAATGGTTATGTAGAAAGAAACACTGGCTTCATCTCCTATAAATAATATTACCTCACTGAGCTGCAAAGTTATAACGTTAAACCTAGAGTTAGATAGCTAGTACTATCACATGTTTGGATATGGACAGCTCATATGTCTTCTTTAACTGATGGAGTCATAAGTTTCACTAGTGGACTGTACGGTGAACTGTGTCCACAGACAGAAGTGTTCCAAGTCCATGCAGTGATCTCCAGTAGATCTTGTCTTGTTCCCAGTGAACAGAGACTTCTCCTGATTTTCTGAATCTTTTAATATTATTACACTGTAGACATGGAATCTTTAAAGTCTTTGCAATTCATGTTGAACAGTTTCTTGGAATTGTTCCACAAATATCTGATGTCGTTTGTCTCAGATTGGTGAACTTCTGTCCATTCTTACATCCGAGAGGCTCCGTCTCTCCTTTAATGTTACTGACCTGTTAACAATTGAGCTAATTAGTTGTCAAACGCTCCTCCAGTTGTTTTTGATTTGTAACAATTACTTTTATAGCCTATTGTTGCCCCTGCCCCTCATAAAAATGTATAACTAAGTGGGTTTTGGTTCTCCAGTGAAAAGGGCAATGAGATGTGAAATATTTGTTCTCGAGTCTCAAGTAAAGTATTTGGAGAATAAGATGCAGGTAGAAGATGGTCTTGGTCACCTTGTTGCTGAGACTCTGGTTCTCCCTGTCCACCTCCTGCGTGTGGAGCTGCTGCTCCTGCAGGACGTGGTTGTCCTCTTTCAGTCTCTCTATGGAGGCCTGGAGCTCCCGGTTCTCCTTCTCCAGCTTGAGAACACGACTGGAAACGCATTCATTCAACTCGTGGACCAATGACTTGCGAGCTGCAGAACAAAAATGGAAGGCGGTTACAAAAAGGGACACTTCTGGAAGGAAATGTGCAGCGTCATCGGTGCCGTACTCTCTGTGTTAGTGTTGTCGTGGTTCTTGGTGAGCTGCTCCAGTTCCCAGCCCAGATGAGCTGACTCATTCATGCTCTGTTTCTGGCCAATCTCCAGCAGCATGTTCTCCTCCACCAGCTCCTCCAGCCTCCGCCGCTCGTTGTCCCGCTCCTGCCCGACACCAACACTCCAGATTAGATAAGATTTAACAAGCTTCTAGTTTAGCCACAAGATATCTGGACTTCTGGGTCAAATATACACTGACTGTTTATCTTCACACAATCAAAGCCTGCTCAAACCTGACAGGTCAATGCAACTCAAAATACAAATTAAAATTGTGTATTTTCATTAATTACAACAACCAGGTGGCTTTTGACCACAGGAACTACAGTTTTTCTATCGGAGGACACTAAACATCTTCTTAGTGTCCATACTGAAGAAACTATAATGTAAAACGCGAAGGTAGGGGAAGGCAAGAAAAAGTAAAAGTTCTCTGGGTTAATTAATTTCTCAAATAAACACATCCATTGAACATTCAGTGCTGTTTCACAGTGTTAACTAATCACAACAGAGTGAGAAAGGAGCAATAGGAGGTGCAGCACATTTAGGATTTAGATCAGAATTTAGGCTACACAATCTTACAAACCCAAACAGTTCTTTTTTTTTTGATGGTGGTCAATATGAAAAGAGATCAATATTAGAATAATGTGGGACCTTTAATATTGCTCAACAGAAGAAGCTAAGAAGTAAAAATTATGTCCTGAGAAGCAAGGACAAAAAATGTATGGAAAAGAATCAGGAACATAAATAATCTCAGAGCAAACAAACACTTCTGAGTCTGAGCTTCATGCAGCAAGGTTGCAGCAGCGGTTTCACACTGAGATGTGCGCCATACCATTTCCAGATCGTGTATTTTGGCCCGCAGTAACAGGTTGTCTTTCTCCAGTGTGTGCAGTTTATCACAGCGCCCCCTGGAGGCGGACAGCTGCTCCTCCAACAACACCTTCGTCTCCAGGAGAGTCAGGTTGTCTTCACGTAGCTCCTGGAGGAGGGGACACACACACACGCACACACACACGCACGCACGCACGCACACACACACACACACACACACACACACACACACACACACACACACACACACACACACACACACACATTAACTGAAATGTCAGTAACAGCTGCTGAGGGAGTCTGGCATTATATTATGTTTCTGTTTTTGCTGTAAAGTGAATTAAAACAATGAAAGGCATCTCAGATCTCATTATCAGGGTTCCTAAATGCTGCCTAAATTACTCTTCAGATAAAACAGCAAAAGGATTTCACCAAATAAAAAAAACCTTCTTCTAATGTGTAACAGAACTGTCTCCCCTCAGACCAGACAGCTGAAATAAAACGTATATAAAAACCGGCTCCTCAGATGTGAACTGGTGTGTCTCCTGTCCAGTGAGCAGCTTCGGAGGTGAAACAGGCTGAAATGACAGATGGGCGACTCTGTATACAGCATGTAGATCCTGAGCTCAGATACTGTTTCACGTACAATCTGGCATGCTGGGAAATGTTAGATAAACCTAAAACTAATGCGTCCACCAAAAACCATTACTGTGTGTAGTTTCCCAAAAGAAACAAGAAAAGAACCTTCAAATATGCAAGAAACATTCAATCTTTAGTTTTTTTGTTTACATCACGGGGAGCGGGGTCTCATCTAAGGACAGGTGGATATAAGGAGTCACTGATTGATTAGTCCTGCAGAGCTGCATGATGCTGTGACTCACAGCAGATGCAACCTGCGACTTGAAAATTGACCTGACTCAGCAGAAATCTTGTCCACAGAGCCTTAAAGGAGCAGGGTTTTTTTTTGATCTGTAAATGTGATAGATGTTTTCATCAATGATGCCTAGAGATGATCTATAATAGTTTCATGACGAATGCTGAAGCACCTCAGATGAGTTTGTCATTCATGCTTAATAATAATAAAAAAAAGGCTTATGAATAGTTAGAAAAACAAAACAACAAATAAAAAAATACAACCAGTTCAGGTACAACTGATATCGTCCATAAGAACAACACATTTCAGATTTGTCCTAAACTGTTTATAAAATAAATCATTTGAGTGATGAAATTTCACAAAATCTGATGTATTTTTTTTTAAGTTGATCTGATTATTAACACACTTTAGATCAGTGATCATCAAGCCTGATCCTCAAGATCTACTGTCCTGTATGTTTTAGATTTTTTACCTGCCTCAACACACCTGATACTACTGACTGTAAGAGATTTGTGCAGACCTGGATGGTGAGCTGACAATGACCCTTAATTAGAATCAGCTGTGTTACAGAAGAAACATCTAAAACATGCAGGACAGTAGCTCTTAAGGACCACTGCTTTAGATAACTACATCACAACATAAAGTCCAAAAATCTTTGAACCATAACCATAAATTTGATTGGTGTCACCTTGAAATGTCATGTAAATTCAAATTTACAACTTTATGTCCACATTGTCTGTATATGAAAAACTCTAAGTCGTCATTCACCTTTATTTAATTTTTTTAAGCAGCAGGAATAGTTCACGGAGAAAATTAGCAGCAGTGGAGGATTTCATCTGGGAGCTACAAAGACAGGAATTCTCATTCCTGTCTCTAGCCGATAGGATTCTTGAGGTTTGATGTAAAAGTTTAATCTTATTGTAGCATTACCAAGAGATTTATTAGATGATTTCAGTTGTCATACATGTCTTGTTGCAGGTGATGGACCTTCAGTACAAACGCAATAATGAGCAAAGAACAAGATGAGAAATCAGGTAGGAAAAATCTCTGGATGCCAGAAATGAGTCGATCCGTTTTTACAAGTAACAGATTTTCCTCCATCTGGCACCAGGACACCAAAAGATGCATGTACACATATATATTGGTGTATACAAGTATGTGCAGGTGTGTAGTGGTGTGTACTGGTATAAACAGGTGTATACAGGTGTGTGCAGGTGTGCTGCTGGATCTGCACCTCCACTCTGGTCTTGTAGAAGTGCACGTCATTGAGCTTCTCTTTACATCGACTCAGCTCCGTCTCCAGCCGGTCCACTCGAGCTGCCCGCTCCCTCAGAGAGTCCACCTCGTCTCGGTATGCTCGGACCGACCGAGCCTCACAGGACAGCGACTGGTTCTGGATGACAGACACAAACATGAAGTTCCCACAATAATTAAAAAATAAATAGAATAGAAAATGATCAAATGTATATATATATAATAGAAACACAACTAATTCACTTTTTTTGTTCAAATGAAACATTGGCAGATGAAATGATGTGTGAACAGATTTGCTTCCTCATGCCACTGAAAATTCAAATTTGTTGTACTTGAATTTAAATCTTTCTTAAACTAACATTTAATCTAGTTAGGCAGACGTATTTTGCCATTTTTTCTAACATGTCATACATTTATCCTTTTTATAGAAAGCTATTTATCTATTCATCTACCACCTGTAGGCATGTTCACATCAGTATTTGTTCTTCTCTAGTGCACCTTTAATGAACCAGATTTCCTTCCAGATTATAAAAAGCAGATCCACATTGTCACATTCAGTGAATATCTACTCACAATCCGCCAAATCCCCACTTTGGGAACACATTGTAAAAAAGCAAACGAACAAACAAACCAAAAAAAGGTCTCCCGTAAACTGGGGCTGCTTTTCTGATATCTAGGAAAGTGGAACTGAAGTGGGCGAACTCCCCCACGGTCCTGTCAGCCGTTGTTTCTCTGTTTACAAAAAAGAACCCAGTAGGATCCACTAACTCAGCAGATGCCTCTCCATACCAGTTAGTGGAGGTAATGCCCCACTTTCAGTGCTTGCAAAGTGGCAATAAATAAAAGAAGAAATCCTGATTCAAGAGCTCTGTGTTTAAAGTAACTTTTAAAACTTAACCACCAGAAAGTAATAGAGGAAACAGAGCAAACAGCATTACATTGAGGAGCCTCTTATTGCTCAAAAGGAACTTGTTTACAACAAACTTAGTGGTAAAACTATTACCTTGGAAACTAGGACGTTAGAACAAAAAAAATCTTCGACTTTTAAGTTTTAAAGGTGTATGTGCTGCTACAGATGATTACACTACTTGAGACATCCATTCATTTTCTGTGCCTGCTGAATCCATGTCTGGGTCACGGGGGTCTGCTGGAGCCTATCCCAGCCCATAGCAGGCGAGAGGCAGGGGTACACCCTGGACAGGTCGCCAGTCCATCGCAGGGCCACTTATATGAACAACCACGCACTCTCACACTCAATTTAGAGTTGTCAGTCAACCTAACATACATGTTTTCGGACTGTGGGAGGAAACCGGAGTACCCGGAGAAAACCCACGGGGAGAACATGCAAACTCCACACAGAAAGACTCCTGCCGGGAGCCGAACCAGGAACCTTCTTGCTGTGAGGCAACAGTGCTAACCACTAAACTGTTTTCCTTTAAGTGTGGTTTAATCTGTTGCTGTTTACAAAGTTGTGCGTTGTGTGTTTAGATTGTACACAGCAGAGCTGCTTTACCGCTCATGAGCACTAGGAGGAGCCTCCAGAACAACTCCTACTCCAGACTTCATCAGGGGTCATCGGGTGACCCAACCTGTTTCCATTCTGTAGTTTATAAAATGTTTATAAGAGACGTGAAACTGTGAAATGATCATCTGACCTCTTGTTTCAGTCTCTGTAACTCCTGATCCTGACGCTCCACTTCATGTCTTGAATCCATCAGCTGCTCCGTCTTCTCCTCCCTGCAAACACAAACGCACCACTTCACCAAACAAAATTACAATCATTCGTGAGCTTGTATATTCCACTCCACACCCTGTTAACTCTCACTTAGGCTGAAGTTAATTGAAGGCTCTGACAGAATGTCATTGACACATGCAGGCCATTTCCCTTTCTTCAAGTCCACATTACTTGCTAAAATGATCTGGACAGAAGCTGCTACAGGGAGACTTTCAGTGGCTGTGGGAAAAAGTGCAGTAATCCTCCAAATAAAGAGAAAATGCTGCAGATTTATCAGAACCAGACATAATAAACGTTGCTGACTATGATGACTTCCAGCTGTTGTGTTGTCAAAACACTGCGGCTGTAAAACTACTGATGAACATGGAAACTCCAGAGAGCAAGAGTGTAAAGAGCTGCTGCTTTAGTCACACTGGAATGTGTGATTCTTATTAATCTCACATCAGATGGATCTTGTTGATCCCTAAGTTCTTGGGGCATGTTTGTCTTGACTGGAAGACTCACAGTTCTTGTCTGTATCTGCGCAGCTTGGCCTTGGTGTCTGCAAGCTCCACGGACAGATGCTGCTTCTCCTCCTTCGTCAGCCCAGATGTGGTTGACTCTCCGTTAGACCTCCCCACCCCTCCCGTGTGCCCTGGACCACTTGTGTCCAGGTTTCTGCAGCCCTCCTGGGGCTGCTGACTGAATAAGTAGTCCCTCTCCTGGGTGAGATCCACGATCACCTGAACAGCACAGTGAACATATTAGTCTCATGAATGCATCAAACTACTTTTACACTACAAATCAGAATCACTTTATTGCCAGTAAGCAGGTTCACAGACTAAGAAATTGCTCTGATGTGACGGTGCAGATAAAACATGGAATAATGTAAAGTAAAAATATAATAAAAATAAATACATGTGAATCGGCAAAATAAATCAAAATAAAATAAAATAACCACATAAGTTTAGGAGAAAAGAAAATCTACAATATATACATGTGTAGACAGTAGCAGGAGAATAGTGTGGCTATTTTATGAGTCATTTAACTATTGTTCATGAGTCTGATGGCTGAGGGGAAGAAGATGTTC
Source organism: Zenarchopterus dispar (assembly GCA_028564865.1). Classification (NCBI taxonomy): domain Eukaryota; kingdom Metazoa; phylum Chordata; class Actinopteri; order Beloniformes; family Zenarchopteridae; genus Zenarchopterus; species Zenarchopterus dispar. The sequence goes on from JAOWBL010000015.1 coordinate 15,165,631, forward strand.
TTGTGGCAGGAAGTTCTGGTCCGGATGGACCGCAGTCTCCTGCCTGAGAATCTGAACTGTAGTTGCTTTCATCAAGCATCTTTAGTACGACACAACTGAAATCTCCTGCATCAGAACCGATTATCTTACTGACAACTAACTGAAATAAAAGGATATTTTGGAGCACAGAATATTTAGGGAAGCTGCTTCGTGACACTAGCGGTTGAAATAAACAACGCAAAGTTTGATGAGAAGCTTAAGTAACATTGTGGAGTTAAGAAAATCAAGGCTTATCTGACAACTCTCTGGATCTGTATGATCCTGCAGGATCACACAGATCATGTAGTGAGCTGCATGATCAGTATGTAGTGTAGACGAGGTCCCTGCAGATAAACCAAGGAAACTTTAGTGTACGTGAACAAAAAGTATAAAAAAGGACACTAATACATCAATCTCTGTGTAGTTGTTGCTATTTTGTCTGTACAAGTCATATAATAATTTTGCTAGCTAGTGTCAATATCCACCAGAGAAGCAGCGTCCATGGCCTCTACTGGTCTATTTCATCAGGTATAAAGTACTGCTCCAGCAACCCATCAGGCTAAACCTGTAACTCTCTAGAGTCGAGATGTTTAACTCTTTCAGGCTTAATCCATCACTCAACATCTGTGCTAACATTTCAGATTTACATTATTTAATAGTGAATTTTATTGATACTGAACTTTACTCTGAATTCTTCTTTTATGTGAGCGACTAGTTTTGAATGCTTTTTTAGTACGATCACTTGTTCACTTCATCACATCCTCAGTTTCAGTGTGAAATTCTTTGTTTTTGTGTAATGATAATTAAGACTTTAAATTCAAATTTCCAACCATCACCTCCACCTGGGTCTCCTTGTTAGAAAAGCAGTGGTGTAAATCAAAGATTTCTTCATAACTTCTTATATCCACTCACAGCCAGTGATCAATATGAAATGATAACATGATCTGATTTAAATTACTTCTATCATTTGCAAATCACAATAAGCAACTAAAATATCATGAAACCTTTTTTTTTTTTCCTGAGTTCAACCAGGCATTTAGGTGGAAACACAGCACAATTATATCATTTCTTTTGACTTGATGATTTAGTTTAACTTTTAATGTGAGTTAGTGTGGAAATTTAAATACCTTTTTCTTTCATATGTTGTGATTAATAAACAAGAAACCTGAATGGGAGTATATATATACATCAGGTTCACATGTGGGTGAGCAGCATTATTATGAGGTCTGAGGTGTTTCTGCAGAAATGATGGGACCTCTGACCGCCGGTGAGGATCACAGCCGTCATTCTGTTCACATACCTCTGTGGCTTTGTCTCGCTGGTCGATGAGTTGCCGTAGCGATGCCGCCATGCTGCGAGAGAGCGGCTCCAGCTCTTGGTGAGCTAGCTCAGCTCCTTCCTCCATCCAGGACAGATCGAGAACATTCAGCTGGTTGTGAGTCACCTGCAACAAACAGGAGCGCACTCAAAATATAATCATACAATCACAGCAGAGGCTGGATATACGGAGTTTGATACAATGAATTAAAATTAGTAACCAGTCTTCTAAACTGATCGTGGTGAGTGCTTCTACTGGGTCTCAGGTGTTTCTGCTGGTTTTCTCCAAACATGGTTCTGGGACATGAAGACCAAACATCTCCACTTTGGTCTCATCTGTCTTAGAGGACATTGTTCCAGAAGTCTGCTGGTTTGTTCAGGTTCAGTTTTGTGAATCTGTCATGCTTCATTGATCCATAATCCTTCCACATCCAACGGTTTCTAATCAGACTGCCTTTGTACGCAGTTGCTTAGATCTACGACCAATCAGAGCAAGAAAAACGCACATCTTCAGAGAAACAAGTCAACAGGAGAGAGAGTTGTATGGAAGAGTTTGATGGAACGAGAGAGACAGCTAAAAAATAAAAATGGATTCCAATGATTGTTTTTGCTAGCAAAACTTGAGAATAACCAACATTAAACCAACACGTTTCACGTCAGGGATCATGTGAGCTGGTCACAGGTAACGTCAGACATGAACATGTTCAGATTACTTTACCGTCTTACCATTTGTCAATGAGATGTTCCTCATCCACCACAGTCACTAAGAGACTGTCTCAGAAGACCTTGGTGTCCAACATGTCT
>JAOWBL010000015.1:15167869-15181905 GCA_028564865.1 Zenarchopterus dispar
CCATCCATCCATCCATCCATCCATCCATCCATCCATCCATCCATCCATCCATCCGTCCATCCTGCTGGAGCCCATCCCAGTTCTTTTTAGGTAAAAAGACAGGTACACTCTAGGCAGGTTGTCAGTCCACTATTTTATCTTTGTTTCATTTCCTGTCAAAAGAAACAAAAAAAAAAAAAAAAAGAATTTATTAAGAAGATATGTACCTCTTTCTTTTTTTTTCTTCCAAACACTCCCTACAAGAGCACAGAGACTGAGAAACTGTCTAATACCGTTCTATTTGTCACATCAGCTTTGCAACCAAACAAACTGATACCAAACAAACACTTCGTCCAAAGAACAGAAAAAATGTCTTTCTGGGTCAAATTCTGGAAAACCATAAAGACCCAAGTTTGTTTTTGTCGCCAACGATGCAGCGTTATGATTGTATCTGAGTCTGTTAACAGAAGTAACTTTAGAAAAGAGACGATAATAGTAGAATCCACGACGTCGGTGCTTGAAAAGCCACTCTGTAGCTGTGAAATCACAACACTGGTCATGTCCAGATGGTGCATTTTTCACACACTTTCCCAATATAAGCTGCGTGCATTTCAGTTTCGTTTTTGTTTTTAAAGAAAGAATTATGTGTAAAGTGCAAGCCTTTCGGCATGTTACAATTAATGTTGTTGCCAAATAGTGCTGATAGTGATAACTTGTGCTATAACGTGTAAAAAGGTACCTCTGTAAATTTGAGTTATAATGCCAGTGTAAATATAACAGATGTTCCTCCCTGGACTTGGGGGATTCTCTAACACATGCCGCCCTTCATCTTTAGACCCCTGATTCAACCAGAGAAAAGATATTCCTTTAAACAAGTGGAAAAGGTTGAGGAATCTAAAGTGATGATAAGTGTGTGTGTTTTTCATCTTTCCATCCACAGGCGGGCCTCACCAAAGAGCAGCTGACGTCTCTGGAGAGTATTTTTGAAGGCACGTACAAAGCCAAGTACCCCATCGTGGGTTACACGGCGTCACGGGTCCTCACCGAGGACGGAAGCCCCAACGACAACTTCCAACCAGAGGAGCAGCCTCATCTTCAAGTCAAAGATGAGTTTTAATTTCATCTCACTACTTTTTTCTTTTCTTTTCTTTTTAACAGAAAGATAGCTGCGCTAACAATTCTTGTTGGAAATGAGTAATTTTTTTGTTTCTCCAGAGATGCACTGTGGTCCTGTGTTTGCTGTGAGAGCTCCTCTCTGTTTACACTCCTGTTATGTTTTTAAGAACTTCAGTGCGATGACTTTTAAAGATTTCTTTAAATATCATTCTGAAACACTCAGTTACTTGACACATGATATTGTCCATGTCCTGAACCGTTTCCATCCATCAGTGACTCGCTATTTGGAGTCGTCATTCTGCACAGTGAAGCTCAAAATTCAGGTGAAGCTGTAAAGTCAAACTATCTGTGAGTCTAAATATGGCTGCTGTTTATAATAAGTAGGAAAGATCATCAGAAAACTTAATTTTCTGATGCTTTATGCGGTTCGATTGGTTTTTATGTGAACTGCTGGTAGGACAAAGGTGAAGTTGAAAATCTGTGGCTCTGTTAATGTTTACAAGTTGAGAATCAGCATTCTTATTTTGTAAAATTATCAATAAAATCTATTTTAAAAAAAAAAACCAAAAAGTTTGTCTCGATTGAGTTTCAGCCACAAAAACAAGCTGTTCCATGGACACGGTCTCGTTATGACACTTGTGACTCACATCCGGGCTCGGGCAGCCTCGTGTTCTCCGATCAAAGGTCGCAGCCGTTCAGCTGCTGAGACAGGTGATTGGCTTTGGGTGGAGCTGTTTAACCTGCCCTGCTGGTGGTCACGCCGCAGGTAAATCTGTCAGTTCTGCTCGATAGTGACCGAGTCGATCCTCCCACGTCACCGCCAGCGATCCGCTGCCGAGTTCAAAAGGACAAACGCCCTGCCCTTGAGCCTGCCAGCGAGAGCGGAGCTGCGATCTTTTATCAGGCGGAGGTCCTGCTGGGAGTCGGCCACTGCAGCCTCGCTCATCCTGGGAAACACTCTCTTCTGCCGGAGCTCGTCCACTCGCCACAGCCAAGATGCCCAAGACGGTAGGATTCTTGCCCTTTTGATTAAGTAGCCGGACCATTGCGAGGTTCTTCCTGGTCTGAAAAGCGCGTGGTGGGTTTATAAAACTCGCTCTGAGGTTTATTCATACATTTAAGCTGATGTAACTATGAGTGACCACCGAAATGTGCATTCACTTGTGTACATCCTGACAGTTTGAATCTCTTGTTAAATGCTATTTTTTTTTCTTCTCTGTGTGGAGTTATGAGTCTTTTTTCAAGAGGCAACAAACCTCCTTACTCATTAACCAAATGTAGAGTTTGACCCACACTGCTCACATTCCTGACAGAGAAATGCTGTTAAAGTGCTTCTTCACAGAAGCTGTGTGTAAAAGGATCACGGTTATTCCCTTTAGTGAGTCTGGTGGACCTCCGAATGTCACGAAGGAAACTCATGACTGCGTGGTTTAGCGGTTTCAGTCTGATTCTCTGATTTTCATAACACCATCAGCAGTAATCGGGCTCTTATCTGATTTGAGGGAAGTCTTGTGCACTTAGCTGTACGCTGTAAATGTCCCCAGATAAAGTTACTGAGGCGCTGAGCATCAGTCTGAAGGGAAACCAGAAGGAAGTTCAGCCTGCACACTCACAACCTTCTACTAAAGGGCTTATACAAACATTTTGCCTCAAGTTCATTTAACACAAATTAACTCAAACACACCTGTGAGTCAGGCGCTGGTCATGCGGTTTGAGGAAATGATGGAAATGTGAATTGCTAGTGGCTTTCAGGGTTGGGTTTCTTTGAGCAGCTGAGCGCAAAAGTGTGAGGAATCAAGAAGCCACGCAGAGCTTCGAGGAGCAGCATACTGATCGATCGTAATGGATTACTGCCTCCACGGTTTGGCGTCCACAGTGACTGATCGGAGAAGAGGCCAGGCTGCGCCGTGCAGCCGCGAGGAATGCATCAGCGCCACTGGGCGAAGACGTTAGCGTTCGTGTGTCCTGGGACGGTGGAGATGGTTAAGAAACCTGGTCATGGTTCTATCATGGATGTTCCATTTGTTGCTGCCCAAGTTTTAGTAGGTTTATCTTTATGACACCTGGGGCGTGCTCTGGTATAACTTCATAAAACAGTTGTGTAACTGTTACAAGCCCGGTCCGGCCTGCAGGCCGGGGCCACGCAGTCTGTTTGGGCAGCCAGCGGAGATATAACGAGAGATTTCCACTAGAAACACCTGAGCGTAGCATTTCTGTGTTCTTTTTATAAATCGCGTCGATCGTAACGGCCATGCCTGCAGGTGCCGCGAGTGTTTTCATATTTGAATCTGAAGATGTGCAACCTTATGGAACCACACAAGGGTCGTCCAAAGTCTCACGAGATAATGAGGAATTATGGTTTATGAGTAATCCTTTTCACAGCTCCACATCGAGGGCCTCTTTCACGCTAATCACTCCATTATTTATGTTTCCCCCCAGAAGGATTTATTCATTCTGATGCAGGCAATAAACAGACTAAGACTTGAACTGAAATGTTCCTCATTCACCGTGAAATGAAAACAAAACTGAAGTAAAAATGATAAAAGATGTGCACAAGCAAAAGTGTGTGTTATTGAAATATTGAAAGGCCATTACGGTACTTTATTTTAACTTTACCTTTTTTTTTTTTTTTTTGCTTTGCTGAAGGTCAACGTTCGCGTCACCACGATGGACGCAGAGTTGGAGTTTTCATTCCATCCCAACACCACAGGAAAGCAGCTCTTTGAGCAGGTCGGTATGCTGGTTTCAGTGTTCTCACCCAAGTGGGCTCCATCTGGACCAGAAGGGTCCATTTCTTAACTGCGATATATGCTGCTGAATATTTACATCGCTTTAACGTGTCTTTTTATCAGTCTGGCATGTGTTTTAAATTTAAAAAAAAAAACAATAAAACTTCAATCTGGAAAGAAGCCTGTGACTTGCTGCTGCCAAATAGATGTAGTGGAGCCTATTTGAAATGTTTTGTTTTCGTGTTAAAAAGATGTTTAGTTACATTCCAGCTATCAAATATTTTGTATTTTTCTTTAATCGGCAACATTTGGAGCGTTTGTTGTTCTGCTGGCATCCTCTCCTTTTGTGTTTTTGCTTTTTGCCGAAGCCCGTCTGTCTCCGAGGTCGTGAAGGGCAGGAATGAGGGGTGTTTGGGATTTTGTCTCCAGGTTGCCAGGACCATCGGCCTGCGTGAGGTTTGGTACTTTGGGCTGCAGTTTATTGACAACAGAGGATTCCTCACATGGCTGAATCCTGATAAGAAGGTGATTTTATGGTTTCACATAAATTGTGTTAGTCGATGCAACTTTACTCAGTTATGAAGTTTGTCACATACTGCTTCCCGCCTGTTGATGAGCTCCTCTGGTGCTTTTTGAAAGTTTTAGAGGTTCATTTTTGTGGCCAGTAACAATATGTTGTAATATTCAGATCTTAGTCTGTTTTCTTTTCTTAAAATGTGGGAATTTTATACGTATTTTCCACTGTAAAATTGCATTTAACTCTGTTTTACTAGTTTTTGTCATCAAACATCATTTTACACAATTCATTCAAATCATCTTCTCTTTCTGTTGCCATCAACTCTGATGCAACTTAAATAACCCAATTTATCCATGTTTATTTGATGTTTAACTCAGTTTCTACTCTTTGCCTTTGAATTTTCTGTAGTTGCTCCTCCTTCTTTCAGTTCACATCCTCCTGCTTTTTTCATTTAATTAAACACTTCGATCATATGTGCAGGTGTTGAGTCAGGACGTGAAGAAAGAGACTCCCCTCCAGTTCAAGCTGAGGGTGAAGTTTTACCCCGAGGACGTGGCCGAGGAGCTGATCCAGGACGTGACCAGGAAGCTCTTCTTCCTGCAGGTGAAGGACGACATTCTGTCGGAGGAAATCTACTGTCCTCCAGAGTCCGTGGTGCTGCTGGCCTCCTACGCCGTCCAGGCGAAGTTCGGGGAGTACAGCAAGTCAGTGCATCACCCCGGTTACCTGTCCTCCGAGCGCCTGCTTCCCAGAAGGTGAGCTCACCGGTAGAAAAACGCTTCGCGGTTCTCTTCAGAGATGATTTTTTTCAGATCATTTGGAGTCAGGGAAACTTTTATTCTTGGATTCTGAGTAGAACGGCCGGCTGTAGCCCCTCGCTTCACGAATGCTCCCTCAGAAAATGTATCTGGTGCCCCTCCCATACTTTGGATGTCTTTTGTTCTGGTTGTTGCTCTGATTACACCATCAGTTAATTCTTCAAAAATTCATTCTAAATGCTAAAGGTGCGACTCTTTAACAGGGTCATCGTGAAGTCACTCTTTTTAAAAAATAATTCTGTTGTTTTCAGTGGCGATCACGCTAATTTTTTAATAGAAATTCTTATCTGAATCATCTCTTCTGACATAATTTTTAATTTGAACAAATTCCTTTTATTCTTATCAAAGAATACATGACAGACTTTTGACCAAAGTCAAAGGATCACAATATCACAGAGCGATAACAATCAGTGCGTGGAAACCTGTATCTTGAAACACTGGCCTTATCACATTATCTTAAATTCTTTTACAGTGTTTATTGTGTCCAAGTGTTACATATGAAACTGGCCAGCTGACAAATGATAAGCTGACAGCTGGGGTAGACTCCAGCAGATCCCTGCGACACGGACTTTATGCAAGAGTTGAAAAATCTCCTAACTGGTCTGAGCACATTCAAAAAAAAAAAAAAAAAAGTGATTTTTAAAAAAAATTAAATTAAATTTTATTTATGCAGCAACAGTGTTGAAAGATCGACTTCAGAATCACACCTGGGATCCATCCAGCTACACAGCTGCCTGGATAACTATTATCAGCACGCAGATAATTATGCAGACGCGATTCCAGCTAAAAATATAACTGAAAGAAAAGATGCAATGATGGTGTTTGATGCGGCTGCAGACATTTTCATCAGTGTGGGTTTCTGATCGCTCGCCTCTCCTCTCAGAGTGATGGAGCAACACAAGCTGACAAAGGAGCAGTGGGAGGAAAGGATCCAGGTTTGGCACCAGGAGCACAGAGCGATGCTGAAGTGAGTGAAGGCTGATTCATCTCCTCTAACTGATGGCTGTATTTACAACTTACAAGTCTATATTGCATCTGGGGTAAAAGAAGGTTAAAACTCAATACCGGAATCTACTTGACCTTTTTCTCCTCTAGTAAATAAAGTATTGATTAGTATTGTGACCTTCTGTGTTCGTCTGAGCAGAGACGAGGCCCTGATAGAGTACCTGAAGATCGCTCAGGACCTCGAGATGTACGGCATCAACTTCTTTGAGATCAAGAACAAGAAGGGCACAGACCTGTGGCTGGGAGTCGACGCGCTGGGGCTCAACATCTACGCAAAGGAGGACAGGTGCTCACGCCTCAGTTCATTCATTATACCACTCTTGAGATCACTTGCATAGAAAGTCCAGTCAGAAGTGACTTGAACAATGCAAGTAACAGAAGAAAAACTGCAGTCATTTCTAAGTTTACTTAGTTATTAACTGTTATTTTATTGCAGGCAACATAATTCTTAGATATATTTTATTTATGTTTCAAATTCCAGTAGCATTAACATTAATAATGATATTGATCATTTCTTCATTTTAAGATGATTTAATATTTCGTTATATTATTTTTCTTGCAATGCAAAGACACTGGAGCATCATCTGTCTCTCCATATAGACTCATTCCTGCATTTCAGCCTAAAACGCATCTAACAAATAAACCTTTTATCAACTTTTCACAACACTTAAAAGGCAGTCCCACATTTGGGACACCGAGTGATGAATGCCCCATCACAGTTTAAGGTGTTAAGGTATCGGGTACAGAGTCACCTGATGTTGCACCTTCTCTGCTGGGGACTTTAGGCGGGCCAGGTCCTCAGCCTGATGGTAAGACCTCAGTGAAATTACATCTTTTTTTTTTCTTTTGTCGCTTTTCTAACTCAAAATTGCTTACATAACTTATTTTGAGTGTGTTGGAGGCTTGGGGTGCATAAATAGAGTTGCAAAATAAAGTTGAAAATATTAATAAAAGTCTAAATAAATTTGGAAATCAGTGTTTTGTTTTGTTTTTTTTAGATTAGTATTTTTTTCAAACCACTCTGTTCTGACTCAGTTTTATTTCTGCTTTTTTTCTGTATATTTTGCCTTCAAAAAAGCTGTATTTTTTTAAAAATTAACATCACTCGCATCAACAAAGTATTTGTAGTGTTTTCAGAGCACGTAAACGTGCATTTGCAGACCCGGGGGCAACAGACGAGCGGTCAGACGTCAGTCATCGACCTCAGTGACCTCTCCTTTCACTCGGCCGCGCTTTTCAGTCACACGTTTTGGAGGCCACTGACCTGATTCTCCTGTTTCTCCAACATGAACTTTAAAGTCCATCCTTGTCCTGGTGCTCTGCTCTCACATAGTTTTTATTTATCTCTTCTAGGTTGACCCCAAAGATTGGATTTCCTTGGAGTGAAATCAGAAACATTTCTTTCAATGATAAGAAATTCATCATCAAGCCCATAGACAAAAAAGCTCCCGTAAGTGATTCATGAATCAAAAAATGCACGTAGGAGGAAAAGATGAGTCGCGTGCTTTTTGGAGACGTCTACCCTTGTTTTATAACTTTCCTAGGACTTCATATTCTACGCTCCACGGCTTCGTGTCAACAAGCGTATCCTCCAGCTGTGCATGGGAAACCACGACCTGTACATGCGCCGCCGCAAGGCTGACAGCATCGAAGTTCAGCAGATGAAGGCTCAGGCCAAGGAGGAGAGGCTGCAGAAGAAGATGGAGCGGTCAGTGAAGCTGAAGGAAGAAAAAAAAAAAACTTGAATTGAGCTTGTTTCTAATGTCACAGTTAGTATATGAACATGGGGGTTTATATCAAGGAAACGTGCGATGAAAACCTTTTTTCCTGCATTTGTGAGCATATATTTACATATTTGCAGTAACTCCCAGCCTACAGGCTGCAAGATAACACAACACTTATGTGTTTGGTTCTGTGTGGGTCCTGCAGGGATCAGCTGGAGAGTGAGAAGAGGAGGAGGGAGGTCATGGAGAAGGAGAAGGAGCTGATGGAAAAAGAAAAGCAGGACCTGATGATGAAGCTCTACGAGTTCGAAGAGACGACAAAGAGAGCAGAGAGAGGTGAGAGACACTCCCTCGTCTGTGAGCCGCAGCACTGCAGAGCCTTGGTTACGTAGTACCGCAAAAACCAAAATCTTACTCATGAGCATGACTCCAACTTGCTCTGAAAATCTTTCCCATTAGCTAAAAGATAAAGAAAGAACTAATAATGTCTGTAGGTTTTGAGTTGCAGTATTTATGCAAAATGATGATATCGCCCTCTGCTGTTCATTAGTTTAACAGATTAAAATAATTAACACTTGAGAAGGTGGAGGGATTTATTTTCTTTTATTGTTTCTTCACTTTTTCACTTGAAAAGTTAATATTCTCTAAATTCAGTATGTTTTACTTGCATACCTGCATAAAAAGCACTTCATACAGCTGTGAACCGACCCAAAGTGAAACCCGCCGGACCTGCTGTAGCCCACACAGCTGTACAGAAACCACGGAAGACAATAGTTTCCTAAAACACATCACAGACGGACATCAGGCTGGACGATAGTCTGAGGAAAAGACAAAATGTCAGTGGACAACTTTATTGCTGCCTCGAAACAAGAACACCACAATGACGACACACAGCAAGCCAGTTAGCAACAATTAGACATCACTTACTACTCCATCAAAAAGATGACGGGCTCAGTGTTTGGGCCTCCATCCCATTTCTTCTCGTAGCTCTGAGTAAAAGCCAGGCCAAGATTTATCCTCCTTTGGTCTCTTACTCAGTCACTTTGCATCCCGCCAAAGTGTGAATGCCACCACCTGGTCATCCACGGTTGCTTCGGCATCTCTGCCATGATGGATGGACCAGGACTAATGAGCCGATCATCTGACCAGCTCTTGGTTACCTGATCTGGCCCGCAGAAGACCTGATGTTGGTGTGTGACATGATGTCGTGACACGATGTGTGTTCTCGTGAGCGTGATCCAAGCGGGGCCACAGTTGCATCGTCCCGTTTCAGAGCCACTGGCTCACTGTGTTAGAGACAGATCTCCTATTCACCTTCATATCAAATTAGTGAAACGTTAGGCGGATTTCAAGACTCTAATTTTACGGTAAAAAAGTTGTGTGCTATTGCTCAGTATGAGACTAAGACATAAATATAATAAGAAGTGAGAATACTACAATGAAGTCTCTTTCTGCACATTTAAAAGGATTTACCTTATTTTCAGTAGTTGCTATAAATGCTTAAAAAAAGAGAGAAACTGCTCCCACTTCTTAAACGTCTATTTTTGCCACAGCTTTTGCGTATTTTACTTGAGAAATCAACACATCACACCTCTCCAGCCCCTTCAAAACATATCCACTAAAAAAAAAAAAAAAAAAAATGTATATGATGTATAAATGATCAGGGATCAGCACTTAATCGGTGTTCCTCTGTGCTGACGTGGTGCTGCAGAGCTTCAGGAGCAGCTGGACCGGGCCATGAGGCTGGAGGAGGAGAGGAGGAGGGTGGAGCAGGAGGCGGCCCGGCTGGAGGCTGAGAGGATGGAGGCCATAATTGCCAAGGAGGAGCTGGCCAGGCAAGCCGAGGACCAGATGAAGAGCCAGGAGCAGCTGGTGCGTGTGTACTGCACATGACAAAAAGTCCTTGTTCATTTGTAAACATAAATTATCTGTTCTAGCTTTAGTTTTAGCACATATAGTCATCAGTGTCTGAGAGTCAGGTTGGGAAAATTCGCTGAAAATTTCAAAAACATATTTCAGATTTTCTTTTTTCTATGGTTTTGTAATTTTCTATTAAACCATCTTACTCTTTTAGTAAATGACCTGAATCTGCAAATAAAGCAAACGTTCATACAGATGTATCGACTATAAAACTATTATATTATCAGTTCTGTCAAATCCTGATGAAAGTTTCATGATTTTCCTGCTACTGCTGTTCAAGCGTGAGCTCACGGCGGCGAGGCTGTCAAACAAAGAAGGGATCCTCTTGTGTAGTTTTATTTTTGTATAAACGTGCTTTGCGGCGTTCTCCTTCAGGCTGCAGAGCTGGCTGAGTACACCGCTAAGATCGCTTTGCTGGAAGAGGACAAGAGGATGAAGGAGGAAGAGGCTGAGTCATGGCACACCAAGGTGAGCGTCCAACATGCCACCCAACCGTTCTCCATTTCCATGAGGTCACAGGAATTATCTGAGAAATGCCAACAAAACTGTCTGAAAAATGTGTTTCACATCACGCACACTTCAATGAGGTTTTAAGCAGGTGCTCACTGTTTATGTGTTTAAAAAAACCTGTAATTCATCCTGTTATTATATATACAGATAATAAATCATCTAAATGTAGCAATTTTGTAAAACAGTTTTCATTACGGGTCTAAATTTAAAAAAAAAAAAAAAAATTTCTTGTAACTGTATAGATTTACCTTTTCCCTTTTCCCGATTTCGACCTAAAACGGCTCAACTTGTCCATGTACTCATAATACTACCGATGATTATCATCAACTTTTGTATTTTAAATAAATATATTGTAAACACACCTTGAGCAAATGTCTCCTCCTCGCTTTCAGGCGGTAGAAGTGGAGGAGAATCTGATGAAGACAAAGGAGGAGCTGCACACTGTGATGAGCTCCTCCACCTTCAACTCCGCTCCCGCTCCTGCTCCCGCTTCCTCCTCCTCCTCCTCCTCCTCAGACAGCGAGAGCGACCACGAGCACAGCGAAGAAGCCAGCACTTACAGCGCCGAGCTGCAAACGCAGGGCATCAACGACCACCACGAGGAAGAGGAGCGACTCACCGAGGCCGAGAAGAACGAACGCCTGCAGAAACAGCTGATGGTGAGCTCAGGGTTTCAGGACCCATAGCAGCTTTTTTTTTTTTTAAATTGTTACATCTGAAATGTCTATCAAATCCACTTATTTTTTTCTTGAACTGTGATATATGTAATGATTGCTTAATTGGTTTTAACCACTGCACTTAAAACACAGTTACCGGTAATCATATAGGGATTAATAAATGCTAAAGAACACGATCATAACAATGATTAAAAAGAAAAACAAAGTCTGCATAGTCTAGTGCAAAGAAAAGATTTCCGTTTTTGCTTTTAGATGCATCAAAATTACTGATTTACTAAACTGTACAAGAAAAAGCACGCTCACTTCAACACACTTGGCAACTAATTGTTTCATTTTTGCTCCAGTAAATGCTATTTAAAAAAGATTTCATCTGTAATTGTGGAGGAGCAAATTGATTGGGCACCTGTCTCAGTTTCAGCTGTAGACTATTTGTCTAACGTTTAAAAATCCACTCCAGAAATGTTTTTGTGTTGAAATGATCTCCTTCAAAGGAACTCACTTTTCACCACATGGGTAGATCTGCTGTGTTGACCAAGGTTACTGACAATACTATAATATAAACAAAGTAACGCCCCCTTGTGGTCAGAAGCGATATTACTACATAGAGTGACTTTAAAGAGCCCACCTCATGCACCACTGTAGATTCGTTTTTCTTTTTTGGAGTACTACAATAGTAGATTCAAATGATGTTAATGAAACACATTTCTGTTTTGATAAGATATGCTCCAGATCTTTTCAGTATTTGTCACAAATATTCCGTTTTAGTCCCTGTTTCTTTATGGCGTAACTCCTAAAATGTTTAAGCTGTTCTAACTGGTCGGCATTGCAATTTAATCAACTCTGTGGTTTTGCTGAAAAGAGGTGGAAAGGGGAAAGAAAAAGCATTTTTCTTCCTTTTGAAGGAGACACGAGAAGTGCATCCTCATGAGTTAACTACCGATCGTGACTCCTCCACAGGCCCTGAGCTCAGAGCTGGCACACGCCCGAGATGACAACAAAAAGACCCTGAACGACATGCTCCACGCTGAGAACGTCCGCGCCGGTCGTGACAAGTACAAGACCCTCCGTCAGATCCGCCAGGGCAACACCAAGCAGAGGATTGATGAGTTCGAGGCTTTGTAGAAACCCCAGGCATCCCGAGACCTTTCCAAAATACCTCACGAAGGTTTTAATTTAAGGAAAATGTAGTGATTACAACCACACGTGACGTTAAAGACCCAGACCAAAGCGTGGAGCTGATCTGTTCATTTGTACTCCCATGCAATTCGTTTTTTTTTTGGTTGAAGGAAGTGTGGACTTGTTTTTGTAGTCTTCAAACATGTCTAATATGTTGTTTAGTCCCATTTAAATTTAAAGCTGAATGATGATGTGTGTGTCACTCTAAAAACCAGCTGTATTATATGACAAAGGTGGTCGCTGTCAGTAACATGAATATACTGTTATAGACAATCAGAAACTGTTGCAATGTGGCTTTACAGGTTTATTACACCAAACAGAGGTGGTCACTGTAAATTTGCATTCAGATTAAACTAATACTCCATTCTACAATCATCTGCTGATTATTTTTTACTCTTGTCAATAAAGTGAAAGAAAAGCACAAAGAAAAAAGGGATAACTTGCATTCCTAAAACGTGCATGTCTTCAGATGTATTTTAATTGTGGTAAAATAAAAGTGATAACATTTTTCTTTCTCCATCGTTTGAGTATTTCTCTGAAAAACAAAATTTTCCTGAATGTCTGTTTCAGGTGTTGTGGCTCCGCTGACCACCTTACTCATGGTGATTGGTCCTTAAATGGTGTGTGTTTGTATAATCCTGTTTGTATTTAATGGGTGGAGTTAAAGTTCATGCTGCACTTCTGTCTTGTTTTCATGTTGCGATCCAATATCTTTACTAGCTCTGCTTCTTTAGTTTGGAACACAATCTTTGCATTTTCTTTCAGTGCTTGGAGTTGTTGCCCAGAATCGCAGAAAATATAAGCGTGATTTCAGAAAGTAGTAAATTAACCGAATAAAAGAGCTGATTCATTAAGTGCAGGCGATCGATTGAAGGTGACAACAAAACATCAAACCAGAAACAGTTGAGAGGGCAAGGAAAACACAAATAAGAAAAAAAAAGCAGTAATTATGCTTACTTTTAATGTCAAACACAGTGGGGTATTTCATTTTTGTCATGTTTTGTCACAGCAACAATTTCATCAATTATTATACATCCATTTTTGCATTTCAGGCCTGTAACACTTTCCAGAAAAAAAAAAAGGGCGTGAAAATGTTTTTTCAGTTTTCAAAGTTATCAGTCCATTTCCCATCACAATAAATATATTCTGGCATTGAGAGAAATGGGGAAAAAAAAGGAGCATGATTTTGTTCCTTTTGTAATTATGTCTGAAGATGTGCAACTGTTTGGGGGTTGTTGCTGTGCCTTTTTTTTTTTCTTGGTATCCCAAAATAGTACAGGTACTCTTTCTAAGTCCAGTACCAGTTCTGTCTTGTTCCTCTGCCACGACTTTGTAATGTGGGCAGAATGTGGTGGCGTTGTCTTGCTGTATTAATGCTCCCATCACAGAAGGATAAATGAGCTTTTCCAAGGGCATGGAAACAACACCAGACCATCACAGAGCCTGGCTTTTGGACTTGTTGCTTATAACAGTTTGGATGGTCCTTTTCATCTTTGATCCACACCACATGATGCCCAGTTCTTCCAAAAAAGGACTGGATTACAGTCCGACGGTAATACACATCTCATTTGTGTGTAGTGTGATGCTTCTATGCCCAGGTATGTTCCAACAGCCTCTGGATAACATTAACGTAAGGCGTCTTTTATATGCAGTGAAGATGATTGTGAATGTAACTTGTATTAAAGTGCTTCACACAGGTTTGCAAAAGCAATCTCTTTCCCATGTGATTGAAATCAGGCACTAAATGATATAATTGACTGTAGAAACAGTTGAATGAACATAGCTGGAACCACATATTTCACATAAAGGAAAGGATGACGTCACCTGTCATCAGGCCAAAATCGGTCACAATTATTTAGTACGAC
>JAOWBL010000015.1:15190478-15202399 GCA_028564865.1 Zenarchopterus dispar
TATATATATAAACCATGAAGCTCAGTACAATTGCATATACAATACAGGTGATGTTTAGATAATACTCTTGCCTTTCAGACACAATATCTAGTTGTGATGATTTTTGTTTTTTGTTCTGACCATCATGTAGAACTAATGTGAGGCCTAATGCTAAACTATCTTTAAAAGTTAATGAACAGTGTTACACATAGACGTATATACCAGATGGGTGTAGGCATCATGGCGTCATCCAGCAGCTTTCTATGTTTTAGATTTATTATTTCGACCATCCCTTGTTTGTTTGACACTGAAGCGACATAAGAGTGATGGATCAGAGGTCATTTAACAGCGTCTGACAGCAGTTTGGACAAGAGTCTGTGGTGGACTCATACACACTTGTGACAACGTAGCAGCAGAAAGACAAAGATCTTCCTCAACAAACAGTCCTTTTCATGCACTTTTTGCACACATAAAACACGAAAATTTCCTGGGTTTGTCTGGAGAGACCCTATCCACACTACCGCTCAGAATGAGTTACATTTTTCACCCTTCTCAAAATTTGAATTTTGATTCACAAATTGACCAAAGTGCTCATGAACGTGTGGATGAAATTTTGCAGATGTAAAGCTGAAAAGTTGACTTTTGATTAAATAAATTACAAATTTTGTTTTGTAAGTCATTTTTTTGTCAAGTGTAAATATTTCATGGTTCCACCTCTTTAACTATATTTATTACATGCTTTTCGTTTCAATAATTTTGCTGTTGCAGAGGTTTGGATAAAGCATGGATTGTAATCTTTGAGCTCCGACAACATTTTCTGAATTTTCAAAGCTAGTTAGAAAAAAAAAAACTGAAGTAATTTCTAATTGGTGTCCTTGGAGGTTAGTAGTTGCCTCCCAACCAGAAGGTTTCTGGTTCAGGTCAGATCTTGGCAGAGTTTGCGTGCTCTCCCTGTGGTTGTGTGGGTTTTCCCCGGGTACTCTGGCTTCCTCCCACAGTCCAAAAACATGCCTGTTTAGGCTAACTGATGATTCCAATCTGCCCACAGAAGCGTTTGTGAGCGTTTGTGGTTGTTCATCTCTACGTGGCGCTCCGATGGACTGGAGACCTGTCTGGGATGAACCCCAGCCTTTTACCCAAAGAGAGCTGATATGGTCTGCAGCAGATAGTAAACTGGGGAATATTACTTCAAATGAAATGGAAAGTAATATTCCACACATCCATTTTCTATACCTACTGAATCGATCTGCTTTGTCACGGGGGTCTGCTGGAGCCAATCCCAGCTCATTTCAGGTGAGAGGCAGGGGTCTTTCTGTGTGGAGTGTACATGTTGTGCCTGTGCTTGCTTGGGTTCTCTCCAGGTACTCCGGTTTCCTCCCACAGTCCAAAACCATCCACGGTAAGTTAGGTTGATTGATGATTCTAAATTGCCTGTAGGTGTGAGTGTGCATGTGCATGGTTGTTTGTGTATGTGGCCCTGCGATGGATTGGCGACCTGTCCATGGTGTACCCCTGCCTCTTGCCTACAATGGGCTGGGATTGGTCCAGCAGACCCCCGAAACCCTGTAGATGGATTCAGCAGGTATAGAAAATGGATGGATGGATGGATAAAAAGTAATATTTTAACATGAAATTTTTTTTATTGGTTTCAAGTCATGGCAGTTTTAATGGTGGGCTCTGAAAAAGGATTTAATGAACTTTATTTACTTTGGCAGTGGCCTGTTGCTTCTTAATACCTTTACTAAAAAACAGATAGCACTCTCAGTTCTGACAAAACGTCCTGCAGCTACTCATCTTCGTCCAGCATCGTAGACAGCCCGACACATTTCTAAGGTAGCGTCAGTTGCTTTTTCCTTCTGCTGCTTTTTGTAGTCACTCCTTATGCTGTATGTGATGACAGTAAAGACCTGAGGTCGTGACAAGCTGATTGATCCAAACAACAGGTATAACCACGCTAAGCAATTTCTGAAAATATTGCTTTTAATAGTTGTCCCTGGCTTTTTTCGGTCTCTTGTTAAATGATTAAAAGTTTATCAGAGAAGCTGCTGCTTTATTCACTCTTGTTAGCTAGACCATCACTTTCTTGAACTGTTTTTTTTTTTTTTTTTTTTTTGCCTGCCATGATATCTATAGCTCTGTGAGATGGCTTCATCATTGCTGATGTGTGGTAAAGTGCTGCACAGCAATATGTGGTTGTCGCTACAGACGACGGGGAGTCCAGTGTTGCTGTGGGTGGCTTTTGCCGACTGTAGGGATGGGTGACACCGAGAGCCAGATGACACTCCCCAAAAGTAGGCCTGTATTCCTTCAAACACAATTGAAACTGATATTTTCAGATGAAAAACAAAACTGGTCTGGGCTCCTCAGAAGAGGAACAGCAACTCCTAATAAAAGGCTTTTGCAACCATGAGCAGCACGAGGCATTCCAGCTCACATCAATGTGACATTTGTGTTTTGGGAGTACTGTCAGCTGTCAACACAAAGATGAGTTTAAAATAGAGTAAATTTTGGTTTTCGTAGAGAACCTGGCTCTCATTTTGCATTGTAGTTTGTACGGCAATTTTGCAACCTTGTGTCATTTGGAAGCTTCTAGCAAAAACAAAACAAAACAAAGGAAAAACAAAAAGACCGTAGGCCTGTGGAGTCAAAACTGGACTGGAGGACGGGTTCAAGAAAAACATTTTTCATTTTCAGCTTCACCTGTGAAATTTCAGCTGCACTCTAGCGCCACGTTTCCATTTCCGTCTTGAATTTATCCAGTAGGCCTCCAAGTCCGTCCATTCTTACAGGAACCTCTGACATCTCAGACGTAGTTGACAAACTTCTACCTCCGTCTTGTGCTTTTTCTAATACGCTTTGAACTTGTGTTTTTTTTTAAAGCTTTATTTACCTTGCATGTGCTGAACATTTCCACTTTTGTTGTGGATTCTGGAGTGAACTTAAATACATTATGAGTGAAACTGAATATCTTCCAAGCTATTTCTCTGGAAAAACTAGCTTCTTTCATTTAGTTGATTTGAAGTGAAACTATGACTGCAAGAGTAAGATATTGTAAGCAGTACTGCTCCCTTAGCATCTTTTCCTTTTTAACTGTATTTCTTCAACACTAAAGGAAAGCACATTTTCCATATAAATGTACACCTTCCCTTCCGTCAGTACTTATGAAATATCAAATATGCAGAAGTGCAGTTCTTCACAAACTACCATGCTAAAGCTACTTATACTTCCCATGACACCAACTCATTGGTGCCAAGAGAAAGAGACTATTCTTACAGCAGCCTGCTAATTTTTTGCATTGTTCTAGGTATCACTGGACCTCAGCATCGGGTTTACTTGCTCTGTGAAATCTATTGCATAGGTTCAAATTTTCAATGAGGAGTTTTACAACTATGCCAGAGATTTCCATATAAATGAATAGATTAGCAGACCACCACGTTAGAAGCAAGTGAAAACAAGGCGTACAATCTCATTTCCACTTCGATAGAAACTAAATATTCAGTTTCTTTCCCATGCCAGTAATGGCTTGTTGTTAGTGTGTACTTCCCTGAACACCAAGGGGGATTACTGATATTTCATCGGGAAAACATGGAAAATACATTCATGTTTCACTTTGCACAGCACTAAACCAATAAGACTGATGCCTGCAAAGATCTAGACTTAAATATCTCAGGGAGCAGTGACTTTTGTAAGATTGTGTTATTACCATGATTTATTACCTATACACCTATTATATATATATATATATACCTATTTTTTCTTTAAATAGCAAGTTTGGATTATTTTAGAGTGGAAAGCACCAAAGGAAATCCTCCCCCCGACTCAAATGTGATACACAGTATTGATCAAAGAACATGTCTGCAAAAACTTTGGTGATACTAAAGCCATTGGGTGTGCAGCAATAATATCGAAATTACATTTTTTTTCAGTCCTATATCTTAGAAACCCTTTGAAGCTGCGAAAAGAGACAGCATGTGGTCTGTTGTTACCTCTCTGAGTAAGGGTCAGCCACGTTCATGTCATACGCAGACACTCTCATCTCGCTGATTCTGATTTTCTCCACCATACCGTTGACCTGAATGGAGTAGTAGATGAAGAAGCGTCCGTTGTCTCTGTACTTGGGGTGGAAGGCCATGCCCAGGAAACCCCTCTCATCCCCCATCCGTGGTGTGGTCAGCACTTCTCCACTCATATCCAGAAAGGGCTGCTCCAGCCGGCTGCCGTCGTGCAGGTAAACCCAAACAAAACCCACCTGCTCTGCAATGAACATTCGGTGTGTGCCGTCATCGCTGTGGAGCATCAAGACTGGATTCCTGAGATTGTTGGCCACCTCAGTCAGACACAGCTGGAGACACCCTCTGGGGTCCTCCACCACCTGTCCCAGGTTGCTATTGAGGTCGGGGCTCCTCAGAACGTTGGGGTAGCAGTAGTCCTGGTCAGACAGGTCAACCATGCTGCAGAACGTGGACATGTCCCGGTCAGAGGTGTCCAGCAGCAGCTTGTTCTCAGTTAAATATTTAAGCACATGGCGACACTTCCCATGAAATTCGGAGCAGTAGCCAAAGCAAAGCCCTGGTAGCTCTCTAATAGGCGTGTAGGGATCTTCAGCATCGTAAAGATGGGCAGCGTATGGAGAGCACTCCTAAATAGGAGAATCATCAGATATTTTAACTAAACGTTAATTGAATTTATTTATATAGATCAAGCACACATAAAGTCTACATGTTTCACAGGACTAAAACTCAAAGTCACAATATAAATAAATTAGATGTACAATGATGCAAAGCATAAATTTCAATAAAACATGATGATGAATGGTATTATTACATGCTAAAACAATTCATGTAAAATCACTGCATAATAATTCAGTTTCATTAAATTCACTTGAAGCATGACTAAAACAGTAAAACAACAGGACTAGTGGATCCCTAAAAGCTGCAGAGTACAGGGTTGATTCAGTGTACCTGATCCACCACTGAGCTTTATCAAAGAGGTATATATTAAGCACATCTTAAAACTAGAGCGAGTACAGAGTAAAATCAGAAGAATATGGATTTATAAGTTCTTTGAGATAAGATGGAGACTGGCCATTAAGAGATTTTATGTAAGGAGAGGAACTTTAAATTTAATGCTGGATTTAATAGGAAGCCAATAAAGTGAGGCTAAAATCCCAGTAATATGACCTCTCCTGTTAATCTTCATCAGAACGCCGGCTGAAGCACTTTGGATCATCTGGAGGCTGTTCAGATTGACTCTGGGACACCCCACCAGACTGGAGTTGCAAAAATCCAACACTGATGTAACAAACGCATGGAGCCGTTTTTCTGCATCACTTTTCCTAATTTTAGCAATATTTCAAAGGTGAAAAAAAAGATCTTAAGGTTTGATTGTTGAATGATTTAAATGATCACTTCTTTATAATTTACCTTAATAATTTACACTACTAACACGCGCAGCTGATAAAAAAGAAACTGAGACGTTTGTTATTGCACAATTGTTGTGTGTTTGTAAAGATGTGTGTAAGGTACTGTGAGACATATGTTTGCATGGGAGGGGTAACAGATTTAAAAACTCATTTATTTCTGCAGCCACGGACTTTTTAAAGAAGGCTGTGATCTGTTTGCACAACAAATTGCCCCTGAATGATATAGATTTTAAAGACGTAAGAAGGTTTTCATCATACATTTATTAATTCTCATTTTTACAGACTGTATAATATTGTGGTCACCACTGAATACACATTTCCTTGCAAGAAACCTCACTTGTTATAAATCTTTGCTTGTGAAATACTTTACATAACTATGTTAATTCAATTTTGTAGCATTCTCAAAAACAGACAGGGGTGTCTGTGGAGGTGACCAGACTCACCTGGCACATGATTTCCTTCAGCATGTCCTGGCAGAGTTCATAACCAGCCATTTCCAAGTGTTCAATGATGTTCCAGTATCTCTCTGCGATGCTGTTGTCAGTTCTCTGATCACAGCAGCCAAACTCTTCATACTGAGCACAGAACTCCAGGTGCCACGGAGGTTTGAAAGGTGGCTCGAAGTCCAGGCACTGAGGATGAGCTGATGCTGACTGGACCAGAACAAGCAGCATCATCGATAAGATAATCAGGTGGCTCTCATGTGGGCTCTGCGCGTGCCTACCTGGTCTCGAACCCGCGGCGGCGCGTAAAACCACGCAAACTGCGCTCTCGTGATGGAGAGCAGCATTCCTCTTACTTGTCATTTTCTCGGTAGCTTATAGCCCAAGAGAGACTGCCAACGTTTGCTCTCCTATAAGTATGCTGCCACCAATGTTGATCCTGCGCGCGCATTCGCGTGCACGGGTGCGCAGGAATATCTCCTTTGCCGGCGGTGTGTCCTGTTCAATTCGTCCCTCTTGTTCAATACGCACAGTGTGCCCAATTGAAACCATCATTAAGCCAAAGACAATGCTTGTTATCATCTTTAATGGGATTTGCATTTTACTCCAGACATGTAGGAGCGGGTCTCTCTACAAAGTTGGCAGAGCAACGCACAATTATCTCAGAGGGGCATGTTCTCACATTCTCTTCTTTCACACAAATTCGTCCTCATCACACACACACACATATACACAAAGCACGGCAGTGTGGAGGTATGTACACACAAAGGTCACAACAACACAAACTGTAATTATGTCTCACTTCCATGTCAAAGTGCCTGAAGGCTGAACCCTGGTGTAACACGGTGGAGCTGTCTGCAGGTTTATAAACTTAAGCAGCATTCCAGATCTGAAGGAGTATAAGCTCCTGTTTCTCACATATGAGGCGCATATTGCTTTATGTCAAATGTGTGGTCTGATGTGCCTCCTTTGAATGTAATGTACTAACAGACTAGTATTATAAGTACACAACATGGAAACTAAGTTAAAAAAGAGTAGGTTTACTGACTTTATTTTAGTTAGTTTGGAGTTCAAAAAAAGAGAAACATCTTCCTGAAATGTTGCATTTGAAGATACGTCATAACTTTGTAGAATCTTGGCATACTTCACAGAAGATTTTCTCTCCACCTTTCATCCCATAATGTAGGGTTTAACTGAACTCAGGAGAAAGTTTAGAAAAATACGATTGTCCATAGGTTTTGGGGCAAGTATTTGCTTAAAAGGGCAGAAGAACACAGAACTGGAGTGGCAAAGTAAAGATGTGAAGAGGAGTTACTATGGTAATTACTATGGTATGTCATGTTGTCAACAAGTTGCCAACCAAAATGTCAAATCTATAGTCATAAAATTCTCATCACATATAATTCAAAGAAGGAAATTAGAGGCTATGTTTACTATAAAACACCCTTTTTCTATACTCTTTCAGGCTTTGAGCAGCAAATGACTCAATCACCTTTAGAGAATGATGTGATTATGAAATTAGTTAGGTAACCTGACTCATGTGAACAGGGAGTATTAGAACAAATATTAGAATAAGTAATGTACATAAATAATTATTTTAATTTCAATGATTGTCTTGGTTTTCAAAACACATAAAAAGAAGAGAAAAGGGAGAAGAAGAAAAATCTCATGGTTTAATAACTACTAGAGGGAACGGAGCCACGCACTTCTGGTAGTTGACCAACAGATGGCGGCAAATAGCAGCCAGGTACGCGGAAGCGGAAATCTTTTAATGTAATTTGTTTATTTAATTATTTTTAAAGGGTTCGGGGGTCCTGAACAAAAAAGATGTAAAGGTAGCTGAAACAAACTTGATACATCCTCGACAGCTCTTCAGAGACCACTTATAAAAACTGCTTTGTTAACAGTTGTTTGTGTGCAATAAAAAGAGAAAACAAACAATTCAGTTTCATTTTTCTTTATAAAAAATGTTTTTTAAGGTGAGTCACTTTAAGAGCAATAGTCATTTTCACAGTCACTGGTGAGTTTTGATATTTTTCTTTTTTGTTTTCTTTTTTTTTTTTTCTTGTTTGAGTTGGTTCCAGTTTAGACTTAAGGAAAGAAAAGGAAACATCCCGTAGAAAAAAAAATGGATGTATATAGAACTTTAAATTTTGGTTGCATTTTCAAGTTGTACAGTTTTTGCAGGGAGAGGGAGGCTTGTAACACACACATATACACACAAAGTAAGATAAGTTGTCAGTGGGAGAGGTTTAGTATCAGGGGACATTTTCTGTACCATCCATAAAATTTCAAATAAGCCACGCACACAACACTAACACATACACTTGTAGCATAAATTGTACGTGTCATGAGACAACGTGTAAATATAGTTGTTGAAAAATGTGGTCCATAATATTAATAAAAATATTAACTAGAGCTCAAGAATCCCCTAAAATAACAGTTATTTGAAGATTAACTTGCATTTCCCTTATAATCATTAAAAAAACTTTTTAAATGCACATTTTAATGATTTTGTTGACATTTGTCTCTTGTAATCTTTAATACGATTCATCAATATATTTTAAATAATAGTAATAATACATTACTGAGTCAAATGAATGAAATAATCTAATGTTTTACTGTATGAGTTTCTCAAATACATAACATCAAATTATACAATAAAGAGTATAGTTCTTATGCCAAAGTTCTTATGTCTCAATTGTCCTCCAAATCTGGAATGTCCCTGCAGTTGTTTTTCTTATTAAAATTATTTGCACTTTTATTTTGAAGTCTGATCTGTACCCTTCCGGTAGCATCACGGCTAACTGTCATTGTCTTGAGGAGTCGCGTTCAAACGCTGCCAAAAATGTGGCAGCGGAGTAAATTTTGACTGTCCTACGAATGCAGCTCAAATCTCCGTCATGGTATGTTAAATGTGTGGAGCAATAGGTGCATTAATGCTCGATAGGTGACCGGAGTCTGCCTACTTTTCGCCGTTGAGCCGAGACGCATCCAACGGCCACAATGAGCTCGGAGCGACAGAGCGAAGGCGAGGACGCCGATGAGTCGCAGGACAGGCCCGACACTGGCAGCGTCTCCGACACGGAGGAGGACCCCGATATTGACGAGCTGGACGAAGAAGGCGACATCGTCCGGAAGGTTTCTCCTTCGCCACGACGAGCCAGCGAGGACAGCCTGGAGCCTAGCGGGGGGACTCCGGTGCCGGAGAGCCGCGGTCAACTCAGCCAACCGGTGGCTGCAGCGCAGACTGGGAGCAGCGGGAGCTCCAGTGCCCTCAGTGGCCGGGAGAAAAGTCTGTTTTCCTGGCTGCAGAGCAGGACTATAAGACGAGGGTTGTTTGTGGACCCAGCTAGGGATAACTTCAAGACAATGACCAGTTTGTACTGCTCTATGAATCCGACTGTGGAGTCGGTTAACCTGAGCTCGCAGACCCACGGAGCAGTGTTTAACCTGGAGTACTCCCCAGACGGGTAAGTCCAACACAATGTCATCTGCAAATATCCAGTCTCTAATGCCTCAGCTGTGCAGTCTTTGTGTTTTTCAAGGTTTAAATGTCCTTTAAGTGGGACGTAAAAATAAACAACTTTTCTGTGACAGAGTACATATAGGTGAATGTATAAAGTGACTGCCAGGTCAAAACATCAACATCAACCGGTCCTGTCACTTTGTTTGGGTTGGACTAAATCTGGAAATCTGTCAGATTGGCGGGGTGCCGTGACGTCACAGACCAGAGAAGAATTATCCACCCTCTCCATCTTTACCTCCAACCATATTTGCATCATGCTCTCTTTGCTGGCCATGCGTAGTGAATAGAATATATTAAAAATACTTATTAAGTGTGTGAGAAATGATCTAATTTCAGCCCAGTAAGGTTTAAAAGATAGAAAATTTAGATATTTACAATTGAGGTGGTCATTCTGTGCAAAATGAAATGAATATAGTTGTGCAAAAGTGAAAATAAATAAATAAAACAAATAAAGCATCACTATATCCGGATGATTGCCTGTGACACAGAGGTGAGTTATTGTACAGAGACATGACAAAAGCACAAATGGCACAAATTAGTAACCTTTTGCTCACGCTGAGACAAAAGCATCGGATTCCCTGCGATGCACAGAACTTAATAATTTGAGTCACCAAGGCTTGATGACAACGCTCGGCGCTCTCATCACATACACTGCATGGCGTCTGTATGTGTGGAGCTTATTGTAAAACCTGTCAAAATAGACACAACCCTCTGGAGGAAGTGGGAAGAGTCTAGTTGGGGGTCTGGCTCCACTCCATTACAACAGCTGCAATGAAGGTAGACATAAATCCATGGTTTAAAAGGAGCTATTTATTGAATTTGCTTTAAAAAAAATAATAGAAAAAAAGTTATTTTTTTAATTCTAAATTTATGACACAAGTTTTTTGTGAATTAATGAGATCATCTTGCTCCCTAGTCCTCAAACAGGTTCTTCTAAAATAAGGAAGATGGTATCATAAATGGTGATATTGCTGCTAAAACTGAACCTTTATTCTTTAGCTGTATGTATATAACCTTATAAAGAAGCATATTTCAATGTCTCAACTTCAAAACAAACTAAAAATTGGATTAAACTAAACTTGAGAGACATGTTTGCACCTTTTAAACCAAGGTCTAAAGAGGAAATAAAAACTTTTTATTGTTAAATGTGTTAATTCAGAAGAACAGAGCAGGTTAAAATATGTGTATATATGTGTGTATGATTACAAATAAAGCTTTTTTAAGAAAAGAAAGCTGTCAACTATCCAGAAAGACTGAGCAAAAATTAATTTTAAAAGGAAAATTATGTAATAAATTCAGAAAATATAAGATATATTTGTATTTCTCAGTATGAGACAACTTCTCAATGTGCATGAAATGCTGGATGTCCATCGTACTTATGGCTATATATTCAGGTAAATTCAGACAAACTAACAATTGCAACATGCTGTTTTGAAATTTGATATGTTTGGGTCAAGATATTCTCAACAGTCACGACTAACAAGTACAGCCGGGGTTCAAGCCTTCTCGACTAGACAGCAGCTGCAGGAAGTAAATCCTTCAGGTAAACCAGGTCAAGCTGCCCAATCTGGGTCACGTTTGTTTCTGTGCTCATGAGAGATCAGGATGTCCACATGTTGGTCCTGAGCAATGAAGCCTCGATGGCCTCAGATTACTGTGTAAACGGTTTATTTACACTGTGTATTTGGGCCCTATAATAGGAACGTTTATTTTTTAATTTTTTTTTAAATTTAACCCACTTTATAATTACTTAGTTTATTTATGTGGGAGCAGTTCACAACAAAAGTCATCACAAAAAATAAACAACTTCATTTCATTATAATCCATTTATGGTCTAATTCATTCAGATTATGGCCAAATTTAAATTTAATATAATGCTAAATCGTTAAAAAAAAAAAAGAAGCCTAGGTAAAAGAGAGTAAACTTGGCTAAGGAACGCTACTGATATTGAGTCTTCACCTCAGTTCAATCCCTCATCCTGAGACGACAGTGGAGAGGAACATCTCCCAGTTAGATGAAGAAACCTGCAGCAGAACCAGGCTCATGAGCAGCAACCATTTGCCTCACCTGGTCCAGAGTCTGAGACGACAGGAACAAGACACTAACACACAGAAAGAGAGAGGATTACTTTCATATGAGACACAAAAGAGAAACACATTAATTGCGACAGTAATGACATTTAAGCCACTTTCGCACAGAGATCACACTATAAAGATAGACTGGTGATCCCCTCTTCATTTAGATGGTTTTCCATGTTTTCGGTCCACACAGCCCTCGTTTTGCCCCCTTAAAGCCTCTGTTACTATGTCACAAGGTGGATTAGGGTCTTATTGAAATGTCATGCCATTCTGCCTCCATGCAATTCACACAACAGAGCACAGCAAAATAAAGGTACTGCAGAGCAAACTGGTTGTGTGAATGACACTATTTATAAAAGAAAAATAAAGAGAGTAGAGTGAAGACACATAGAGGTCCCCTCCGCAGTCTTAGACTTACGGCAGTACATCTTGAATGATTCTTCATAATAGTCCAAGGCAACCCTAACTAT
>JAOWBL010000015.1:15202499-15218738 GCA_028564865.1 Zenarchopterus dispar
GTCCCCTCCGCAGTCTTAGACTTACGGCAGTACATCTTGAATGATTCTTCATAATAGTCCAAGGCAACCCTAACTATAAGCTTTGACAGAAAAGATGGTTTGGAGCTCAAACTGAAATGCTGAGCTGGAGTATTATGGACGTGTGAGTTCATTTAAATAAGAAGGTGCTTGTTGCAGCGACTGGTCTCACAGTTAATCTAGATAACAATAAGTCCTAAGCACTCATTATGTAGCAGAGATGTGACTGGTTTTCTGAGACATATTAGTTCCTTCTTGATCTGGACTTTCATGAATGGTCTATGCCCATCCACTTTTATGCATTCTTGTTTTCCTCCTTTCTTTTGAGTGCGCCTCTGATTATGAGATTTGTGTACCTCAGGTCTGTCCTGACTGTGGCCTGCGAGCAGACAGAAGTCCTCCTGTTTGATCCCATCTCATCCAGACACATCAAAACTCTGACGGAGGCCCACGAGGACTGTGTCAACAACATAAGGTGGGTTCCTGTAATCGTAACACAAGCAAAAGGGGCAACAGGCTTTCGGTACAAAGTAGGCAAATATTACGAGTGAAGATGACACGAGCCTTTAAGTCCTCTATTTGCTTGGAGTCCATTAGCTGGAACTCTTCATCAAATAATCAAGTTCTTAAGTCGGGAAAAAAAACCATTAAAGCAGAAAAACTCGGGACATGTCTGCTAAAAACTGAAAAACAATACTTTCACCCTTTTCTTTCAGGTTTTTGGACAATCGCTTGTTTGCCACATGCTCTGACGACACCACAATTGCATTGTGGGACCTCCGTAAACTAAATTCAAAGGTTTGCTCGTTGCACGGCCACGCCAGCTGGGTGAAGAACATCGAGTACGACACAAACACTCGCCTCCTCGTCACATCTGGCTTTGATGGCAACGTCATCACATGGGACACTAATAGGCATGTATCTTTCATATTTTCAAGGAAAACATGAGAAAAATATTAATATTTATCCTGAAATGTGCTGGTAGTGTCTTTGTGGCAATTACTATGTATATGATTTTGACACAGCAGGTCTTACCCTGCGTTGGCACTGATTATCTCCAAGATAGGGGTTGACTACCACCCTGAGTATATGGGAAACAAAAGCAGAATATGCACATGTATGCACTAGTTTGTGCTGTATACATAGCTACAGGTGATCTGCCCCACATCGAAGGAAAGAAAATCAGAAATGAGACACTTGAGTTCCAGTGTTGGAAGGTGTTTTTCTTGTTTTCTTTTTAAAGTACTTTCTTACCCAATTAAGATGGTAAAAAGATATATTTATCTCTAACACTTTGGAAAATCTATGCATCTAAAAGCTTGGAGAATTACAAATACACTTCCCTTCCTCCTTCCATAAAATAAATAAAAAAAAGGAACTTTACAACTTTTATAGTTGTGGAATAAAAACAAAAGCTCTCCTGATCTAAACTGATCTAAACATTTTTGGTAACTCCCCCTCACTAGGAGTAAAGGTGTTCCCTTTCTTCCTGATGAAATTTACTGATTTTTTTTTTTTCTTTTGCAGGTTTACGGAGGACGGCTGCCCACACAAAAAGTTCTTCCACACTCGCTACCTGATGAGGATGCGTCTGACGCCTGACTGTTCCAAGATGCTCATTTCCACTTCTTCAGGGTACCTGCTCATCCTTCACGACCTGGACCTCACCCAGTCCCTCGAGGTGGGCAGCTACCGCATGCTGCGAGCGCGACGGACTCCCCTCAGCTCAGGTTAGAGCACAGTTTGTGTGTTGTGGCTCATCTTTCCGAACTGTTTAAAACGGTGTGACCCTCTCCATGAATACATCTTGAAAAATATCCGATTATTTCAGATGATGCCAGACTGCTGTCTGGGTTAGAAGTCCTGTAAAACTGCTTACCCTGCCTTAAAGTGGGAAACATCTTTGGCTGTTTCAGGTCAAGCGTTAGTCCCTTCAGCCTACACAAAGTAGGATCAATACATAGTGCCTTGCTAATTCAGATTAATTTCAGCTAAATATGTCAAGTAATTATGTCCTCAATGTCAACTTTGAGAAATTTTAGCACATTTTTCTGTACAGAACAGCTTAAATCCTGGTGAGTTTCCTCACATGAACCTTTTACTCTGGGTTTTCTCAAAATATTTTCATTAGATGAAGATCAGGACTTTATTGCAGCAAAGGCAAAACATTATTATTATTATTATTATTATTATTGATCTTCTTTGTGGGCAGATAGCAGGTCACTTTCTTTTAAATATATTGCTATATTCTAAAGGAATAAATAAGCATATTTTTCCTTCAATGAAGGCAAGTTATTCTGTCCAGAATACAGCAAAATGTGTTGAAATGCTGGTACTATCACCACCTGTTCTCACAATGGAATAAGATAGGTTTTTTTTTTTTTAAATGTTGCATTACAGTGTTATCTTTTTTTAGAATAGTGTTAAAAATCTTTTAGTCATACTGTTTGGTATTTTGCTGCCTCTTTTTTGTGTACATTTTGGCTATTGATCATAGTACTGGTTGATTTTTAGTTTTAGATTTTAGTTAGGGTGGGCTTTTTTTTTTTTTTTCTACGAACGTAACACAAAGGTGGTCACATGTTTTGGTACATCATGGTAATCCGGCACCCGGACCATGTCCTAACCGGTTCTTCAGGTTTGGGTGCCAGAGTAGAACCAGTTTTTCTGCCTCTAAATCGATGCTTTCATCCCAGTTAGCAATAAATATTGTTTTTCGATTTTTAGCAATCGATGCTTTCATCCCAGTAAAATAACTGGTTCTTAGTTGGGAACTAGAATCCCTGTTGAGCAAAAAAAAAAAAAAAAGATTGTTTTAGTTTTTTTTCTAAAACTGATCAAAATATAAAAAGAGTGTTCCTTTTAGCATTGTGGGGAAAAAAAATAATCAAATCTGTTTTAATAACGAGACTGGATTCTCAATAAAATTAATGTAGTGTTAATAACATTAACAACAACAATGCACTACTTTTAATGCTTTGGTGTTTCTCTAGATGGAGGAACGTCAGCGTCCAGGTCAGCAGGCACTCCTCGCCAGGGAAACGACTCGAGCAAGATTCACCCTCACAGAGAAGGTCTGGCACGGTTTTCTGTTCCACGCCGAGTGACTCGTCTCACCCGAGGTTCCTGAACCTTCGGTAATTGTCATCTCTTTCTCCTCTCAGGCCTTTCTCCCAGGAACAGCCTGGAAGTTTTAACTCCAGAGATCCCTGGGGAGAGGGACAGAGGGAACTGCATCACCTCCCTGCAGCTCCATCCGAAAGGCTGGGCCACGCTCATCCGATGCTCCAGCAACATGGACGATCAGGAGGTGAGAAACGTGCAGCTGCAGGAACTGCAGGACTTGTTGTTACCATATAGCTAAAACATTATACGTTTATTTACTAAACCACCTCATTAAAAGAGGTAATAGGAAACAGTAAGAAGACTCTCTTTATGGTGATCATGACGAATACTTCAACATTTTTCTTCTTCTTTCCCCAGTGGACGTGTGTTTATGAATTCCAGGAGGGAGCGCCCACACGGCCGCTGGTTTCTCCCCGCTGCTCCCTCCGTCTCACCCACTACATTGAGGAGGCCAACGTGGGGCGGGGCTACATCAAGGAGCTGTGCTTCAGCCCTGACGGACGCCTCATCTGCTCTCCCTACGGCTACGGCATCCGTCTGTTGGCCTTCGACGAGCACTGCGGCGAGCTTGCCGACTGCCTGCCCATCCAGACCAGCTGCCTCAGGGAGATCCGCTCCATCTACTCGCACAGCGACGTGGTGCTCACGACCAAGTTTTCCCCGACACACTGCCAGCTGGCCTCGGGCTGCCTGAGTGGACGCGTGGCCCTTTACCAGCCCAAGTTTTAGCATCTTTGTCTAAGAATGGAGCATTGCAGACCTGGGTAAAGAAGTGTTTATCAGGCTTCCTGCAAGAGAAATCTGGAAAATCATCAAAGAGGCATCAAACTAGGTCTCGATAGTACCGCAGTTATCTGCAGAAGAATATTGTATTGTCTTTGTTTTTTTTGTTCATGCAGCTATGTATTTTCTGTGAATTTAGACTCTTATCATATCATCAGTGCAGATATTTTCTCAGCGCCAGAGTAAGATGACTCTTTCATATTATTCTAGGTATCAAATGAAGGTTCATTTAAAGATATAAAACACTCCAGTGCTGCTCAATGGACCAGATGTATGAGAGACTCTCGAAACAGTTAACCCTGTCTATGATTGTAATTTTCTTCTTTATTTTCCTTCCCTAACTCTGTGCCCGACAGTAAGTACACAAAGACCCAGGTCTGCAACCGTGTTCCTTTGGATGCAAGCGAACAGCAGTTGACGGTTACAGCAGTGGATGGATGGACACTTTCAGCCTTTCTGACTCACAACATCAAGCGTTAATGCAAAAATAACTTCCTAAAGGCGACACAAGAAAGGGAAGTTGGATGTTAAAACTGGACTCCAAACCAGACAAAGAAGTTTTGGAGTGGTGACACTTACCATCAGGCAACGACAGGCTCTACCAGCTGTCTCTTCCTCTCTTTCATACTAGAGATTGTTTGTGGTCTCTGTAACCATAGAAACAGACTTTTTGAGACTCGACACATCCAGGTGTTGATGTCTCGGGAGGAAACACTAATGATGCAAACAGATCATTTCTCTGAGAATCCTGAAGAAACAAACAGGTTCTCGATGGTCCTGCTCCGCGTTGCTCTCTGCTGCTTCGTTCCTGCCTTCGCTACAGGTGCTGCTTCTCTGCTCATACAATCATAACTTTGACGTCAAGGACCTTTTCCCTCTAACCTGCCCGCTTGTTTTTGTTCTCCTTCGGTCTTCTCCACTGTTCTTCTTAGAGGTTTTAATGGTGTGACTATGTTGTAGCGACTTGTAGCAGTGTTTAGTTTGGTCACTTTCTTTTTTTTTTTTTTTTTCTTTTTTGGTCATTTTGCTATCACTGAAACGACTTCAGAAACATTTTATTTTAAAGTCGTCTCCAGAGTTCTTCACTGTTTTTTCTTCTGTTTATGTTTTTATCAAGTCTGTGAACAGAAAACAGTTTTTGTCTGACACTCCCTTTCCAAAAAAAAAAAAAAAATCCTACTTGCAATTATGTATTTCTTCATTATTATACAAGGCCAGCATTATTAAGTATCTTTTTACATTAAAAAAACAAACTCATCTTCAGCGCCCTCTTTAATATAAAATTTATTAGACAATTCCCGAATGATGGTTAGAGATCAGATTTTTATCAGCATTGTTAAAAACAGAAGTAAACGTTTGTTGGTACCCATATTTTTAGCCGCAGGACGTTGCTAATGTTTTGTTCACAGCGTGGCACACTTTTGTGTGTTTTTATCGTCTTTGAACAACAGTCGAGCTTCTAAGTCTTTGGATGCAAAAGTAAAACTTGTTTTGGGTTTGTTTTCTGTCAGAGGAACGTAGATTCTCGCCGGCTTTAGTCCAGGTACGTCTGTAGAAGAAACATCAGTGTTCAGCGTTAACGGGATGAAATGGTTGCCAAGAAATCTTTTTGTTTTTTTTGACTTTGCAGTGTGTTCATAAAGGTGGCTCCCTCCCTCCTAACCTTCATCACCCACAGGGAATGAAATAATTGCTTAGACTGTTAAAGTGTCTGTATTTTTCTTTTCAGTGTAGTAAAGCTGCTGTGAGCACAAACCAGATAGTTTTTTTTTTTTGTTTGTTTGTTTTTTGTAAAAACTGACTGTAGGACAAGTCGTGAGTCGCTGTTGGAGGAGACGGATTAGAAACAGACCCGCACTATGCAGACCAGCCTTTATGATGATTCTCCTTTTCTTATTTATGTTTGTTGAACTGTCAGATGCCAAAACATGACTTTTGTTGTTGTTGTTGTTGTTGTTTTCAATGAGCTGAGAACTAAAAAGGAGTATGTGCTGCCATTGATTACATTTACATTTCTGAGGTTTAGGGAAATACACAGATTTCACTAAGAATGCTCATGTAGTTACGATGGTTGAACGTGTTCTGTGGGAAGTGCACGAGGTGTTTATGGTGATGTTATTTCCACTTTAAACCAGGTTGCAAAAAAAGACTCCTGTACTTGATGATGTTTTTGCTTAATTTGGAAGTACAGTATAGGAATGATTCGATGGAGGTGAAACGAGTACTTTCGGTGTTTATCAGAAACCTTCACATGAAGTTGTTCGACATTGCTGTGCTTAATCTGTGGTTTCTGTGCGTGGATTTTCATCAGAAATATCACCTGATACCCGATGACCTTTTCACCTTTATGTTGTATGTGGAGGTGGACACGGTAACGGGAATATAAAAAAAAAAAAAGTGCGACAGCTTTTTATTAACGTCACAACTGCGCTGCGGCATTCAAGCTCCAAGTGCTTTAGGTATCAGTCTGGTTTGACGTGAAACACTTCAGTTGCAGAAAAAGATGGGGGTTTTGTTTGTTTGTTTGTTTGTTTTTTAGTTCCCAGCTCACAGTATGCTTTTTGTAAGCTGCAGAAAAAGATGTTTTTAACACTTTTACCTCAAAATGTGTGTGTTTTTTTTCACTCTGTTGCAAATGTGGTTCACGTCATTTTCAGCTCGGTTAATTCAGACGCTTCTGACAGAATAAATGACTCAGTCATTCGTTAGACAATAAAATATTTTTATTTAAATTAGCAGAGCTGAATTTGGAAAGGTGTTGTATACTCACTGCTACTTTTATTTTAACTACACTCACGAGCTTTGAAGACGAGTGTCTTATCTGCCACATGAGGTTTGTCATTAAAGATGTTTTTGATCCCATTTGTTTTGTAACATCCATTTTGCTGTGTGTTAAGTTTTTCTTGAATATTTTTTTTTTAACTATATTACATGTGCACCATCGATGTGGGAGGACCAGACCAGAAAAGATGTAGAATTGCTTTTACTTGTTTCATACTCGACTATAAACAAAATAATCCCAGCAGCTAAAAATGGGACTTATCGCAGAAATAAAAGGTTGGTTTCTTTTGCATTGACGACTGACTGGTGTTTGGGTTCAGTTTTTTTTTAATCTTTAGTGGGTTTTATTCCAACTTCACACCTATGAGTTGTTGAGGTGTTGTTAACGCTGGAGTTGATGCAACTGAAAGTGCACTTCATGGTTTGACCCGTTTGTGTCCGCTCCTCTGACGGCTGCTGCATCACTGAAACGGCTTAAGATCTTTAAGGCAGGAAAAGCGGTTTTACAGGACTTCTAAGCCAGAAGACTTATTGTCACATGTGTTTTCTAAAGGATCACAGGAGGGGAAGGCAGTCGAATTTTGGTCGAATATGAGCAGACACGAGTCTGTCCAGAAATCATTTACCCCAGTTTTAACCAAACTTAATTTACCTGATCTACCAGGCCGGGCGGCACCTTAAACCTCCACAGAAATACCTGAACACCGGCGCTGAAATAGTCCTCTTAGCTCCTTAGGGTAGTAGAAAAAAGCCCTTTATTTGTCCCCTCTATAAACATCTCATCTGACTCATCTCTTGTAATACTTGTGCCTGTCCCAACCCCCACATTACAAACTCTTGCATTTCTTTTGTCGACTTCTTATTGAGCTCCCTTTCCTAACATTAACAATGAAAAAAAAATAGGAGTCTTTGTATCACTATAAAGCATAAACATTTATTTAAGAGACGGGACTTAAGTCATGAAATCAAAACAAAACATCAGACCAGCTGACGGTGAAATACTCAACACGTTTAGTGTACAAAAGAGAAAAAAAAGTGGATTTATTGTTTCAGACAGTTGTAATTTTTAGTGTATTTGGATTAGGGTTGAAAAAGGCAGGAAAATATCTGGAAACTTTCTACAGGAGGTTAAGATGGCTTATTCTTGAAAATAATTCACCTGCTAGAAGGCTTCTTTCAAAAACACGCGTGTGGTCCCTGGACTAGTAATGACCAGTAATAATGTGACTACAGTCGTGTTGTTTTGTGTAGGATTTTCAAAATCATCTGTGCATGTGATGGAGGAACAGATGAGGCAGAAAGTTGGATTAAATCTGATCGCTTTAACAAGGATGAGGCTGAAAGGTGCCTTTTTAAAAAGTTCCCTACCACAAGCTAACCTTCATTTTTTCTGATTTCCTGTCATTTGTATAAGTTAACGTGGTAAATTTCATAACTTAGAATGTGTCTGAACTAAGTGATGGTGTCCTGCTCTTTTATGTTCACCAGTGAGCAGCGTGGTTGCATTCTTAAAGGGCCAGTACACCCAAATAAAACTATTAAAGTTGAGACTCCCACACCTCTTACATTTACATGTAAAACTTGGCATGCCTTCATACATGCTAAGATTCTGTTAAACTTTGGTTCGTAACAGTTAACTGCTTATAGAACACGTGTCCTTAGTCTCAGGTGGCAGTTTCATCAGGTCGGACTTTCTTCAACGTAAATCCCAGATCAGTTCTGAGGCTTCCTCAGCCCCTCGTCCTGTCTCATGTCATCCTCGCTGGAATCAGGAGGACCGGGCTCGCCGTTGACTCTGCCTGCGACGGTTGATGGCTTTGGTGCTGGCGCGGAGCTTACGGAGCCTGAGAGCCCGAAGTCGTAGATGAAGGTCCTGGGGGATCTTTCCTCCTTTGGCCCGGATTTCCTTCAGCCTCTGAATGGGCGTTTTGGTTAGGGTGAAGTCACAGATTGTAGGGTGGGGTTCGAGACCGACGTGGCAGCGACGCATGGAGGGGATGTAGCCCTCGGCCCAAACCACGATCTTGTACTCGCCCGGGTTCAGCAGACGCCAGTAGTCTCCATCAGCAGCTAAAGGAGATCAAAAATGACATCATTTGGAGAGTTTTTTGTAATATGATGCATTTTTATTTTACTTAATGATTTCCCACGTTTTCCAGAACCCATGTCTTTAAGGAGAGACTCTTCGTGTTAGCCGAGTGCACTCATCTCTGGATCTCTCCATAACTACATCCTAACATCGTCATATCTGCAGCGTTAAAGATTCAAGAAGACATTCAACACAATAGGCAATCTTATCTTCATAGGTGTTATTTTAATTCAGAATCAGTCTGGCTCCATCATCTGTCTGTTCTGTTATGGCCCACAATCTTTGTCAAACTGTGTGTGTCATGTTTTGATGTTTTGGTCAAAATACTGCAGGGATGAAGTACAAGAGCACCTTTTCCAGCCATGTACTTTTAACCCTGTTCATAGCATCAGGTTTTTAGGGGGTGGATCAACACCTATGCCCCACCCCCTATTCTGAAGGGTGTGCCTCTTTTGCGGTTTGTGTTACCAATTTCAAAAGTACAGTGAAAGTAAAAAGATAGAAAGTTAGGTGGAGAAAAAAGATGGGGAAGCTGCATAATTCTACTGTCACAATAAACTACAATCCTGAAATGCATATTTTTATTAGACTTAATGACTCCAAATAGAGATGAGGTATCGCAAACTTTTTATTGACATTTAACACTAAAATAGATGCTTTTTAAGCACTTTTTTAAAACATTGCCTTTAAAATCAAGTGTTTTTTATTCATCATATTTTAATCCCTTTAAAGTTTTTTTTTCTTAACGAGATAATTGCAAACATAATAACATTTCTCTTTTTCTTGGTATCAATATGGGACCCCTCAGATGGCCTCGGCTCTCAGGATAAACTGAAAACGCTCTTCACTTTAAAAGTTACTTTTGCACATAATTTATTAGGTTGATAAGTTGGTATCGCTGACGCTGAAAGTGTGAGAGAAACACCTACACCACTGGACTTTTGGCATGTCCTCTAACTAAAAACAACAACAAATGTGCAGCGTGGTAGAACTGAGGAGCTCCACTTAATTTCAAGTGCTTCTTAGGTGTTAGCACATTATGATTAGAAAGGAGAGCTAAGGACTAAATAAAACCGAGGTCCTGACCTGATCGGATGTCGTGGTCGTGGTCCTCCACCTTGACGATCGCATCTGCTACTCCCTGTTTGGTGAGTTTGTCCCTGATAACACCTTTGATCCCTCTGTGAACCTGAACAAAGAGTTTGAGTTTATGTTTTTTTTTTTTTGTGCAGGTGGACAATGGTGGCCCGGACCGACCTGCTCCATGTAAACTAGGAGGGATTCCTTGTTGTTCTCCCACTCGGAGGGAAGCTCGCTGGCATGGGGGAACTTGTCACAGGAGAGCTCCACCGTCACCTCGAAGCAGTTGGTGTGCAGGTAGCTGAAGTCGTTCATACCTGCACGAAACATAGCCAGACTGACTTTACAGGAAATGAGTCATTTTATGTCTGTGGCTGTGTTATTTCTGTCGTTGACGCTGCTGGGAAGCCTTCTTCTGCAGATTAGACGAGATTATACTATTTCAAATGTGTGTCTTCGTCCCATTCATAAAATGAATGATGCTGGCATTTATGATTTTTTGGTTTTGTCTGCACATCAAAGAAAAAAGTGAGTCATGTGCAGTCTTTCCCTCAAACATTAAGTGAAAGCAGACGACATCCTCCTGGCTGCTCAGCATCTTTGGATTTATGACTGTCAGATGTCTGTGCTGGGTCGCGAGCCCGGCGGCGGCGGCGACTCACTGCCGGGGACCGTGTGCCAGGCTCCACCGTTGATGATGTTGTTGTGTTGCTGGAAGTCCTCGTAGTGGCAGATCCGGCGGTCGGGGTTGGCCATCACCAGGTTGGTGGAGGCGTAGACGGTGGCCAGCCAGCGGAAGAAGGCGTTGTCGGCCGTGGGCGTGTCTTCCTGAGGGGCCCAGTCACGCGTGCAGTCGTAGGGGTAGGTAACGACCAGCTCCCCGCCGTGGAGGTTCGCGCTGAGCACAAAGGGGATGTCCTGCATCCAGCTTATGACGGCTCGCGTCTCCGGTGCAACCTGGACGGAGGTTGAAGGGACAGTTTAGTCAAGTAAAAGAATAAATACACAGTTTGAATGAATCATTTGTGTCCTTTGTTTGAATTTCTGATATAAATAAGGTCTAAATAAAACATTTCGGACATATTTTAGTCTAAATACCACAGAGATGCAGTCGAAAAGCTCCTTTTTCAACCTCGTTTTTGCAGCCGTCTTCACAGCAGCTGGTTTTAGAGGATGGAGCCAGCCGCTTGACTCCACTCCACCCTCCTCCTCTTGGACGTAAATCTTAAACGCGATCAGTGTTGCAGTTTAGCACCACCTTTCAAGTGGTGGTGCTTCACATGATATGAATCATTATATGACGTTCACTCATTCATTTACTCGTTCTCTCATTTTCTCTCTCTTCAAGCCTGTTCAGGATCAGGACGGGCTGGGGTCTACGATTTCAAGCTGTGAGTGAAGATAAAGGTGTGTAAGCTGAATAATTACATTCTGATTTCAGTCAGAATCCGCTGCAAATCTACCCACTTTTCAGCTTTTGAGCCTGAACTCAGTTCAGACACCAAGTATGTGTTATCAAGAACAGATTTTTTTTTTAAATATTCTTTTTAGGGTTATAAAACCCACTTTATGGATGTGTGGTATAAAAGTAATTGTTATTATCAGCTTGTTCCAGCGCTTCATGAAATCTGTCTTGATAATATCAAATATTAATTCATATTTTCATATAAAAAGTTAAAAAACAGCGCAATGTTTGATCACAGCATCTGTCCCCTTTTTAAACAACAATTGTCTCCATAGTCACCAAGAAGAAAAACACAAAAAAGACCAGAATTTGTGGTAATGCATGATTACAAATGATGGTGTTCCTGGGAGTGTCTAATAAGAAAATAAACCTGGAGATGTTTGGTAAGTGTCGTCTCTCTGTTCACATGGATCAGCACACACATAAAAGGATGTAGAAGGAAACATAGAAGGAGCTTTGGTGAGTTTCGGGGCTTTGCTGGATCTGTCATGGGAGACGTGACTCTATCGGGGCATCCTGGAGTGAAACATGCTGCCAAGTGTCCTTCAACAGGATAAAGATTCAAATCACAGCTGAAAGAACCCCAGAATGGCTGATTTTTAAAAACGACAACAACAATACAAACATTGGACTGTTTCAAATGGTCCTGATCTTAATTATGTAGAGCGTTAATAAAAAGATCTTTAAAAAAAATAAAACATGATGGAAAAACTTCAAAACTGAGACATCTTGACAGTTTTCTCAAAAACACTGGAACAAAACAAACCTGCTGGCAGATGCAGGAGTCTCGGAGAGCTTCAGAGATCCTGCCAAAGGTTGGGCAGTAAAATATTCAGGGTGCCAGCATTTTTTTTTTGTATATCTTATTATGCACAATATTGTTCTGAATTAAAACTCAAAAGCAAAGTTGATGTGTGTTAAACATGGAATAAATAATATTGGGTGCCATCACTCTGTTGGTTTACATATCTCCGAGATAATTGTGTTTTTGCTTTTTTCTTCATGGAAGGCTACCAACAGATTTGTTCATGTCAATATAAAAAATTCCATTTCCACCAAAGGACAGATTCTGAATATTGCCTGAGCCTTGAAAAAGGAAATTGTTACCAAACACAGAGTGTCGCTGCTCGAGTTTCCAGGAACAGAGCAGCTTCTTGGCTCTGAAAATATTTCCTGATTTAAAACTCCCAAACCACTAAAGTGGAACCATATTTTTTCTCTTCCAAAGTTGTCCCATCGGACCCAGATGTGCAATACGTTTCTACATAACAAATGCCTTAGACATACAATACTGTCATATTATTATAGGTCTTATGATAAATGTGTTTGGTGTAGTGAGCTATACTTCAATTTTTTCACTAGATGTATGCAGTATTTTAAAATTATCCCTACTGTTTACTGTTTTCAGTTATGTTTTTGCTTTTAAACATACAGGAAATTCCTATCCAGATGTTTTAATGGTCGTCTCCATTGCGCTGTCGTGCATAACATCACCACCAGATGGCGCCAAAGCAGAGAGACAAAAAAATAAAATATAAAACTCGTCCCCTTACGGTGGCGTCTTCTTTAGTGTAGTATTCTGGGATGGGGACGTAGTGGTTGGAGACTTTGGATTTATCTGCTGCCATCTCTTTTGCATCCCACATTATGTTGTTCAGGTCTGGAAAGTTATGATTCAAGTCGATCCCTTCAAAGCTGTACCGTCCATCGGCCCAGCCGGCCAGCTCTGAACCCTGCAGGATAAGATCATTTGATCAGAGAGGGATGGATTAGACTCAACCTGCTCCCTTAGTCCTTGATGGACATTGGGAAAAGATAAGGAGTAACAACAAACTGAAGGTAGTGAGTACCTTCTCATAAGCTGCTTCGTATCCATCCGGGTTCATGGAGGGTAGAAAGTGGATTCGGGTCTCGGTGATCAACCGCACAATGCGCTGATTCCCCCTTTTATACTCTCTGCACATATACTGCATGAGGTTGAGGACGAGCTCTCGGCCCAGGACCTCATTCCCGTGCATCCCGGCCACGTAGCGAAACTCTGGTTCACCTGCAAAGAGCAGCATTTGGAGAATCAAATTACTTGCAAAGATATAAATATAAGAGAGTTTTTTCTATTAAAAAAACGCTTTTTTTCTTTTTTGAAGTCAAAAGTTATACAACACATTAATGATCTAAGATAAGGCTTTTCCTGTGGAATAAGGCTTTAGAGCTCCCAGTCAACCAAATTTTGGCCAGACTCGAAGGCTGACATTCCTGAATATGAAATCTACAAAAACACACAATCTGTGCTCGATAAGAGCTTCTTTTAACTCAGACAATTACAAAATATGCGATGCCTGCCTCTTTCCTTCTTGGACTTAGCACCATTTCCACATAGATGTGAGACGACTCAAATTTAAACCAGCTGTTGACACACTGGGAGGGGGGGGAGAGATTTTAAAACATGTTTATGCCATTTTGTTTAAGTAAGAAAGCGAGCGGCGCCGCACCACGGCTGATTTATTTGTGATTTTTGGCATTTGTGGAGTGGTCCCAGTTCACTTTGAAGCATAATAATGTCGGCCTAAAGAGGATCTGTTACAAAGAGATCCGTTTGTTTACACTAGAGAGGCTTTCTCTACAAGACACGGGGGCCCCTCGCTGCAGAAACACGGACGGGCGCCTCCCCGGGGCCCCG
This sequence comes from Zenarchopterus dispar, assembly GCA_028564865.1. Classification (NCBI taxonomy): domain Eukaryota; kingdom Metazoa; phylum Chordata; class Actinopteri; order Beloniformes; family Zenarchopteridae; genus Zenarchopterus; species Zenarchopterus dispar. The sequence goes on from JAOWBL010000015.1 coordinate 15,216,519, forward strand.
AGCCCCCAAACCCCGGATAACACGAGATCAAATATGAACTCTGCTCTAGAGAGATCTAACTTCCGACTCCAGAAACGCTCTCACCGAGTTCGTGTTTGCCGGGGTTATCCGACATCTCCATCACGTACAGCTTGAGGCCCGTGTAGCTCTTCCCGATCGTGTAGATGCGGGTGACGTCAGGACACTCCTCGGTCACGGACTTCATGAGCTTCGGGGGCGCAAAAGACAAGTTGGAATAAAAACCTTCAAGGGGTTCGCTCTGAATTCGGTCGATCTGAGTAAAAATCTGCAAGCTGTTGAGGAGATGAGTAAAAAAAAAAACCCGCTTGTTTATGGAAACCAAAGTTAGTCCCTCTCACTCCAACCTTTCTCATCTCTTTGTAGTTGTGGTGTCTGAAGTCCAGATCATCCTTTGATCCTCGATCCTGCTCGGAGGCGTAGGTGCCAGCTGGGTCTGCGAGGAAGGGAAACACAGTTTCAGCAACTGGGCTCGTCTTTGCTTGACCGTTTTGTTCGTTTCATGAACTCTTGTAAACGGGTCAGTAACGGCTGAAAATGAGCCCCCCACCGTCAACGCGACAGCCCAGGATCTCAGCTCTGAGGCAGATGGAGCCGTTGGAGTACCAGGTCTGTGGACTGATGCGGATGAAACGGGCAACCGTGGGGTCCGGCAGGAGCCCAAGAACTGGAGTCTCTGGGTCGCGGTTCCCTTCAAATACCTGCACAGTTGAGCGGAACCGTACACAGATGTGAAGATGTTCAGGATTGGCTTCCAAAGTGCATAAAACATCCCGAATATTCAGAGAACTTACGTGTCAAGTGGGCCTCCAAAAAAAAAAAAAAAAAATCCATTATTTCTAAGTTGAAAAGTGTATTAATATTCTTAAGAACATACAAAATGACTTAGGAAAGACTAAAACTCACTGCAGCAATTGAGCTAACCTAAAATGATGTACCTAAAAGTTAGGAAACGGTGTGATTGGAAAAATATAATCAAGTAGATATATAATCAAAATGAAAGAAACAGTCAACCTGAGCCTTAAATGCTGATCGTTCTGCATCATAACGCCACATATGAATGTCTGATTTGAAGAATCTAATTATGAAAGCTTGCAAAGACGATAAACAAATCAGAAAAAGCAGTGGTTGACCAAAAAACAGGGGAAACATAGCTGCAGATGATGAAAAGAAATGATCAAAGGGAAAAATCCAGTTTTTAAAAAATGAATTCAAAGTAGAAATGCAAAGCATGCAGTTCCTGGCATTACCACTAGGGGCAGGCCTCAAACCTGAGTCCAGTTCCACTGACTTTCATGTTAAAATGTTCCATTTTTACAACAGAAATAAACATAATTGTAGTTTGCTGCAAATTTTACATCCATGACCAGATTACAGAGGTTAATTCTTATGTATCCAATCAGTTACAATTATATTAAACCACCTCTAGTTGTCCTCACTTCAGCAATATATTGGTGTTCAGATGGCCCATCAGAACAACTACAGTCCTGTGTGACTGTGGGGTCACTGGTGTAAGGTGGGCACGCTCCAACCAACCACCAGACCGGTCCTCATAAAACTATGAGTGATGTCACAGAAGGGTTTGTCCAGTTTTCTGTGTACAGTCAACTGTTCCTTAATTCCAGCCTTCCAGGGCCAATCTTCATGTTTTAATTCACACGTGTCAAACTAAATAACGGTGGACCAAACCCGGCCCACCCCCTCATTTTTTGTTTTGGCCCATGAGAGCGTGCAGAAACAGTTTTATACTGCTTTCACCGTTACATCTAAATGTTATCTCAAATAAGGACATTTCCTACAACAGTTTTATGAAGATGATGCTTTGCTGGTGCAGAACCGGGGAATATGCATCGCTGACAAGTATAAAAGTGAAAGTTCTGTCCTTTAGTCTGAATTACAGATGGAAAAGTACTTCCGACTTGGTTAAGGATTTAACTTTCTGACAATGTCAGAAAAAATTTGAGTCTTGCTTCATCTCTGGCAAATGAAGCTTTGCTGCATAACGATTAAATGGCTGACAGATATTGAGAGCACATTCTTCAGTCACATGAGACAAAGATAATATTTCCAGCTCAGATGAGCTCCAGCGTGTTTGGTGTTATTATACTTTCACAGTTCTAACAGTGAAACATGGCTGTGAGTCTGTGGTCGGGTACTGACAAATACAACTGGTTGTGAGATGTGTGTTTTAACTTAATAACT
>JAOWBL010000015.1:15225483-15263858 GCA_028564865.1 Zenarchopterus dispar
TGGAGTTTCATTTCTTCCAGCTCCTTTGATAGCTGGAGAACTCTGGACTCCGCCTCGGAGCTTTTGGTCTCCTCTCGCCCCAACAGAAAACTCACCCGGCTGAACTCCTCATTGAGTTGTCCGAGGTCCATCGTGTACAGGTCTGTGGTTGAAGTAATCATTTTTAGTTCAATAAGTCCTTGCAGGAATGTGGCTTGGGGTTGTCGTCGAACTGCGTCTGTCTTGACAGAGTTGGCTGGTCTGACTGAGAGGTTCCGCTGATTTGGGGATTTTATAGCTCTATGAATGACATCAGAGTCAGATTAAAGGAATAAGTTACAAATGCGGCAATGACATCATCACTGGCTGTGACATCATCACTGGCTGTGACATCATCCCTAGAATGTTATTTGAAAATTTGGCAGAGTTCCAAAACTTCGCCCCTTCTAAACGCTCAATTTATGATGGATGTACAGAGTTTTGATTCTAACTTGATATTTTAACTCTTTGTTTGACTCCAAATCAAATTCATGTCTGCTTGGAGCTCTGTGTTGTCCATTTAGTAGATTGGAAAAATGGATACAGGGGAGCCAGTGCTTAGACTGTCTGTGGCTGTGGAGAAGTGGGGGCCCACTCCAACCCTATGGGTTAGAGTGGGCCCCTAAAAGATTAAGAGTCAAAGAGGCACACACCACACCCATCACTGTCTTGGACCCTTTCACTGGTGTTAGTTGTGTTGCCCCTGTTCTCCCTTCCTTCCCCCTCTTCCCCCCTGCTTCCCCGCGCTTGGTCTGGCTTCAGCTGGTGGGTGGGTGAGCTGCTGTTGTGGGGGCGTGCAGGCTTGTGGTCCATGGGTCTGCTGGTCTTTGTGGCCCCCGCGCCGTAAATCTGGATGCAGGGGTTTGGGAGGGCCTAGGTTAGGGGCTGTAGCTCCGGGCTCCTGGGTTCAGGACCCAACCCTTGTCGGTGGTGACGCAGTCCTTGTGGGACTGGGAACCCAAGGGCTGTGGGTGCCTCTTGGGCTGGTCCCCCTGCCAGGATGAGGGGTCAGCCAGGGGTTACACGCTTGTGGGGGATCCAGGCCTGCCAGCGAGGGGGGTTGAGTTGTTGGCAAGTGATGACCACAATAAGTACCCTTCATACTGTTGGTCGTACTTGGACTAAGTATAATATCAATCATTTCAATAATGATGCTAGGATTAATATTATTATTGGCTATAGGGTTGTTGTTCTGCTGTGTCTTTTGTCAGCGTTATTATAAGTGCTTTATTTGCAGGGACATACTGCTCCTTCTCCGTGTAAATGTGTAGATGGTATCCGCACACACTTAAAATATGTATAACCTTACACACATCCACTTTTCTCACACACATACACACACTCACACATCATTTTCTGTTTGTTTGTCCCTTTTTCTTTTATGTCTATTTGTCTTTTACTAGCATGTCTGTCTTCCACTGTAATACATCTCAGCATGAAGACACACCACACACACACTACAGTGATCACCACACTACACACACCACACCCATCACTGTCTTGTCTTTTTTTTTTGTCAGTGTCATACTTTTGTGTTTCTCATTGGTAGTTTAGTCCTTGCAGGCAGAATTAGGAAGTCACACGCCCCACATTAATGCATCATATGAAGATATCTGTTGCAAGAATAAGGACCTCAAAGTGAAAGGGGAGTACTTTGACTCTTAATCTTTGACTTGATGTCTTGGACGTCAAGGACATCATTCCTTGACACAAAGAATCTCAACATAAAAAGGAAGATGGAGACAACGATTGAACTTAATACCTCTAGCCGACACGAGCTGGTGTGTGAACATTTGTTATGTCAAAGTGATGAGAAAATTAAATTGTGTATAAAGATTGTGTCACAGCGGTGAAGCTGTCTTGTCTAGGGTTTTGTCTCACATGCATTTCCTTTTTTATTTTTAAATCCAGACTCTCCTCTCCTTTCAGGTCACTTGCCCTTCCTCGTGTCACGAGTCTGTCTTCCCTGAGTCCTGATTGTGTCCACCTGTTCCCCGTTTCCCTCCAGGTGTATCTATAGTCTGCATCTCCCTTTGTCTTGTGCCGAAGTGTCTTCGGTCGTAGTTCACAGAAGCCATGTTGTAGCCATAGCCATTGCCTGATCCTTGCTTGAGAGATATTGTTTTGTAAGTTTCATATGTTTCATGTTTTAGTTTAGTTATGAGTTTCATAGCCTTTTTGTCCTGCAGGATTGTTTTCTGTTCTAGTTAATTATTCTTTTTGGGAGTTTTTTCATCCTTCTGGATTGTTTTTTGTTGGAGAATAAACTATTTAACCGGACTACCCTGCAATTGAGTCCTCGGCTTATTCTGGGTGTGACAGTGAGAAGTAATTTTTGAAAGGCTTGACAAGGAGGAAATAGGCAGGGTTGGAGTTTTTTTTTCACGTTTTTTTCATAATTAGTTAGGCTAAAGCTTACCTAACATAAACTCTGGCTTAAACCTCTACAAGCCCTAAAGTTTGAGAAGTGTTGCGATAACGATGGAATGTTTTTTTTCCTTTATACACCACCACAATGTACTTAAAATAAAACAATCAAAATGTGATTAAAATGTAGACTTTCAGCTTTAATTTACACTACAACACATTTATGAATTACGGTCATTATTACAGCAAAGTTCGTCCATTTCAAGGGCTCAAAAGTATTTTACAATGTAGTGAAAAGAGTTAGTTTGTCCTATGTGGTCAGTTCCCTTGTTTCTTCAAGACCAACAAAGCAGGTAACAGCTTTGAGGCTCTTGGATACTGAGTTAGCGTTTAACAGCTGTTTGACTGGAGCTAACAATATAAAGTCCAAGGAGATAGAAGTCCAAGTAAAGGAGGCTTTGAGAAAGAGAGAAATCTTTCAGAACAATAGCACAAACCTTTGGTGTGGCCAAATCAACAGTTTGGTACACCAAAAGCCCTGAAAGACCACAGGAAACAAAGTGGATGATCACTGGATCCCTTCCTTTAGTAAGGACAAGCCCCTCCACAACATGAGAAGTCAAGAGAAGGTAAAAATCTCACCGTCAAACTCTACAATCGAGAATCGTCTTCATGAAGACAAATACAGAAGATTTACAACAAGGTCTGAACCTCTGGTAACCGTAAAGAAAGAAGAAAACTATTTGATCTAACTAGAAAACATCTAAAAACCACTTCCCATGTTCTAGAATCACGTTCTTTAGACGGATGAAAATATGATCAACAGAGTGATGGGAAAAGTATGGAGAAGGAAAATAACAGCTAAGGAAGCAAACCACATCATGTGTCAGACATGGTGGAGGCAGTGTTGTGGTAAGGGCATGTGTGGCTGCCAGTGCAACAGTGTTTACTGCTGACAAAAGTATGAATTCAGAGTTGTTCTGCGATATACCTTCTGCTCACTTTGAGCCAAATGCTACTAAACTAAGAGTCTGGTGTAACACAGTGGCCAAGTCAAACGCTTGATCTCAAGTTTATCAGTTCTCAAGGGTGCACAGAAAGTTTGGGGAAAGTCAGATTTTGGTGATGTCCAAGCACTCTAAACTTCACTCGCTGACTGTAAAGGACTTTCATCCAGTATTTAAAAAATTGTAGTTAAATTTACAAATTTGTCCAACTACTTCTGAGCCATAGAAATGGAGCCACACAATCTCAATTTACCTGTTGCATGAAGGTATTGCATTTACAAAGTAAAAATTCAAATTAGTAAGCGTTAGAAGGCGTAACATTAACATACAATAGGTCTGCTTTTTCTTTTAAATCAAAAGAAATACTGTGAAAATCCATAACAGCACCCGCAAGTAACCACAACATGGACCTTGTGAAGGTCACTGGTTTGCACTAATGAGGTGCTAGAAATCAAAGTAAAGTAATGGCTTTAAAGATACTTAACAGTTATCAGTCGTCCATAATAAACCAAAATATCTCCCTGCAACATCTCAAAAGAGACCTTATGAGAAAGTGCCTGTTGAGCATCAGGGGAGGCTCATCTCAGTGCTGCGGGGATGAAATTTGTGCATGTGGTGCAGAACTCAAAAACGCAATTCTCTGTTTCTTCATTTTCACTCTTGAGGTTAATAAACACCAAAGACAAGCTGCAAAATTATTGTTTGGGAGAAAACTTCAACGTCTAAATGTCTACATGTTGATTTCAGGCTGCTTTCAGATTAAGTTCAGTTCTCACTTGCGGCCTGCAGATATCCTTCATGATTCATGTTTTCCCACCTCCTCTGTCTGCGGTTCCAACACTCTTTTTCCAGCTTGTTGTCTTTCTGAATCAAGATGATCTACAGGTCCTCTTGGGAACTCTTTTGGTAATCTGTTTGTAGGTTATTGTGTGACAGTAAAAGTGACAAAAACACTTACAGAGAATGCACAGTCCATTATATGTCCACCTAAATACACTATAGTAGACTTGCAAGTCTGTCTTGTAACTAAGAATTACTGTCAAGAATTAAACGCAACATAAACATTTGCAACACTTAACATCTTTTACACCGAGTCTTCTTTGATTTCCTGGGTTTGGTTCTGAGCATCTCATTAAGAGCACATTTCCAATTCTCTTTCCAGCTTGGAACATCTTGCTCATATCAGTCCATCTACTGCCATAAAGTTTAGTGGAAATTCTGCAGCTCCTTCCCCAAACTGGTTTAATATTAGTCAGTTTGTCCACAGAGCAACATGGACAAAGGATAAAATATAAAGATAAATAAGGGTATGAATAACATTAAAATAGCAACTGTGTGCTAAGGCCCATTTGTTTTTAATGTCCCATGAAGTGCAGTGAGCCATTAACTGAGAAAATCTGGTCTACAGCTGGAGTTTAAGAGAACTAGTTTTTTTCTTTTTGCAGATAAGGGTGGAAGGTGAGGCTTCTCCTCTGACACACAATCAGGAAATGCACTTTTTTATGAGTCACATTTTTTTTTCCCGAGAAGTTCCAGTGTATCTGCACCGTACTTTGCAGCCAAATGTCTTGAGTCATTCCTGGTAGAAACTTTGACATTTCTTTTGCTTGCTTGGGGAGTTTAATTTTAATTTCTTGGTGTTGTGTTTTTGAAAGACTGAGTGTAGACATTTAGAGCAATTTGAAAGTAATCAGGCAAATCATGACAAATGAAGTTCAGCAAACAAGGTTCTAAGAAAATAATCCTTCTGTAAAATGACAATAAGAATTTATTTATTTATTGTGCCTTGTGGTGTTGGAGTGTATCTGCCATCCTTTTCAGCATTTTGCATGATATTTTTACTCACTTTATAATTCTGCATTCCTCATCACTGTGTTGGATCTATGTTTTAAATTTATTTTACCGCTGACTTTTAAAAACTAGTGCATGCCTGACAATCCTTTATGAATATGGTCTTGTTGTTAAGATAACTTGTGAGCACTGACAGTTATTTTTCCTTTACACATGTGGTTTCTTCTGCAGGATTTATAAAGACCTCAAGCTTAACGGTACTTTAACGAAAAAAAAAAGCAAAAAACGCATTTCCATCCACCCATTTCTCATATATCAGGCACAGATTATCAAATGATACAGAGTGAAAAGCAGACGTTAAAGAAGCCGTATCATCACTAGTTCAGTAGCAGCATGGGTCACTGCTCTTATTTTGAAATCTAAAATACTTCGACCTGATTGGTTCCTTTTGACGTGACGCGTTCACCGGAAAGGCCACGCAAGTATCTGGAATCATAACATTGCATTTGAAGTCTGCTTAATCATCCTCATATCGCTTGAATTTAGCCATTTAGTTTCGCTTCTTTGATGACAACTATATTTAAATCACCCGAGAGGCGTAAAAGCTGACATTAAGCTCCGAGAGCTGTGAAAATATGCGCGTGGTCGCTGTGAAAGAAGAGCAGCAACAACTAGCGCTGCTTGGGAAATGGCTGCTCGGCTGTGATGTCTGCTGTTGTACGAAGTAAGTAAACCACTTTCAATCACCCCACGGATGGTACTTCAACGTCTTTGCTCATTTTATATGCCCTGTACAAATATTCAACGTTTCCTACTGTTACACCAGTTTAAAAAGAGAAAGCTAGAGCTCGTTTCCACGGGTAAAACTGAGTGGCAGCTTGAAGACTCGACCGTTGTTCCTCTCCATCGTCTTAAGTTGTGTTTTTGTGTTTCAGATGACAAACCGACGAGTAAACCAAGCCGTGAGGAGTCTGCGACATCTAAATGAAACAGTTACCGAGCATGTGACAGACAAGAAAGCTCTGTGCTGACCGGAAACGTGGTAGTAGTCACGATGCCTCGTCTGGAAGAAGTGGCAAATGTTGCCCTCAGGGTTCCCAGCATCCTGGTCCTGGACCTGCTGTACAGGTGTGACATTGAAGGTCTGACCGAGCACCTCAAGGCTAAAAACGAGGACATGCTCTTCAAATACAAATATGTCATCTGGAACATGTACTACCTTGGTAAGTCTGGATAGTAAGAGCAAAACGAAATATGCAGCTTTAAATCATTCATGTCTGATTTCAGTGGGAAGTTGTCCAGGTTTTGACTTTCTCATACTGATCCTGGACTTTCCCTTTTTTTTTTTTTTTTGTCTGTGTATATTTTAGTGGTTAGGACCATGACTTGGTAAAACCTTTATCCATGGGATAAATATGCATTTTGATCTTACAGCAGATGTTTTCATGAGATGCATGAATGTGTGTGTTCTTCATCAGCCATCTTTAACAGTCTAAAATATGTGAATATTTTATTAACATTTGAATGATTAATTTTGACAAGGAGGGCTAAAATCGTTAATGTTAAACATGAAATAACACGACTGATAAAAAGACAAGACAGTGATAGGTGCGGCGTGTGTAGTGTGGTGTTTACTGTAGTGTTTGTGTGATGTGGTGAGAGGTGTTACAGTAAAAAAGACAGATGTTTTGTGAAAGTTTTGATGCCACCTATTTTTTTTTTTTTTTATATTCTTGTTTAAAACTACTTCTTAGTGGCTGATTTCTGCAAAAATAGTAAGAATGAGACAAGCAAAAGGCTCGCCCTCTTGTGTGAGGAATCACATAACCAGCTGAAACATATGTTTAAAAAAAAAAAAAACCGAAACAATAAAAGAGCAGTAGTCTGTCCAGCAGAATCACAGTTGCCATGGCGTCGCTCTTCAGTCTCCTCATGTTTCCTCATCTGTCAGCATCGAGGGAATGCCACACTAAAACCAACGCTTGTTTGACTTCCTGCAGCATCCTGACTTTGTTTGTCTTGTTCTTTTCTTTTTTTCTTTGGGCTGTAACTACTTTTTTCTGTTTCAACACCCATCAGTTTTCATGTGTTTCCAGCCATTAACATGCTTCACAATAGGTTCATTCACATTGTGTGTGTGTGTGTGTGTGTGTGTGCGGGGGGGGGGGGGGGTAAACCCCACTGGAGGGGAAAAACCCACTGGAGGGGAACCTCTAACAGGCCAGACCCCCAAATGAGTTGTGCTCACATGATTTATGTTCATGAGTGGGCTGAATGTAAATTATAAAACTCAATCGGAAGAGACCTCCTGCCAGGTAGTTCCTCTTGAGCAATCCGAGTCTCCTACTACAGGATGTTTTCCGCTCTTCAAAGGTTCCTGAAGGGCTCCTGATAATGGAGATATGCGTCAATGATCCGGCCTCGGAAAAACTACCTGGAACCCTCGCTAAGGGAAACAAACTTATGTAGATGCAACTTCCACTCACAATTAAAAGCAGCTCTGCCTCTACCTAGCTGCCTGCGGTCGTGCATGAAATGAATATATGTTAACAACCATGAAAAGAAGTAAAAAGTTCAGTTGATTGGCAGGAAGGAGGTGAGTCACTTTCCTCATGTAAAGTAAATTAATCGGGTGTGTTTTTACACAATGGATAACAGATGATGTTCATGTAAAAAAAAAAAAAACCCACAAAGTATTATTTTCTTTTATTGTGCCATGTTATTTTGAAAAGCTGCTCCCTCCAAGAGAAAGACATTAACATAATTTTCACTGGAGTTTTACCTGACTGACAGTTTTTTTGAGAGATAAAATGAGTCCAACTTTGCCTAGTAGTCAAAGTTATTTGTTCATTTGTTACCCAGCATTTGGAAACTGAACTCACGGAACTGCCAAAAACATTTTTTCAGTCACGAGATCTTAATTCAACAGAACAAAGTACATTTCCAAAATGAAAAAAGGGATCTTTAAACAGGAGTGTGTGTTATTTTACATGTGTTCTTTTTAGTGCAGTATCTAGTCAACTGTTGAGGCTAATAATTGCTAAATTATAGCAGATCATTTATGGATTTTTTTTCTGGTTCAGGTCTCTTATTCTGTGAGGATTTGCTACTTTTTCTCTAGTTTGTGTTTTAGTGAGCCTAATTATTTTATATTTTTGGCATTTGTATCTGAAATGCAAGATACTTGTCTTTCTCAGCAATCTTTTTAGCTGTTTATCAAACCTAAAAATCTCCACCTTCTTGTTTGTCCCTCAGGTCATTTGATAAATGTGGTGGTTTTAATTCTGCCACTGAGACACATTGTGACGCTCTACCTCCATATCCTTGTTGCCCTCCTCTTGTACATGGGGCATCAGATTTCTAGGTGAGTTTCTGTACTTCTACTCAAACCATGACAGTTCTAGGTCATTCACACCAGGACAATTTTTCTGTTCTATTAAAAAAGATCTGGATATTAACAAATCTGACATAGTTGAAATATTTTTTTGCCTTTTAAATATTCCAGGGAATATGTTCGTGATGAGCTGCAGTACGGATGTGAAGGCGCGGTGTACCTTGACTCTTTGGCCTTCAACAGATTTGTCTCTGCAATGACTAGTGAGTAAAACAATCCAACTTAAGTTTTAAGCCGTTTTATCAAAATCAGAAAGGTTCTTGTGTTCTGCATGCAAAATGGAACTTCTTCAACTTCTTGAGATTTGCAATCGGCAACATTTGATGAGTTGTGTAAAAACCAGATGACAGCAACCTGGAATTGTTTCCTTACTTATTGTGTTAGTGGAGTCATTCATCAGCTCGTCATTATCTCCGAGTTATATTTTAGGTTAAATTCGGGGAAAACATCACAGTGGTAAAGGTGTAGTTGTTTTCTTTTGTCCTGCCCAGGTCAGATCATCCTCAGCACGCTTTGTGCCTTCCTGATGAGGACCAGAAAGGTGTGGTTATTCTCTGCTCACCTGCTCCCCCTGCTGGCTCGACTCGGTGCTGTTCCTTATTCCACGCTGTTAACGGTCAGCACGTTCTCCGTGGGTCTGACTGGAGCCGGGATGGTGGTGTTCCTCTTCATGAATATCTTTGTGCCATATCGTCTTGCAAGGGCTGCGTACTCAGAGCTGCTTCACCTTGAGGTACTTTTACTCTGTAAATCTTTAGACATTTCTGTTCGTATAATCAGTGTAAAGAGCAAGTTTAAATGAGATTATACTGTTGTTGGCTCCCCCTCCCTTAAATGTACTTTTGTTACACTCCTCATCACATCAGGTTTCTTATGCCTTAGGTGATGGAGCTGTACAGACTTCTGGCTGTGGGAATCTCTCTGTGGAACCAGTTTGCAGTACCAGTGCTCTTCAGTGTCTTCTGGTTTGTTCTGTTCATCGTGCAGCTGTGCTCCAACACCATGGCTGCCGGTGCTTCAGCAACCTATCAGGGAATCATGTTCTTTCTGCTTACAAGGTGTGATGCGACTATAAGATTTTTTTTTGTTTTTGTACTCTTCCTTTGTATATCCATTCTCTTCATAATTTTCTGTTTTTTTCCGCTGTATTTGCTTAATCTTGCAGTGTGTCTGAGTGCTGTGCCACGCCGTACTCCCTTCTTGGTCTGACCTTTGTGGTGTCCTATCTGGCTCTCGGGCTTCTCAACCTATGCAAGTTCTACCTGGGGGGTTTTGCAGCTGTTCAGAATGAAAATGTTATGCACAGGTGAGACGGATATCACCAGTTAATTCACTTTGGTCCCCTTTCTGTATTCAAAAGAGCAATAATCAGTTTCTGCAGCACTTTTAAGCTGGTCCATCAAACTAGTCAGGATAGAGGACCAACAATCAAAATGGGACAACAAACTTGAAACAGCTTCACGCTGCTGAGTATGTCCAACCTTAAAGTTCAGTAGGTTAGAAGTTAATACGTCACACTGATGAAAGCTGATTACGTCACCATGCAGTTGGTTATAATTCTCAGAAGTGAGGATGTCATATATGGTTGGTTGACTTCAGGGGAGTCTACAAGCCAGTATCAATAAACATCATGTTCAAACAGGTCTTATTCATATTTAAGAGTTATTTACATAAAATTGAAGTGGAATGTACAGAGGAAATATAAAATATTGACACACCCTTCTGAAATTACAGGTTTTTAAAATATAATGACAAACAACAACATAAGTGTCAGACTTGTTGCTTCTTTAGTTCAATAGTACAACAGAAGTCCAGAGAAAAAAAGATATATTTATAAACTGAGAATATTTTAAAACCAAACCAACAGCGGCTTGATTGCATAAACCTGAACACCCCCTCTAGCAGATACTTTGTGGAATCATCTTTTGGTTTTATATCAGCATCAGGTCTTTGTGAATAAGTTTCTATTAACTTCACAAATCTAAACTTTGGCTTTTTATCTCACTCTTCTATGCTGTTCAAGTTCGTTCAGATTGTGGCCTTGTTTAGGCCACTCCAGATGTTTTGGATGGGACTGAGGTCCAGGACTTTGATCTTGGTTGATTCTGATGTCTCCTTTGGGTTGTTGTCGTGTTGGAATGTGGAAATCTTTTTTTATTTTCAGATTTTTGACAAATGACAGAATAATTTTGTGTCAAAATATCTTAGTAGTCGGAGCTGTTTTCTGCCCATCTTCATAAATGCCTCTGGCTCGGCTGAAGCGAGGAAACCCCAAAGCATAGTGCTACCTCCGCCGTGCCTCATTGTTGGTATGACCTTTTTTGGATGACACCTTTGTGCCAAATATGCCCTGAGGCCAACAAGTTCAGCCTCAGTCTCGTCAGACAATAACATATGGTTTGTGCTGACTGAATTCATTTTTGGGCAGAATTCAGATGTCCTTGCGTATTGTTTATTTTCTTTCTTTTTTTATAAGAAGCAGCCTGAGACTTGTGGAAAATATAGAAAACTGCAGTTCCTTTGGTGCTGCTGTTGTCCTCCCCGATTCATTTTCTCCTCATCAGCTTTCATCTTGAACTTTGCTCTGTCTCCATGGTGCCACATTTTCTCCACTTATTGATGATGTTTTGGCAGGGATTCGTGGTACATTCAGTTACTTTAGTTTATACCCCCTCCCTCCAAGTAGTACTTTTCAACAACAACCAACTCCCACAGTTTCTGTGGCAACTCTTTGTAGCCCACGGCTCTCAGCTGAATGAAACCCCAAACATTCAAGCAAATACAGCAACAGATGACTTTTATCTGGTTTTAAATGGGAGGTGTACGTTATTTATCTACAGTTTTAAATGCGACTGGTTAATCCGAACGACAGCCGGAGCCCCTGTTAGAAAAGGGTGCATAGACCTATTCTGTCTGGGTGTTTTAAAACCCAAAACTTGCAATTTTCACGGGGTTGTCTAGACTTTTTACATCTTGTGTTTGTGTTCACTATCTGTGCAGTAATCTAGCTCAAAGGCCACTCTTCTTTTGGAGACTTGTGCTGCTGGGGGTCAGTACAGAGATCTTCTCAACATTTTGTTTCATGCTTTGCTGGAACAGGACATCTGCATGTTCTGGCCATTTCTACATTTTATTTTTTTGTTTTTTTTAAACTCTTCAGACTCATGAACATTGTGAAAATAGCTTATGCTGTCAGAGAATCTGCAGAGTTATCAAAGATCGCTCTCATGTTATTTCTGGAATGTGAATCGATGCCTTCAGGGTGACGTGGCAGAACCAGCAGAGCTAGACGTAACAACTTTAAGGTGGTTTCTCCTCCTGTCACGTTGACACAAGTTCACGGAGGATAGTGAGGTTAAATAAGTGCTGCTAGTGTTTTTTCTGTCCAGTCTGAACTGATATGAGAAACCGTTTATGTGACCTTCAGTGTTCCCTGCCCACTCCACAGTTTGTGACATTGACTCTTATGGCTGAATTACCATTGTTTTTAATTCTTCTAGAATATATTTTAACATGCTAATTCTCCTAGCTGGTGAAATTATTTTTATAGTACTAATTAACTTCTCTTACTTGTAAATAGTCTTGTACTCTGCAATTTTTTCCTGAAATGTTTATGGACCACTATTAACTTGATAGGGCAGCTGCAATCGTCAGCTTGTTATCCAACTATTTATTATTCTGCAATAATAGTAAAGTTAAAATCGGCAGGTCAGACCAACAACAACATAACCTTTTCTCTACTGTCCGACCAGACTTGTACAGACTCCTCACCGGTATCTCCAACTTTCCCATCATGTTGCATTTGCTGTCCCTCAGAAACGGGCAACATTTAAAGCTGTAATACTGATTTCTGAAGAGAGCCACGCCGCTGAGGCCTCCGGAAAACTAGAAACAGAGCTACAAACGGAGCTTTAGTGGCTATTATGCCTTTCTGAATAGGCTGAATAAAAAAACCATGATGTGTCTCCTTTAAGACAACAAACAGATCCTGCCACTGGTCATTTTAAATGTTTTTGTTAAATGAGCTGTAAAATAGTTAATGTGTTTATTCAGTACAACGTTACTGTAAGTATAACAACAAGAATGACGGTGTTCTTCTATACAGTTTATATTTCTGACACTTCATATTAGCATTTCAGGTGAGCTGTAGTTATGTAAATTTCAGCAGCAGTTCATGGGGTTAGTTGAACATAGGGTGGGTTTTTTAAAAGCTTGTTTAATAATCAAGTTTTACACCTGATTTCACTTTAACTGCTGTGATGATCAGCTGTTGTCAGTGTTAGTTTTTACTTCAGCTGGACCTGGCTGTCTCCTGTCAGCTGTGTGAGTGTGTGAGTGAGGAGCAGCGGCGGTCTTCTGGAAGTCTGAAAACACCTACGACATGACCCAAAACACTGTAGTCAACATTCAGCAAAGGCTTTCTGGATTATTTGGCTCTGAAAATCACAACTAAGAAAGCCGTAGGGCAGGAAAGATTAGACAGTACCCTTGTTCGTTCGTTCATTTCTTTATTTGAATAAGCGCTCTGTGGACTTCCAGAGAATGTGACTGCTGAGGTTCAGACTTGTTCCATGTGACACGTAAACATTTCCAGGTCAGACGCTGTCAGATGCTCGTTGCAAATGTTATGGAAAAATACCTGGGCTGTAAATCAGATATGACACAATCTTGTTCTCTTCGTGTTGTGGCTGTTTTAAAAATAACTTCTACAAGGGATTTATGACGGGATCTACAGCTTTATTCATTCAATTTTCTTGAATTGGAAACAGTATTAAAGGGTGTGTTTCAGTATTTTTCACATGCCATGTGTAAACCTAGAAACTGGTTGTGTTTGATTGCATTTCCCTTTGACACCAATTAACCCATTTTTTGCTCGTTTCTGCCGTCAGGGGCGTGACGGAGGGGGTCACTTTGCTGCTGCTCGCCCTTCAGACGGGCCTGTTGGACATGCAGGCGCTGCAGCGCACCTTCCTCCTCAGCATCATCCTCTTCATTGTGGTGACATCGACCTTGCAGTCAATGATTGAAATAACAGACCCAGTTATTCTGGCCCTGGGCGCATCACGCAACAGGTGACAGTGAATTTCTTTTGTCGAGATGAAAGCCAAGAAGCAAAGAAAGCTGAAAAGCACCGGCCCTTGAATTAGTTTCTCAGCCTACATCGTTTGTCGTTTGCCTCCAGGTGTCTGTGGAAACACTTTCGTGGCCTCAGCATGTGTCTGTTTCTACTGGTTTTCCCCGTGTTTATGGCTTATAAAATCTCCCAGTTCTTCCACATGGACTTCTGGCTCCTTATATTAGTGTCTAGCTGCATGCTCACCTCCCTTCAGGTAAGGATAGTGCATGTGTCTGGGGTTTTTTGCTTGTTTTGTTTTCAGTGGTCTCTTCATCTAACATCAAGTGTTGAGGTAGAGACTGACTTTTATGTCACTTGTCGGTATTTTGACCACCAGTAGTAGTAGTAATAGCAGCGGTCACACAGAGATGCACGTACAAACGTTTTGTTCACAGACTCAGCTGAAATGACTTTGGTTTGTCTCGAGAGACCCTGTCCATGCTGTAGCTGAAGTTAAACGATGTTTTAAAATGGGATTTTATTTTGCCGTGTCTCCAGTGCTGGCATGAGCTACCTTTTTATTGCAAACACATATCGCACTCAAGCACTCATTTTGCAAAAGAAGTACACTTTCTAATGACACTTTGAGTGTGAACTTGCAGCTTCCTGAGCATCTGTGGTCTGGAGGGAGTTTAGTTAAAAAGGAATTTTTGATTAAAAACAGACAAATTTAGATACATTTTCAAGTCACAAAATGCTCAGTAAAGTTACAAAAATAAAATGGTGTGTAAGTTGATATCAGAACCTTACTTATACAGCGCTAAAAGTGTGATCACCATCTAAAACACAACTAAATACTAAAGGCAGCTGGTTTTACTGAGTTATGACTTGATATGTTTTTTTTTTAATTTTATAACTTTGTCTTGCGTGATGCCACTTCCTTATCACGTCTTTGATAAATGCGCACATTTCCAAGCAACAAGATTACATCCATTTTATTTGAAAACAGTATAGATTTAATCTTATCTTCAAGGAAGCGCTGCTTTAAGGTCTTGCCCTTTGTGCACACCAGTGTCACTGTTTTGGCTCGGTGTACAAGCATGTTGTTGTCTGTTAGGTGAAAGTTGCAAGTCTGCCACACATTCAAAGGCTACAGAGTCTTCTTTACAAGTTTTAATTGTACTTAGAAACAATTCTGGTTGTTTTTTTGCAGGTCACAGGCACTCTGCTGATATACTCCCTGTTCATGGTGGAGCTGTTTCGCAGCGACCCCATTGAGAGCCTGGATGAGGTGATCTACTGGGTGCACGCCGTGAGCAGGGTCCTGGAGTTTCTGGTGGCGCTCTGTGTGGTGGCTTACGGCGCCTGGGAGTCGCTGTTTGGGGAGTGGAGCTGGATGGGCGCCTCTGTCATTATCATCCACTCGTACTTCAACGTGTGGCTCAGAGCTCAGTCTGGCTGGAGGAGCTTCCTGCTCAGACAGGAAGCAGCTAAGAAGATCAACTCCCTTCCCGTTGCCACAGCTGAGCAGCTGCAGCAGCACAACGACGTCTGCTCCATCTGCTTCCAGGTCAGTCACCCAGTTCAGAGCAGAAAATCGCAGTGCTGATGTGATGACGTTAGATGCAGCTGCACGATGCCCTGCAGCTGCCCCGAATGCCATCTTACAGGCTCTGGAGCTTCTGCAGACATTTACAGCCAATGTCTGCGAGTAGTGGGGGATTCAGGTTGTATAACGCGCCTGAAGAGAGCGAGACCCAACGAACGTGGTGCTACACTGAAGAGTGTAGTGGACATGCCTATGACCAAGAGAAGCAGGAGAGCGTACGAGTTACTGATGTGTAAAACCGGCCACAAAGTCCACAACAGATGTATGCTAGAAGGAAAGCAGCTTTTCTGCCAGTGAGAACAAAAAATCTTCTTTTCTGCAAATAAATGTGTTGGGGAAGGAGTTTATTTGCCAGCTTGTCGCTGAATTTAAAATGTTCCACCCAGCTGAGGTCTCTGGCACGCCGTGATCCCTTTAACAGCTAAAATGAACTGAAGCATGACTGCAGGTGATGTCGGTGAGCGAGAGCGCTGCATTTGTGCACGCTAAAGAGAAGAGAGAAAGGTCTTGATACCCAAACTGAAAACTGGATGTCAACTTGAAGAACAAATCATTTTGCGACTGGTTTTCGAGATCATGGAGTCTGAACAAAGTGACAAGGGGAACTCGCATGGTTGGATCTGGGGGTTCATCATCATGCTTTTTTCTCTTTGACAGGGTTTGAAAACAGCTCTGATGTTACAATCAGGGGTTTTGTATTAATTTATTTCTAACCCTGTTGTATAGGTGACAAGTGAAATAACAGAAATGTTTTTTTTTTTGCATATTTTATTACGAGTCAAAACTAAGATGCTTCTGTGTCATGAACAGTTGGAATACCGAGGCAACAGAGGAGACATCCATTCGCATCCCAAAATATTTAACATGATTAATCACTGAGTGCAGAAACCTTTAAAAATGTATATAAATAAATGTGACCTGAAGTAAACATCTTTCAGTCTGAGAAAGAGGGCGTTCTCACTTTTAGTTGGATGGATTAGCAGATCCTACCGCTTAAATAACGGAAAAGGAATTTCACAGCCATAACGGGAATTATAATATTCAGCTTTAACATCATGATCCACAAAAAGATGTACAAATCATCTTCACAGGGGAGACCGTTTACCCAGACAAAAAAATAATATCACCGCTGTCATGTTATGATTTGCTAGTATTTTCCACGGCTTGATAAAATTTCAATCATATTAAATCAATTCAAGCAAAAATCATTTTCTTGAGTTGGCCACTGCAGATACACATCATAAAGTGAATAAAAAAGAGGCTGAGGGTGGAAGTGGTCACAAGTGAACAGTGTTTAATATTACTGATAACTGAAGTGCACAAATATTTGTGGCCTGGCAGTTAAGATCTATAAACTGAATTTTAGTGTACAATAAGCATGCAAGCATATGTATGAATAAGTACATAAATACATATATGTTAGGAAAATATTGATATTTGTTGTGTGTTTTTGCTATATATGGAATGTAATGAATAAAATGACAATAGATTTTATCCCCCCAACAAGGCTGCTTCACAATAACAGAAATAAAACACATTTTAATATGATTCTCAGTCTTTCTGACACTTACTAGTCTCACTCCAGATGTTTGTCTCTTCACAGGAAATGAGCTCTGCTGTCATTACATATTGTGGACATTTCTTCCATGGCAACTGTCTCCGAAAGTGGTTGTACGTGCAGGAAACGTGTCCCATGTGTCACCAAAAGGTCCGACAGACGCCAGCGGCTTCAGCTGACGGTCCGGCAGCTTCAGCTCAGAGGGACACGGCTCCAGATCTGGCTGCACAAGAAGAAGATCAGTGTGTAGACAACAGCACGGCTGAGGAAATGCAGAGCAACGATGCATTTCCGGATCCTACTGAGCAGCAGGAGGGGGGTGAAAGCTCTGAGGATGGAGAAAATAAAGACCATCTGTCTGAAGCTCACAGTGAAGGTCTTTGTTGCAGCTTCAGTGGAGACTGTGTTGGATCTGTAAGCTCAGTGTCTTCAGAAGTCCTCTCTAGTTCCTCTCTACTCTTAGCTAAAACATCTCCTAACATACACATTCAAGCTAAGGTGAATGGCACTGACTCGCCTCCATCGACTCCTCCTGTGAAGGAGAACACGGAGAAGAACCAGTCTAACTCTGAGCTATCACGACTCAAAAACATTCCTACCTTCCACTTTGGCTATAAAGGGACATCTAAATCAGGGTACGGCTTTGAATCACCAGATGCTGACAGTACTGACGCAAATCAAGAGGCTGCCTCATGTGACGCACGCCTCATTGATTACCAAACATCTGAAAAATCATGGAATCAGAAATCAGAACTCTGTGCAGACTCTCCTGAAAGGCATCATGGTAACTGCACACATTCAGGCATGGACGGGCTCAGCGAGGCCCAACTTGTCCCACACACTCTCCACATGTCCACAGATGCCACTGTTCCTCATAAAAGCACAGACAGCAGTGATTGACTGCCCCGCATCAGTGCCTTGAAGGATATAAAAGGGCGATTCTCCGTAAAGGGAACTCCAACACATTTGCCTTCTTAATGGAAACCATTGTGAAAGAAAAGTATCGTTTAGCAGACATTTTAATGAATGTGCTTTGCTTAAGAAAAAAAAAAAATATTTAAATATACAACTGAATCATGTAGACTTATTGCACAACTGTAAAGGAAAAATTATAAAGATTAAAATTTGTGAACCATAAAACTAAATGATCTTGCATCAATATTTACGTGTTTCAACTGAAAATGTTTACTTGGAGAAATAGATTTTTTTTTCTCTCTACTACACTTGTGGACCTCCGTAGCATTTTTGTAAGAAGTGTCAAAATTAAAAGCTTCAGTAGTGGTCTTTTGTACTCAATAATCATCTTTGTTGTCATGTTTCCACTGTTTCCTAATGTCGGTTTACTTACTAAATCAGTTTACTGTAGTTTGATTTTTTTTTTTTTTTTAAAGTAGATTTAGTCTAAAGAGCACATTGCTTCTGGGGCCTTAAGCTAAGACAATCAATGTGAAACATTTGATTAGTTGATTTGACATTGTTTTGTTGCAGTTGTCTTTTTTTCCCCCTGAGATACATTCAGTAAAACACGGGATTTTCATTTTTCATGTACCTGCTCATGTAAATGTTTTGACGTATCAAAAATTCTGTTCAAATCATTTCAATACTTTATCATCATTGTCATAAAAGTGACAAATAACAGTGAGATATTGTTTAAACATCTTAATGCTGGTATAGCAAAATAAAAGTATGATATTCAAGTCCCATTTCTGTGCAAAAGAGTAAACAGATTTACTGCAGAGTCAGAAAATATAAAATTAAGTTTATAAGTATAAATCATACTGCTTACGTTTTAATGCAGTTAATACATTTGCAAATAATCCTTTCCCATTCTGTATTACAGCCTTTTCCAGGTTTCCTGTTTAGTAGTTTAAGCCTAAACTGTTTTATTATATTTCATCATATAACATGGTTACAATCATCTTCAACGAGAAAAGGATGGCCTCCACTTGAAAAATGCTGGTAAAAACTGTGATTATTTGCATTTAGCATGTCAGAAACGGGATTTGTAATATCAGAAGAAACACCGAAAAGAGTTGAGGTGTTGATTTTAAGAGATTTCAAGATATTGGATGATGATTCATCCCAAAGACCTATGCTGTTGTTTTTAGTCTGTTTTGAATCTGCAAATACATTTACCTGGCAAACTTTGTTTTGTATCAGAAAACATTTCCTACTTGAATATTTCAAATTAAATTAGGTAGTTTAGTCAAGCCTGACAGTTTAAAACCCAAAGTTAATTTTATAAACAAAGAAAAATGCCTTTCAGAAGCAAAAATGATGCATTAGTGATAAGATTATCTACTTGGTAAGTACATTTTACTGGTAATGATGATTAAAATGAGCCTGTATCTATTTTATTATCCTCTACCACAGCATGATTTGAAGGTACTTGGTTATTGATTACACCTGAGCTGTTTCTGATTATACAACAACTTTCTGAAGGTGAGCGTCAAACAGCAGCTGTCACTCAAGAAATCCCAGAGCCCGTGATGCGTTCACTGACACTAAGGTTAAAAGCTCAGGAAATCAAACCATTGATTTAATTAAATAAAAACATGTTTTAAAAAAAGGGTGATGGTTAAATTAAAATTAAGAATGAGGCCCCATGGATGGTGTCATCATGAGTATTTTCCCCGCAGGCTTGTGACCAATCTAGCATCACATCCGCCTTCATGTCATAAAGCTGCACGAACGTCGACAGCCGCTAGTTGGCCAACGACGTCGGAGCGAAAGCGGAGAGAAGCGGAGCCTCGTCGACCCGGGTTACTTTACCTGGTACACGTACTTATCATCCAGATCCAGATCCAAATATTTTGATCAAAGACACTGGGACGGCGGGAGAGTAACGTGTGTTTTTGTGGGGAACTCTGCGTGTACGTAGTTTAAACTCGCTCGCTAGGCAGCTAGCTACGCTAGCAGCAGAAGAAAAGGCCCGTCGAAGTGACCCAGCGTCAGTTATTTGACAGAACAAATCACACTGGAATATATCGCTTCATCCTCTCGGCTCGGATCGTAAACTCCCCGAAGCTAAAGACTAAGGACACAACGACAGGATGGCTCTGAAAAGGATTCACAAGGTAAGATGACATCGTAGATGTCCGCTAATCGCGTTAGCTCGCCGGGCTAGCCTCCCACAATGGAGCCGCTTCCCGTGAAGCGTGTTCGAGGAAGTGTCAACTTTACGGGTTATTCTCGCTCGACCATCTGGCTCGGTTAGACCCGGGTGAAATGTTGGGTTTTTTTCCCCTTGGTGTGGATCAGAACCGGCGGTTACATCATACAGCCAGATGGCCATTGTTAGCAGTTAGAGACGGATTGACGTCGAAACGAGGCCGCGTGGTTTGGCCAACACTTCAAACCTTCTTACACAAGAAAACAAAAAACAAAAAAACACGATTTAAATCGTTACACGAGCACGGCTTTAACGTGCCCCACTACTTCCCCGTGTTTTGAAACGGTTAGCTTCAGGACTCCGTGTAACGAGAATCCATGACTCATTTCACTTGGACGTCATAATTGTCTCTTCTGATGCATTTCTTTGGTACGTTTCGTCGGTCTCTACACGTTTTTATTGTGTATTTTCTGGCAGGTCAGAGGAGGAAATCGGCTGTAGTATCATCATCATCCCCGGGGGGTTTTCACATCCCGAGTTTAACGTCTTCACTAGACTGAATATTCTTGTAAAGGAAATCCCTCAAGTTGCTTTTGAAATGCTGTGTGAAGACCAGGGTGGGGCAATGCCTCCACTTCACTCCAAAATAGCTGTACACCTAAAAATAACAGGGGCTGTAGTGTACAGTACACAAATACTTGTAGTTTTGCCGTTTACTGAGAAGATGACAGGAAGGTGACCTGGAGCTGGAGCAGAGTTGAAGTACAAACAGAGATGGGATAGTGCCAAAGAAACTCTCTGATGTGCTGACATTTATACTCCGGATGAGATATCAGTGATTTTATTTTTTTTTTTTTAATTCCCAGATGTGAGAGAATTTGTTTTGAAGATTTTGTTACTTATATATATGTTTTCTTTGATTACAGGAGCTTAATGACCTGGCTCGTGACCCTCCAGCACAGTGCTCAGCTGGTCCAGTGGGTGATGACAGTAAGTTTGTGTTTTATAATTTCTTACCAACTTCTGTGCTGTTGTGTTTTATGCAATAATATAAAATTAGTATATGTCCAAGAGCTATGAAATCCCACTTTTGACACAAGAAATGGCCCCTGATTGTGAGAAATTTGCATATTTTAATTTCTGCAGCTCTAAACGTGTTTCTCTAAATTAAAACAGATTAAGATGCGTTTTGTACCAGAGTAGATATAGTGAGGGAAATTTATAGACACAAAGAGGAAATGGAGTTTCTGGGAAACTGGAAGGACCGTTCGGAAGCTTAATTCCGGTCAGATCACATACCTGTGACCTTTTGCCATTTCTGATATTTACTTTCTGTTTCGCAGTGTTTCACTGGCAAGCTACAATCATGGGACCTGTAAGTACTTTATGGCTTAGCTGTTGCTCTTTGACTATAAGGTGGAATGTTAAATTGAAGTCTTGTGATTGTTCCTTGCAGCTTATTTATGTATTTGTGACATAGAGGTTGAAATTTGACTCAAAGCTGGGTAGCTGTGGTAAAACGTTTGAATGTTGTCTTTGCTTTCAGAGCGACAGTCCATATCAAGGAGGTGTTTTCTTCTTGACAATTCATTTTCCAACAGACTACCCCTTCAAACCACCCAAGGTAAGCTGGGTTTTTTTCTGACCACCATCTTAAAAACCCTTTTTTAATGAAAATGCTCCCTGTTATTAAACAGATGTTCATTTACTTTGGAAAGACAGGTTTTTGTAGATAAACTGAAGCTCTTGACTGGGCACCACAGACTTGTATGTTTTTGCCCAGAAACTCTGCAGACATTACCTGTCACTCCAGAAGCTGACAAAAGGCTTTTATGGGGAATTTTAAATTGCACAACACTGAACTTGGTTGTGATACATAGACTTATCTAACATGTTTTCCTTTTTTTTTTTTCTGCTCTCTATTTATCTCTCACCGTCAGGTTGCATTTACAACAAGAATTTACCACCCAAATATTAACAGTAACGGCAGTATCTGTCTGGATATTCTCAGATCACAGTGGTCTCCTGCACTTACTATTTCTAAAGGTATGACTGTTAACAAATGTGAGGGATCTAATCTGTTTTATTATTTTATTTTGTTTTATTTTTAAGAGACAAGTAGTTTATATTTTTCATGCTAAGAGTTTTTTGTTAATGTGCGCTATAGAGGCACATGTACTGTACAGTGGTTTTAAATGATTGTGTAGTATTTGTAGATGGCCTGATTGGATAATAAAGAACATTTAAAACTTTGGCTTTAAGTGTAGGGGAATCAACTATAAAATATGAGGTTTAAAATAATAATGTTCTCACCATTATCTCTTTTAGTTCTTCTGTCCATTTGCTCACTCCTATGTGACCCAAACCCAGATGACCCACTAGTGCCAGAGATCGCCCGAATCTACAAAACAGATAGTCAGAAGTAAGTAAACGTGTACAATTGTCTGTTGTCTCTATGTAAACTAACCAGTCATCTCTCCAAAACCAGCTACAGCCTTAGATGGACATCTCATGGAAAATTGACAGTAATAGTGATCTTCATGTACAAAAAAAATGTGAAAATTCACTTGTAATATGGATGAGGGTTATTATATAATCTAGTTTTACTTTGTTAGGTACAATAAACTAGCTCAGGAGTGGACAACAAAGTATGCCATGCTTTAGGGTAAGGCTTCCAACCAGCACTGCATATTGGCTAGTGTTAGTGGATTGGATGTGTTGCAATGCTCAGGTCTCATAGACGTAACCAAAGGCTTGGGTCTGTATTGCAAAATGTCTAACTGCAATGGACTCTTACACTAATCCATCTGTACATACTCCTATCGGTCCTCATTGGCTCAAAACTAGCCACCGGTTTTCTCCATGCACCTTGATTCCCTGTAGACAGCCCTTTGCTGTTTTATTACTAAGTTGACATTATTTCTCTTAACTCGCTGCCCCACAGGCTGTGAGGTCTGTTGCTACTAGTACACGCAGGAGAGCACTTGGTCAACTTTGTTTCATCAAAATGAGCTGACTGAAGTTTTGAAATGTACATTTAGCAAAATCCAAATGTCTTTGGCCTTTTCATACTTTTAAATGACTGCTTGCATTTCCCATCGCTTAAAACAAGCAAGTTTCATTATCTAAAGTAAGACTGGGAAAATCAACTTGCAGACTTGGAAGTAGTTTCTATAAGACCTACTTTCCTACAGTAGTTGGATGGTAGGGGACTTGCCAAGTGCACTTTTCCTTTTTTTTTGAGCAACGCTTTTGGTGGTGTATTGAAAAAGATGCCAAAACAAACAGCCTTTTGTGAGCCTCGATACCATAAAGTGATGCCTAACATACCATTGGGATGCAATAAGATGGGTTTCTTGCATGTTGTTGTCTGAACAGATTGTAAGCCCTCAAGTGTTTAATTTTCTTGAACAAACTGAGATGGTGTACCAACCAGTTGGCTGCATGGCAATGGGAACATTAAAATTAATTTTTTTTCCCCTTTTTTCTCAATTGAGTGATGAGGTTATAAAAACATTAACTTCATGTGGTTGCAGATGGAGGGTATTTTTCTGCTCTACTTTAATCAAACAAAAGTTCAAGTCTTTATTTAAATGGGACAAACATCCTTTGAGCTAGAGGTTACTAATTCTAACAGTAGTCCCACTCGCAGTCAACATTGCTGGTTACAAATGTCAGAATTGGCATTAACATGCATGTAAATATAGTCACTAAGCTCAGCATGAGAATGTTGTCCCCAAATCTGAAGTAATTTGGTTTGGAAAGACATTGCCTGAATTTATTGAACATGTATTAAGTGTTTTTTGAGCATATTACATTCCTTGGAAATGCTGTTTTGGCTTGCCTTGACTTTTTTTAAAACGTGCAAAAGTTGCATGTGCTTTAAGAAATCCTGAGTTTTAAGAAATTTGCAGTTGATTTGGGTAAAATAATAGAAAATTAGGGTTGTAGTAACATTTAATGCTCACTGAGTGATGTTTTTCTTTTTCTCTCATTCTGCAGATACACCAAAATGGCAAAAGAATGGACACAAAAGTATGCAATGTGATATCATTCTTTGGAAAGCTGGAAGATGTTGTTGCTGGTTTAAACTTAAAATCATGGGATTTTTTTTTTTTTTCTTTTTCACTTTTTGGTTAATCTGAGCATTTTACCCCCTATTTTTTTTCCACCTTCGCGCTCATAAGAAGATAGTGTTTTCTCTCTACATGCCAGTTTGTCACGTTTCAGCTCTTTGTATGGAGTTTAAAAACAAAACGTTTCTCGGCACTCCGCTTGAGCATGCTCCAATAAGGTTGTCAACCCAAAATTGGTGAGCTTAAAGAAATTGACTCTGCACACACGTTGAATCTGGTGCCACTGGAGTCCTGACATTGAGCAGCAGACGTGCTCTGTTGTTTGACTGTCTGGGCTCTTTGGGTTTAATATATTTTCTTAGCTGACTTGTAGCAAAGCCTGTCTTTTTGGTCATATTTGAAATTTTAAAGTTACAAATTAATGTTTTTCTTTGGCTGTTTTTCTTTTTTAATTTGACATCTGAAATTGTGGGGGACATTCTCTGAAAGTTTGTGGAAACTGGTTGGTGGCTACTGTATCTGCTGGACTGGTGACATCAGTTTGTTCTCCTGATCAATAGTATAGAAATCTTATCTGAGGAAAGGAGTGTATCTTATTCCACTATCAAAGTATGTGTACAGAGAACCACAGCAGTATATATCAATGTTAAGGAAACAAAATATAAGAACTTCAATGTTGTATTTTATGCATGTCAATAAAGGTAGACTATTTTATCTGTTTCTGCAAATAAAGTGGATTGTAAGATTGAACAGTTGGAAAAATTGGTTCCCCTCAAAGGCTATTTTTCTCTTTCATTTAGAAGCCAGTAGAGCAGTTAGTTTTTATGCCCACTTAAACACTGTCTTCTTGTAGCCCTAAAATATTAATGCAAAGCTAATGGTTGATTATCAACTTGTGGCTCTGTTTCTTTTTAGTTTTCCCTTCAATAAAGTTACTTAAACCATAAATGAATCTGCCTTTTTTTATTATCACTCTTCTCTTCTTCATTTAGGAGGGAGCTGGTGACTCAGATTTACAAACAAATGCATTTTGAATAAAGACAAGTTCATCAGCATAATGTTAAAAGGAAATTGAGACACACTGGAGCAGGTAAAAAATGAAATGTCTTTCCTGATGGTTAAACATGGCCCTTCACCCATGTCGAAGTTTAACAAGTTTTTAATGAACTTGGTAATAACTGAATTTAGTTTAACTTGGTTATGTCACTAAGGTGTGACTTAGCTTTTTATTTTTAAGGAAATAAAAAGCATGAGAACTCTACATAAGATTCACCTTCATGTTGTTTTGAGAGTATAAAGGCATTGCAATTACACTGTATGCGAGTTTTTAATCGAGTTTAAATATATTTTTAATGGATGTCCGACATAGTTTTCTATGAATCTCAAGAGAAACTGGGTGTAAAAATATACCGGAACCTTTTCGCGTCGAGACCTGTGGCTCAGGCGGAACTAGATGTGCGTTTTCAGTTCCTCGACTGACCATTAGGGGATGGCTCCAAAAGTGAGTCAATTTCCATTGACTCCCATGTTAAAATATCCAACTTCAGAGTATAAATAAACATATCTAGAGTCCGGTTCAAAAAACCGTTTTGGTCTCAATCGTTTCATTTCACATCCACGACAACTCTATGGAGGATGAATTGTCTTGTATCACGCCAGGAGAATATATGTAAAGCATTATATTTATGTCTAATATGACTGATTGACAATCGGCTCAGCCAATAGCTAGCCATTATCACTTCCTCGTCCGTAATCGTCATGCTGTCGAGCCAAGTGAAGCAACCAGCCGCTTGTATAAACCCACCGTCGGCTAACCGCAACAGTAATATTTTTTTTCGCTTTCGAGTCAACGCATTAAACTGTATATCCCACTGTAAACGGCAGAGACGATATTTCGGCGGAGATCGGCTGAAGGCGGGCGTGTTTCCATGGATTCCTTAAGCAACATGGCTGCGCCCTGCAAGAAGAAAAACGGGTTTCAACACAGGCCCCGATAAACCAGTGGGCACGTGACCTAACCGGTAGTCCCTTTATTTCCCTTTCTTTTTAACAGCCCCTCTTCCGCAGTCAGCTGACTTGTACGTGCATGTCACGTGACAAACAAGAAACCCCCGAAACTTCGGGAGGAGATGTAAATATTTTGTACTTACCATTCTTCTGACAAACCATGAGACAGTGTGTGAACGCCTTCGGCTGTATTTTGTTGTCGTGTTTCGGTGTCTTATGGGGACTTGGTTCAGAGACGCAGCTGAGTTTGGACGGTAAATGGAGGTTGACAAACGACAACGGGTCCGTGTCGCTGCACGCGCACGTGCCAGGCTGTGTGCACTCAGCTCTGCTGCAGCAACAGTTCATCCAGGTAGCAACTTATAACATTCTTCTCTTTTACAACATCACGGTTTCAATGATGAGTAACCTACCACTTATTTAATATCTGCTGACTCCGACGTTTGTAGTTAAAAAAATTTGACCTTTAAACTGTCTCAAGACAACAGAGAGCAGCTGATCTGTGGTCGAGTAACATCAGTTCTAACAACAATCAAATCATTGATCAATAACAGAGATTGGATTCCCAAAGAGAAATGATCTCTTTGCAATGTTCATTATTTTAAAGAATGTGTAAGAAAGTATAATTTAAACAATCATCAGCTGACAAACTGTCCTGGTTGTCTTCAGCCAAAAGGTGAGACACATCTACAGGACCTTTGTTAAATACAGTTTAAGGTCATTTGTGTTCTAGTAACAGGGCTGATTCTATTGGTATTTAGGTTTTACAATGAAGTAACAGTTTAGTTGTATTACTTATTAACTCTCTCAATGACAATAAAGTCATGTTTCATTGTAATAAAACATACTTGAAACTGCAGAAGCAGAAATTTCTTTTTTTTTACTGGCAAGTGTGTGTTTGAAATTTGAATCTACGTTGCATCTGTTCGAACTTGAACTGAGAATGTTTGCTTTTGTTGACAACGCAGAATATAAGACGACGAGCACAGTTGTTCAGGGTGACGTTCCCTCCTCTTTCAACAAGAGTCCATAAACATCTTAAAACTGAGCAGACACAGAAGAATGTTGTCCCTTTGTCTTCTGTCTTCCCTGACATATATTTTTGTTTATTGATGCTCCAGATGTTTTCAGTTTGGGCTGCAGACAGGCCAGCTCATTGCCTGGACTCTTCAGTTACAAAGCCATGCTTTTGTAATGGATGCAGTATGTGACTTTCATCACTGCCCATTCAAATTTCCCTTTCCACAGACGCTAATGCACCCCCAATATCAGAGATGCAGGTGTTTAAACTGAGTTCTGAACCTGCGCAGTGATTTCTGTTACTAAATCAATGTTTTCATTGCATTGCCATCTGAGTGTCTGAAGATTATAGATTATCTGACTGGGATTCTTGGCCAAATCCCACATGCACAGGTTCTCAGTGTTTTGATGTTATTATTTGCTGTAGGTGATGAGTTATTAAAAAGCTTCACAGTTTTACACTTAGAAAGATTGTTCTAAAATTGTTTCACAATTCAAAGATGCTGTTTTTATACTCGGTCACATCACCAACGTTCCTCCAGATGTTTCTTTCTGGTACCACTAGCTGCTCCAGCCTCTTCTTGCCCATGTCTTTACTTCTTTGAGACATGTTGCTGCCATCATATTGAAAATGAGCTCATAGTTTTCATGAAATGGTAAATGGCTCACTTTCAACAATTAACATTTTTCCAAACTCCTATTGTGAACAAAATATGTATATATATGGTTTTATTACGTTTTTATTTACATTTCACAGCATCCCAACTTTTTGGAAGTTGGGGTTTTATTTTCTCTGTATTATGTAACAAATGAAGAGATTTTAAAAAGTATTAATAAATTAAAACTAACCCACCTTTTGACTTGTCTTTCAGGACCCATATTATAGGTTTAATGATGTGTTATATCGGTGGATTGCGCTTGACAACTGGACATATACAACCACGTTTACTATGCCTGCCCAGCTGAGGTCAGGCTACTGGTGATGGTCTTTTTTTTTTTTTTAAGACATTGTAGTGGCTTGTGCCTGACTTGTCTGTATAATCTCTCCAAAAACAGGGTCAAACAGAAGGTTCTTCTTGTCTTTGACGGCGTGGACACTGTTGCAACCATTTCCTTAAATGGAGTCACAGTTGGAAAGACGGACAACATGTTTCGTAGATATGTACGTTAAGTGGAAAAGAGGAAGTTCTCGATGCATCATGGACATTCACTTCACGTGAGTCCCTCATCTGCTTGTGCTGTGCAGGACTTCTCAGTCAGGGAGCTGCTGAAAGATGGTGATAATTTGCTGGAAGTTGGTTTCCTGTCTCCAGTTCTCTACGCCTCCCAGCGCAGGGACGCACATTCGTCTTACAGAGTCCCTCCTGAGTGTCCTCCAGATGTCCAGAAGGGTGAATGTCATGTCAATTTCATTAGAAAAGTAAGAACCTTTTGTCTAGAAAATAAAATATAAAACCTTTTGTGTTTATTTTTGGTAATTTGGTCCTTTTGAATTGAAGGGAACGTACTAGTAAAAGAATCTGAAGTGCTGATGTCAATTTCTTTTTTGACTTGATTGAGAAGATAAATTCATTGTCAATTTAGAAAGATGGACATAAAAGAGCAAATATACTTTGATGCATTATGAACTTGAGGAAAAAGGGTGTGAAAAGATTATGCTGTACGCAGATGTTAAAAAATACTTTTTGTACTCACATTTTTGGGGGGGTCATTGTGATCTTCTGACTTTTTTACATGCTTCAAATAGTCAGTTTTGTCATACCCAGTTTGTTTCCATATTTTTGTTGTGATGCAGGAGCAGAGGTCTTTCAGTTGGGACTGGGGGCCATCGTTTCCCACCATGGGCATCTGGAAAGAAGTAAAACTGGAGGCGTTTGATGTGCTGCAGCTTTACCAGCTTTCTGCTGTTCCACTGCATAGTACGCTCCATTTTATCTTTATCAATTAAAAAAAAAAAAAAAAGGCCCTCCGGTGCATCACGTTTGACAGAATGATCTGTTTCTTAAGGGAACTTGTGATACAAATAAAGTGAGTTCAGAGTTTCCTCAAATTTAGTTTGTTGCTGCTTTGTTGTTGTGGCTTCTTGGGAAGCAGGTGGGATGAGTTTTTGCACAAAACCAGATGGTTACGTAAAAGTTAAGGTTGGTTTTGAGTTTTAGCTCTTGTGTAGAATTCCTGAAACTACAGCTGCTTTCTGGATGCAGGTATTTCCTTCTAAGTAGTCTGCTCCAAATAAATCCAGACATTAATTATTATTGTTATTTATACAATATGTTTGTCCAGATGACAGCTGCTCCCAATGGAGGCTGCAGGTGGAGCTTCTTGTTCATGTGGTTCAGACGGGGAGCGGTCGAGTCAGCCTCTCTGTTCCTGAGCTGGAGTCGGAGCAAACCTCCCAGATACAGTTTCTCCAGGGGAAGACCAGGATGAACCTCACGCTGCACATCAACACGGTGCTTAAAACCACTGTAGTTTAAGATTTAAAACATATTTTAGTATCAAAAACCATCTTTCCTTCATAGTCATCTTAAAAATGGATTATTTTCATCCAGAGCAGCCAGGTGAAGCTTTGGTGGCCCAGCGGACACGGTGATCAGGACTTCTACCATCTTTCTGTCCAAGTATTTGTGGATGGAGTTTTGATCCTCAACACACAATCTAAGGTAAGAACTTGCTGATTTTTACCATATTTTATGAGAAATGTTATTATTTTGTAACATTATCATATCCATAGATTACTTGTAAATACTGAAAGACATGAAGTCCATGATATAGTTAAAGACATCACTAATTAAGTGAAATCACACAGTGCCACTGACATGAGGAACTGTTTTTGTTGTTTTTAATTAATTAACTTGTTTTTCATGCTTTTCTGGAAGTGTCATTTATTTTTCTGGTAAATATTTGTAGACATTCATGACACAAAAGCCTGAAAGCAGCTGAGCTCATAAGCAGAAAGTAAAAGACAAATTAGCAGCTTGACGTTTCTTTCTGTTATAAAGACCAGATGAATCCAACCAGACTTCAGAAAGATGCTTGCTAGATGATATTCACACACTAAATAACAGTAACACTTCTGACTACATGGGGGCATGTAGGAGCAGGGATGCTCGGGCACATCGGTCTTGTAATACCACTTTGTCCCACCAGAAGTGCATTTCATCATTTCCTACGCCAGAGGCGATCACGTGAACATACTTTTGATATGCTGCCCCCATGTGGTCAGAGGAAGTGTTGCTCCATAGAGTGGATTTAACACAGGTATCTGTTGCAGGTGTTTTTTCGGACCGTGGAGCTTGTCCAGGAGCCAGTTGTTGGATCTCCTGGCTTGAGCTTTTATTTCCGCATCAACGGGATGCCAGTTTTCCTCAAAGGCTCCAACTGGATCCCAGCACACTCTTTCCAGGATCAAGTCACCCCTGCTGTGTGAGCTCAGTTTGAATAGCTGTTCCTTGAAAATCCTTATTTCTTTCTTTGCACACTTTTCCAGGTTAAGGCCTATATGATGAAGCTCATTCTTTCTGTGATGCAGTTTAAGGAACTTGCTGCAGTCAGCGGTGGATGCTAACATGAACGTGCTGAGAGTCTGGGGCGGAGGCGTGTATGAGCAGGATCTTTTTTACAACATCTGTGATGATTTAGGGATTATGGTAACTTCTACAACTCTCTTCTGATCTTCAAAAGTAAACATTAATCATCTAGTCCGTTGCAGGTATTAAAATGAGGTAATTACGACCTTAGATCAACAACAACACGTAAACTATCTTACCATGTCATGTGTATTGAGGTCTAAATCAAAATGACATCAAACTAAAATCTGATCTATTCCACTACATCCAGAAGGATGATGGTCTCGCTGGTGATGCTGCTTTGAATTCAAAATTCACCAACAGATTCTTGTTTTTGTTTGTTTTGCTTTTTTTATGTGCTTTTAACTGGCAGCTTCATTTAAGGTTTATTCTGACTAAACAAAAAAGTGCACCTCAAATATGTTTTGTAAAATATATACATATATTTTATGTATGTAGTCTTGATACTTGATTGTTTTATAAGACTACAGTACATATTTTTCTTTTTTTTTCTTTCTTTTGATGGAACAAGTGCAGGTTTCCACCTTTCTGACCTTTTTAAGACGTCTCAATGAGTGAAAAAATAATTTTTAAAAAATGCATGTGATGACAGTTTGATCTTAATGATTTGTCACGTGTTTAATGTTTAGTCGGAGCTCCGTCTGGGTTGTTTTCTTTGTCTACCTCTGAATCTAAGGTCATTGTTAAATTTAGCCTTCTCTTGGAAGTGGATCTTGGTCCTGTATTTATTTATTTTTTTTGTTCTACCTACCATATTCTGTAAACCATAGCTGTCAGATGTTACCTGTAGGTTTGGTGAGGTCATGCTTCTCTTGTATTTCCATGTGATTTTTAACGGTGATATGAATCATGGACATATTGTTGAACAGATGGCTGTTTTTAGGTTTGGCAGGACTTCATGTTTGCCTGTGCCATGTACCCCACTGAGGACGACTTCATCCACACAGTAAGAGAAGAGGTCATCCAACAGGTGAGTCAACGTCTGGATATCTTCTCTTACTTCTGAAAGTGTAGGTGATTAAGTTTTAGTCTATTTTTAACAACATAAAGTAAGCCTGCAGATGGGTTCAATAAAGCTGTTTTTATGTTTACCCATCAGGTTCAGCGGCTGAAGTCCCACCCGTCTATAATAATTTGGAGTGGAAATAATGAAAATGAAGCTGCTCTTGCAACCGACTGGTTCAACATCCCAGCGTCCCAGAAGCCGCTATACGAGAAAGATTATGTGACCCTGTACGTTAACAACATCAGGACCATTGTGCAAGAGGTTAGAATTTGATACGTCACATTTATGAAGCATAGTTTCCATTTAAAAGGTTGCTGATCGGTAAATGTGCCGTCTTTATTTTTAATTATTTCCAGTATTTTTTTTCCTTCATGCTCATGTTATAATCCCGTATAAACCAAAATGTAGGATGTGATAAGCACACGTATCTCCTTTAGGAGGACCCAAGTCGTCCGTTTCTTGTCTCCAGCCCAACAAATGGCGCTGAATCGGAGCAGGAGGGATGGGTGGCGAAAAATCCCTACGACCCTCACTATGGAGACGTCCATTTCTACAGCTACATCCTCGACTGCTGGGACTGGAGGACTTTCCCACGGACACGTTTTGCTTCTGAATACGGTTTCCAGTCTTGGCCTTCCTTATCTACTCTGCTGCCAGTAATTCATTTTTATCAGAATATTTCCATTTACAAGCCAATTTATAATCTTAATCTATTACAGCCTAAGGTTTTGTTTAAAAATAGCTTCTAAATCCTGAGGATTTCAACTGAAATATTTTATTTCACAGCCTCTAAACAAACTAGATAAAGAGAATAAAGATATTCAAGAGGTTAAGCTTTTGCTTTTATCTTAAATCCCTGACTTTGTTGTTACGCTTATCAATAAATATATATGAATTTCAGTATTTTATTTTGAAAATCTTGATGCTTTTTTTGTGCCTGAGTCTTGAAAGGTAAAAGTGCACATGCAGAGCTAGGTTGTAATGGGTTAATTAGTTCTTCAAAGTTTCCAACACAAAATAATTCAGCATCTTTTGAGCCAGTTTACAAGTAACTCTTAACATTTTTTAATTTAGACAAATCTAGAGCGAGAATAAACCCTTTTATGTACATCTTCACAACATCTGCTAATATTAGAACAGCTTATCTTCATGCAGAATTTCTGAATTAAAATTAAACACACTGCAAATGGTTTAGTATAGTAGTTCATAAAAAATTGAAGAAACAATAATTATTTAAAAAATAATGGTTTTATTATTAAAAATTAACTTTAAAATAGGTTAAAAAATTGTAAAGAGACGTGTTAATATTGAAATGACGACGCTTAGTAGATTTTGTCACTCTTCAGAGCTTAATAGGAGCTTTTTATTCTTTTTTTTCTCGTCTGGTCTTTTTTTGACGCGTTTCAAAGGTTTCGGTGAAAGAAGACTGGAGCTACGACAGCAATTTCACGTCTCACCGTCAACACCATGAAATTGGGAACCAGCAGATGCTGCTGCAGGCTGCTCTTCACTTCAACCTTCCGAACTCAACAGACGCTCTGAAGAGGTTCATGGATACCCTCTACATCACTCAGGTAAACCACACAAAAACCCCTCCTGCTCAAAGACCACACGTTCAGAGCGGCCATTTGGATTCAATCCTGGAGCCATCGACTTGTATGGAGAGAAGAATATCAAGAAATCCAAGTCCCTCGCTCAGATTAAGGGTGCCAGGGTCGCAGCCTGGAGACAGACCTGCGGAAAGACTCGCTGGCGAGCACCTGGTTGCTGGGCGTGCATCTACAGGGTCCAGCTGGACTCAGCCCAAACAAGCTACATGGGATCACCCTCTTGTGGGGTCACCACCTGCTGGAGGGCCCATACGGGTCACATATGGGGGAGGGGTGTGGGTCCTGCCAAGTGGATCCTCAGCTGTCCAAAGTGACTTTCTTACTATTACTGTGTCTAAATACTAGATGAGACTTGTTAGAGCGAGTCACATGTGTGCTGAGTAAAAGACTGGTGGTGACCTGCATCTTCATCAGAAGTAAAATGCTTTTAGTTGCATTTTTCACCACAAACGGACACAGATATGTAGATTTAGGCTAGAATTTGAGATTTCGCCAGATGTAGCTAAAGAAATAGTAGCAAAAAAAAAAAAAACACATTTAAAGGAATGATTCAAAAATAGTTTATTAATTCCTGAAGGGAACTCATAAAAGAGCCACCAGAAGTACAGAACAGAGGTTTGATAATAATGACCATGAGTCGTGTTCAATATACTTTAGTTATACTATTTAAATAAGGTTTAAATAAGGTCAGGAGGTGGACTTTCTTTTTTCTTATATTTCTGATATAAGCCAGCATTTTGAGCTTGGTTAATGCTTTTTAAAATACAACTCCGACTAGACATCCAGTTTCCCAACAAATTATGAATTTGGCTTTAAACGGTTTATGTAAGTGATTATTAGCTCTTTGGTGGTACGCCAGCTGTTAACCTCCAACACTGCTGACTATGTCTAACGCCCAGGTCATGCAGGCTCAGTGCGTGAAGACGCAGACAGAGTTTTATCGGCGGAGTCGGAGTGAAATCGTGGAGGGGAAAGGCGTCACCATGGGCGCGCTGTACTGGCAGCTCAACGATATCTGGCAGGCGCCATCCTGGTCATCGATAGGTGAGTCAGCTCCTAAACACGTCAACTGGGATCTGTTGTTGACACTTTTGTCTTGTTTAGACTTTAAACAGCTTGTTGGGGTTTTCATATTCAGGATAAATGATTAATTCTGAATCATTTGATGTTTGAGGTGAGTGTTGAGAACCAGTCGTCTAATCTTTGTTACCCGTGTGGACAGAGTTTGGTGGGAAGTGGAAAATGCTTCATTATTTTGCCCAGAGCTTCTTCGCTGTCCTGCTCCCCGTCGCGTTTGAAGATGATGACACACTCTTCATCTATGCCGTCTCAGACCTGAGTCATGACCTGAAGCTTAGAGCTGTGGTATGTTTCTTTTTTTTTTATTATAAAACATACTGTAAATCTACCCGGGCTCCAGGCTGAACCGAGCTTCTTAATATACACGTTTAAAATTTAAAGCCTCCCAAAGAGACGGAGATAATCAGCTCAGTATATCTAACATTTGAATAAACTAAAACTGTAGAGATTCATGAGTTATTTCAGTGGATTCAATTTAGGCTGTTTTCATCTTAACACCAACAGTTTTTTGAAAAGTCGTTACTCGGACACTTTAAGTTTCTCATCGATTTTTCACAGAAGCTGTTTGTTTAAGCTTTTCTTTTTTTTTGGTATAAAGATGATCTGATCTCCAAGTGTGAACCAGTGCCAGCGTGCTTGACTGCTGCAGGTCTGTTCTTCTCTCAACCAGGTGACGGTCTATTCCTGGTCTGGTCTGGACTCAGTCTGCACGCTGATCTCTGACCTGCTCCTGGTGCCCGGAGGCAGCGCTGTGACCATTTTCAAACACTCCGTCGCCACCCTGCTGGCGGGCTGTGGAGGCTGCACTCGCCTCACCTGCCTGCTCACGTTCCACCTGGAGGACATCAGCGGAGACCAGAAGGGCTCCTCCAACTACCACTTCCTCTGCTCACCCAAAGACGCCCAGGGGCTCCAGAGACCCAATATTACTGTAACTATTTACACGTAAAAGGATCAGGGAAAATATAAAGAGCTGCAAAAACAACATCCTTAAAGTTTAACAAGAAGATACAAGTCAGAGTGTTTGTTGAACTTATTACACTGAAATTTAAGTTTGATGCTTTAATACTGAAAAAAGCAAAATTCAGAAATGAATAGTCTCTTGCTCCCTACATTTATGTTTATCATCAGGCATTTCCAAATGATAAATAAATTGATCATTTGCTCCTGATTGATGTGGGGTGTGTGTGATGAGTTTAGGGACGAAACATTAAACTGATGATGTTTACTTTGTTGCAGGCGAAGGTCCAGGAGGACGAGAGCGGCTTCACCGTCTCCCTCCACTCCGACTCCGTGGCTCCTTTCGTCTGGCTCGACGTCGGAAATGTTCCTGGACGTTTCAGCTCGAATGGCTTCCTGATGGTTTCAAGGAACAAAACCGTCAGCTTTGACACGTGGCGTCCCACCAGCGTGGCAGAACTCTCCAGATCCCTCACAGTCACATCTTTGAGGGACGTATGTTGACCTGAGACTGAGGTTTCAGACGTTCTGATTCTGTTTGCTGCTATAAATGTTTGTCCGAAAGTTTATTGTGGTTGAATGATTGAATGTATAAAAGATGTATTTTTGATTCCGACATTTTGTGTTAATTTTTTAAAACCTGTGAAGAAACGATGATCTTGTGATGAGTGATTAAACATCTCTGAAAGCCGTCCATTAGACTGATCAGCTGCTGAAAATGGCGACGCTCTGAGACTTTCCTGCGCTTGAGTCGTTCACTCAAAGGTTGCCTGTAAATAGATTGAAGTTTATCCAAATGGGTCTTGATTTCCTGGATTCAGTTCACAGTAGCAAAAAAATACACACCCTGAGGTGAGTTCAAGCTAAAACTTGATTGTGTAATAATAATTATTCTGTTTGTTTTGCATATTTTTATGAACAGAAGCTAAACGGTCTTGACATCATGGATGTGTTGAGTCACAGACGGATCAGTCTGTTTTAATAAAAACAACTTTTTTTCTTAATGTATTTGTCATTTTAAATCAATATTGAAAACAACCTTGTGTGACAGTTCCCACAAATGCTTATAAAATATCCTGAAACAAGTGACTATTTGGTAAAAGTAATTTAACTGCTTGGATTATTTTTTTTTTTTTTGCAGATGCATAGAGGAAGACTGATGAGCTGTTTTATACATTCATCATTGTGGAAAATAAAACACAAATGTTTTTTTTTTTTTAAGTGAAAGGCTAAATATCACTGATTTTGCTTTTATATTTAATACATTTTTATAAAACTAGATTCTTAGATCAGTTTTGAATTTTACCCAGTAATGTTTGCAGATGATCTTATTTTCAGAAACTTTCGTAATCAGGACCAGGAATGACTGGCATCTTGTCATGGAAAATACATTTTTTCATTTTCTGGTAAGTGAGCCAGAAAATGAAGGAAACATAATAGCACGTTATTGGTATTTTTATTTTATTGTTTTGTAACCTATGATGTCACAGGACTCTCCAAAGGGCGTTAAAGACTTGTATTAACTTGACAAAATTCAGACAAAACTGAGAACAAAACTGTCCCAGATTTGCTGTCTGAGCATGTCTGGATGCCGTTGCTATGGTTTCCAGTGACTGAGAGGAAACTTGGAGGATTTGAAACATGTTGGCAGTGGGGCCTTCTTAGAAAGAAAGAAAGAAAAAAAAAGCCCTCGAGGCCACAGCCTCGTCTTGTCTTTGCTCTCAGACTGCGCTTTTGCTTTTTCAGGGTGACAAGTCAGACATTTTACTTTTCCCGTTTCGCTCCTGTGAAACCAGCTTCCAGTTTGATCTGGACGCAGAGACACCATCTGCTTTTAAGATGAAGTTTGCGCCTTTGTAAGGACTTATATTTAACCAGCTGATTTTAATGTGCTGCTTGAATGTAAATGCTCTTTAGTCTTCTCTAAAAGTTACTACCCACTGATTTAGTATTTTTTCCCTCATCTGTGTCTGAAAATATAATAAAAATCATCTGTTCATATTAGATCTTAGTATTAGATAAACTACACATACATTTTTTCACAGTGTCATTTAACAAAAAGACAAAATCGTGGGTAATCCTGGTATACCCATAATTTATCAGTTTGTAGAACCACCTCTAGCACAAATAACTTGAATTAATCACTTCCTGTGTGACTGTACCAGACTTTCCCAACGTTTTAGAGTAATTTCTGATTATTCTTCTTTCCATTGTTGCTTCATTTCATTCACATTTTTCATTATTCACTATTGCTCATCTTAAGCGTTTCACTCGAGTTGAGGTTTCAGTTAGGCTCCTAAAAACCTTTTATTCTTTTATTTTTCACCCATTTTAACGCAGATTTCTAGGTGTGCTTAGGATCGTTGACGTGTTTTATGACCAAACTTTAACTGTCAGGAAGATGACCCCAGTTTGTCCTCTGGAAAACATTCGTATACCGAGAGGGTCATGGTCCACTCAGTCGCTGCAAGACTGCAGACTGATAAGAGGAGGAAATCACTTTTTGCACAGAAGACTGTCGTCTTTGTAGTCTTTAATTTTATTTCTGGCGTTTTCCTGGTTATTTCTCTTTATATTACCATGCCACTGAGTTTTCTTTAACAGATTTGGGTAGTTTCACATTCTTCTTATTTAAATGCTTGCCTGTTTTTTTCAATCTTGTTGCATTTGTGTTTGAAAAAAGTGATGTATACATAAAGTTCAGTTTCCAAAAATACTTACACAGTCCAAAATGTTTCAAAAAGATATTTGACATCATACTGAGTTGAATCAGTTAAAGTATAGATCTGATTTATCAATACCTTAATTTTCAAAAAGGAATGAATTATCTGTTATTTTATTGCTATATGGACTATTATTTGACAGTGATTCCACACAATAAATATGATATTTTAACAAGACATTTACTTGTAATGACAACCTGCTGCCACTAGAGGTCGTGTATTCATCAACCCCCCCTGGACATAATTGCGCTTGTTTCTTTTTGTTTCCACTTTTTGTGCTCTAACAAATGCAAACACAGCTGCAAAATGAGCAACGCTGACACACACACACACACACACACACACACACACACACACACACACACACACACACACACACACACACACACAC
>JAOWBL010000015.1:15263958-15279218 GCA_028564865.1 Zenarchopterus dispar
CAGCCCAGACCCCCCTGGCTGCTCCGGTCGTCCCCACCCTCCACTCCCCTGGAAACCCTCCAGCCCCCACCCCCAGCAAGGTCAGAATCAGAGGATGTTCACGCTCTGTCTGCCAGTGCTACAGCACACAGCTGGTGTTTGTTACCAACAGATGGAGAAAAAAAAAAAGTTAAAAAGGTGTTACTGACACTTACAACCATCTCATGACACATGCTTCTCTACTCATGGATTTTTTTTCTGTGTAAGGCACGATTTAATATGCCGAGATCAAAAAAGACAAGCTGTATCCAAGTTCTGCATCAGTTTGTTGGATTCACACATCCATTGACGCACAGAGAGAGACCAGAGAATTCATTCATTAATGTTAATCTGTCACTTCATTTCTCAAGTAATTGGTTCACTGTTGCGCCTGCAAATTTAGATAAAATAAATAAAATGAAATAAATTAATCAGAGACATCTCACATTATCCTGCTTATAGGAAATGAAACAATCGGGCCACTTAAATGCAAAGCTGAAATGTGGTAGTGTTAGGCTTCTTTGCTTGAAAAACATTCATAATTATTAGAATTAATGCAGATTATTCCTCATTTTCTGCTGTGGAATAACAGTTTTATTGTTTTATCTTAAGAGTCCACCATTGTCACAGTTTTAATCTTAATTTGACATTTTTTGTGAATACCACTGAAATCATCTCACAAATATACAATCTGGTGTCATCTGCAAAACTGTTAGTTGTAGTTCCCTCTAAAGAACATTTCTGCTTAGTAATGTGCACAAACTAAAAAGAAATATTTTAGGTTAAATTCAATGTTTTAATACACAATATACATTTCTGAGTGAGAATCTGTTAACAGTTAAAACCTAAAAACAACAGAAACATTTGTTTAATCCCTGTCTACCAGATCTAGCAGCCCAAGAGCTGACTTTTAATTTTAATATTCTGGAAAATTCAGCTTGATGTTTCCTTTTCAGATGAGATAATTGGTGTTATTTGTATTTCATCTCTTCAGGAAGACGTTATGGAAGCTGAGGTGCAGTAATGTGGTGTGATGTTTCTGCGTTTGATACTAAAGTGTTATTTTTTTTTCTCACTAACATTTTCACAAGATGTTCAGGCTGTGATGCCTTTGATTTGCCTGTGAAGCCTTCGCTTTTTTAGCAGATTGGAATGAAAATACTGACATGTGAATATACATATCAAGAGTTGTAAAGCATGTAGGCAGCTTTTCCTTGCTGAAGGTGAGTTATCGACGGGACTAGTTGAATTAAATTGTCTTGTGCATAAAAAGGTGAATGCTTTAAACAGATTGCATGTGTTCATTCTGCACTGAGAGGCATCCTGACAAGATCTAAGAAACATTAGAAAATGAAAACCTGAAACAATGCAGCTGAGTTAAAACCATCGTGTGTATTTCAGAGCGATTTTGATTATTAATGAGTGATTATTTTAACCGTTTCCAACAGCAACTTATTCCGATGTGTCCTTCTGCTCTCATCATCAAATCTGCTATGGTGTCCTCATCCAGGAGGAGGAGGCGCTGCGTGCTCAGGTGAAGGACCTGGAAGAGAAGCTGGAGACGCTGAAGATGAAGCGGACGGAGGACAAATCCAAACTGAAGGAGCTAGAGAAGCACAAGATCCAGCTGGAGCAGCTGCAAGAGTGGAAGATGAAGATGCAGGAGCAGCAGGCCGAACTGCAGAAACAACTGAAGGAGGCCAAGAGGGTAAGAAGACACAGCTGCATGAGTGGAGGGAAGGGTAGCAGCTGCTGATTGATCCACAAAATGGCTGCAGAGACGAGTTTAGACAGTTTGATTAAATTAAACTGGTGAGTGGACGCCGTCTCTAATGATGCATTATCTCGGCATGCAACATCCAAACAGTTGGTGGCACTTAATTAAACATGAATAAATACTCACTGAGAAATGAAACAATACAAACTTTTACTGTAGCTGTAAAAAAAAAAGAGTAGTAGAATGAAGAATAACCAGAAGATATTTCTGTTTCAGGAGGCCAAAGAAGCTCTGGAAGCAAAGGAGCGGTACATGGAGGAGATGTCAGACACTGCAGACGCAATCGAGATGGCAACGCTGGATAAGGAGATGGCTGAGGAGAGAGCGGAGTCTCTGCAGCTGGAGGTCGACTCTCTGAAGGAGAGGGTGGAGGAGCTCACCATGGATCTGGAGATCCTCAAGCATGAGATTGAGGAGAAAGGTACTGAACAGATGACCGGTGCTCTGAACAAAACCTGCCGTGTTTAGAAAGACACAAGATCACAGTTAGTCCCTTCTGCTTTGATTTGTCTCCTGCTCACCTCTGTTTTCATATCCACTTGGAGCTCTTTCCGTTTGTGGTTCTGTCTTTGTTTGTGTTTGCTGGACATTTATTACGTTTGAGGCTGGAGGGAGGTGAAACCTGCATGTTTGCATTCATGTTTATCTGTCTGTTGCTATTGTTGTTCTTGTATGTTTGTAACTTACACGAGTAGGAACCACCAACCTCAGAGCAAATAAATTTTTAATTAAAAACTGATATGGTGAGTTGTTGTCGTCATCATATCTGCTCACAATGATGCTCTTTGCACATGCTGCACTTTGCAACACTATCATGTAAACACACAATATATTTAGTGATATCTTTCATATCATATTTGATTTTTTGGTTCAGATTTTTTTTATAACACACAATTCTTAAAATCGATGAGATAAAAATGTGAGACGTTGCCTCAATCTTGATTAGGATGGGATGACATTTGAATTTAATTTTGGATTATGAATTTAAATGACTTAGATTATGTCTGAATTACAATGAGTTGGACAAAGTGGATTATATTTAATTTGTAAACTGTTTTCTGTGTGAAGTGTCTCAAAGATGAAAAGGCTTTCTTGTGAACTGGTGCTTTACAGCAAAAGTTAATGCTTGAAAAGGTGTCAAAAATGAGTATCAAAATTCTTTTACTAGATATTGTGAAAGCTGTATTTTATCAAGAATCGCCACTGATGAAGGTGTTGTGGGACATTTTGGAGTATAACGGTAGCTGGTTTAGTTTTTGTACTTTTGGGGCCGGTAGTTAACTAACAACCTGGACTTTGGTGCGAATCCTGACCCCTGACCTCAGTCTACATGTCTACAAGCATTTGATAGAAATCGAACCTCATGTTGCCTCGAGTGTGTGTGATTAAGTGTATGATTAAAGTAAAACAAAAGAATCAAAAAAGTCACTGTCTAGAGTTATTAGAAAAGATTTGTGTCTTGGTTTCTGTAGCCCTTGAGAGAGGTGCATGAATGTCTGAGTGGGCGGGTGGATGAAGATCGTAGTGTAAAGTTCTTTGAGTGGTCAACAAGATGAGTAAAGAGCTATATAATCACCGTTTATCTGGTGGAAAATCTTTTTTTTCCCCTCATGATTTTACTTCATAGCTCAATAGTACTTTGTGTTTTCCTCAGGTTCGGATGGTGCTGCCTCCAGTTTCCATGTGAAGCAGCTGGAAGAGCAGAACAGCAGGCTGAAGGAGGCCCTGGTCAGGTGTGTTAGTTGTGCTGCTGAAAGCCAACTCATAGTTGTGTTATAGTTCTTGTAACATGTGTTCTGAACCAGCAGACTCTTTGCTTTTTTGTGTCTATGTGCATCTTTGGCCTTATCAGTCAACGGTATCTCTGGCGTGTTTCAGGATGCGTGACCTGTCTGCATCAGAGAAGCAGGAACATGTGAAGTTGCAGAAGCAGATGGAGAAGAAGAACATGGAGCTTGACTCTCTGAGGAGTCAGAAGGAAAAACTGCAGGAGGAGATGACAGCGGCAGAGAGGACCATCGATGAGCTGAAGGAGCAGGTCAGAAACAGGACAGACCTGTGAAAAAAAAAGCCTCCAGTGGGTGTGCTGTGTGTCTTAT
Source organism: Zenarchopterus dispar (assembly GCA_028564865.1). NCBI lineage: Eukaryota > Metazoa > Chordata > Actinopteri > Beloniformes > Zenarchopteridae > Zenarchopterus > Zenarchopterus dispar. The sequence goes on from JAOWBL010000015.1 coordinate 15,267,853, forward strand.
GAGACAGCAGAGATGATCTGTTCCAGGTGGATGCAGCTTTAGGGGCGGAGGAGATGGTGGAGACTCTCACGGAGAGGAACCTAGACCTGGAGGAGAAAGTCAGGGAGCTGAGAGAGACGGTCACTGACTTGGTGAGAGAAACTTAGCATCTGACAAAGTTCAGTCAAAACAAACAAGAAAAACAATCAGTTTACTACTCAGACTTGCCTCTCAGGGAAATTTATTGGACTGAGCACAGAGAAGATTAAAGTGCTTCATTTGCTGAGTCATTTCATTACTAATATGGACATTTTTGTTGATGTGCAGGAGGTGGCCTCTGGTCTTCAAGTTCTGCTTTGTTATTCACTGTTAGTACCAGAGACACCAAAAGAAAACTAATAAAAATGACCTATTTAAAACAACTTTTTTAACAAGACTGAAGTGTGTTTTTATCGCCAGTCAGATTATCCTGTATGTACACGTAAGCTCTCTCATTTACAAAACTTTACAAATCAGGACAAAAAAATAAATAAAATAAAATTCAGTGAAAATCACCACATGACTGATTTATCACATCATTATTTATTTTACAAAAAATTGAAGCCAAAATCCAGAAGTAGTGTGTGAAAGACTAAATATAACCATAGTCTAGCAATAGAAATTAAAAGTTGGGTAGAAGACTTTGGAACAAATCAGTCGGTGATCTTTTGACAACAGAATATTATAAAGTTCAAGCCCTGTACTTCAGACCTGCCTCTGATGATACAGGAAGACAGAAGATCTGTTTACTTAAAAAAAAAAAAAAGAGTTTGATAGACAAGCATATGATCAGATGATGTTTACACATCCCCTGTTGTCTCCACTGATGATCAGTATTCTTTGTTTGGATGTGAAACCATTTTTAGTTCATTGTTGACTATTGGTATCTCAAAAGAATTTCAGTACAAAAAAAATGTTTCACAAAATCATCTCCTAAGCCTTTAAGAGGTTAAAGTATGTTACCCTGGTGCTGCTGATGAAATACATTTGATCAATTGATCTTCAGCAACTGTGAGCAGCAGTTAAAAGTAGGAGTTAAAAGCAGTTCTGACAGTTTGCTGGTCAGAGCAACACAATGCTAAGTGGGAAAGACATCAGCAATAATCTTAGAGAAGCACTTGTTCCTGCAGATCAATCTCAGAAGGTTTATAATCATCATCATTATTTTTGGTGACATGTTTGGACTAATCACCCCACAAAGAGAAAGATTATTCAGATCGTTGCCAGTATCTGAGAAGTGGGCATTCCAGCAAGTCAACTCAAAGGTCAAATATAAAATGCTCAGAGAAACTGGGAACTATTAAAAGCTACAACTAAGACTTTAGAGTCCTTGGTTAGAATGTTAAACGGTAATCTCAGTAAAGTTAAAGACTGAAATAGTTTGGAGGGGTTACCATAGTAGCCTTGGAAGCATGATCCAGGTTTGCAAAGTTACATCCCATAAACCTCAAAAACAATAATATTTGGAAAGAGATAAAAGTAATCAGTGCAAAAAGAATTTCCCATAATCACCAATAAACTGAACCAACACAGTTTAAAACAACGAACAAAACTGGAATCTAGTTGTGAGACTGAAAAACCACAGAAAATAACTTTGTTTTTGCTTCTGAAAGCAAATCTTTATTATTAGACTGTGCTTTAGTTTCCTTTGTTTGTTTGTTTGTTTTCTTTTTTGTTTGGATAATACCCAAGTTTAAAATCAGAAGCAGTGTAGAGAAGTAAATACATGGTAGGATTTAACAGCTGGGTGGTATGGAAGCACATCTGTATCATAATTCAAATTAAAATGGAGTAACAGAAATGCTTTTTCATTTTCAGAATATAGCTGCATTTTTTGACTCATAAATAAAATGAATATTAAATCATCTTAACTGCTTTTTTTAGTTTCTTTTTCGAAATTCTGCGACTTAAAACGATAAAAGACATTTAAGATTTAATTTTCAAAAACTCCTGTAGAAAAGTTTTTTTTTAATTAATTGTCAAAATTGAAATATTATCCAATTAGGAACATTTCATGACTTGTTACGTTGAGAACATTTACAGAGTAAAAAGGAAATAATGAAACATACAGGAGGGTTATATCACAAAGACTTCAAAGGAAATCTTTCAAGCCATTAAAATGATTTTTAGTGTTACCATGTCAGTGAGGTGACTGACTGTTGTGCATATCTGACGCTAGAAAAGTAAGACAAGGAGTGTGAACCACAGAAGTTGTGACCATAGACATAAAAAATGGACACCACATCGACTGCTGTCGTCTATAGGAGCTGATGAGCCATGTGGCCGCCATCTTGGTCCGGTCGGCAACTCCATTCACTTATCTGAAAGAAATAAAAAAAAATGAACAGAAATCACCGAAATCTTTCTTTTTTGTTTTAATGCTCCACAAGAAGTGTCCCATGATTCAATGGATGGCAATCCCAAGATGGAGAGTGACGTCAGTGGTCGCTCTTCTTCTTCTGGGTATCTACGTGCATAAAGAGTAGACGTCACGATGGCTACTGGAGCGCGAGAAATGTCACCGTCATGTCGGTCCGGTTAAAACTCAGCCAACAGCAGCTTCAGATGCGAGATGTCACATCTGTGCAGCCTTTTCTTGTTGTAATCGGACCAGCGATAGAAGAAACAGATAATTACTTTCAACAAGTAAGACTGAACATCAATGTTAGTTGTACTTAGTCGTTTTAATAGTTAATGCCCCGTATTATCCACTGGCGAAATCACGTCGAGTTAGTCACGTTTACTGTGAGATTTGAAAGTAAATCTGTTCAACTTTATGAATCATTTAATGCCACAGTTGGCGGTTACAGCTGAAAATGTGAATGGTGGTGTAAAGTATTTTACACATCAAGCGTGGCACAGACAAAACGATTGTCTCCATCTCGTATTAAAACTCAATATTTCTCGTATTTTATCTATCTTCATTCTATAGAATATGTTTTTGTTGGTTTAAAATAAATATGCTTCAACTAGGATAATGTCCTGATGAACTTTAAAGAACAAGTTTTAAGAAATTTGAAGGAAGAAAATACATTTCACAGCCTTTGTAAAAATGTTTTTTTTTTAAAAACTGGACATCCCCAAATTTTTATCGTGAAGGTTTAAATAAACGAAGTTACAGAAGAAGTGAAGAAGATTGCTGTGAGAATAGATTTACCGGCAGCAATATACATTCAACACTCCAAGACTGAAAATTTATCATATATACATATAATGTATCTACATATGTGTGAATATATTGTTGCGGATGTGTTTTAACATTTCAAATATATCTGTCTGTATGTATTAATATAGTGATAATATTAATAGAATAAGATATTAGTTCTCCTTTTTTAATTACGTAAAACTGACCAGTACTGTCTCTCTATGCCTGTGTCTTTTGTGATCCACTAATACGTCATGCACCAGGAAATCATGCACATAAAATATATTACTGTTAACTCTACTATCTGCGCCCCAGACTATGAAAACGTGCGTTTTCGATCTAACTAACCATCCTATATCATAGCAACGTGTCTGACTTTTGTTAAAAAAAAGAAAAACCGCTGCAGAATAGATCTCGTTTTTTGGTGATTTCTAGTAATTTTATTTCTTTTAAATGAGTGACTGGAGTTGACGACCGGATGGCGGCCACACGGCTCGTCAGCTCTTTTAGACGGCAGCAGTCGATGTGGCATCGATTTTTAAAATTTTATTATTATTATTATTATTATTATTATTATTATTATGTCTATGGTCACAACCTCTACAGCTCACACTCTCCTCTTGTATTACATTTCTTCTCTTGCGCTAGCGTCAATTATGCACAACGTCCCCAGACGTACTGTATTCGTAGCAGCCAGGAGGCCGAAGAAGAGCGATCACTGACGTCACTCCTGCTTGGGATTGCCAATTCCATTTCAATTATGGGACACTTCTTGCGGGGCGGGGCATAAAACCGGAAAACCATGTCATTTTCTTTTATCATTTTAATTAAGTCACCGAATGAACAATGTTGAAGAAGAAAATTTAAAAAAAAAACGTTTTGGATTATTTTTTATTAATCTTATTTATGAGTAAAAATATGTAGCTATTTTCTGAAAATTATAATTAATTTCTGTTACCTATTTTAATTTTCAAATTTGACACTTCAAATGATATTTTTTGGTAACTACTTGCTAGAGGATTTTTTTGTAAATCAGATCTTAAATATCCTTTTGTCATTTTAATTAGGTTACAGAATGAGCAATGTTGAAGAAGAAAATGGAAAAGCAATTTGGATGATTTATTCATTTTAGTTATGAGTCAAAAAAATGCAGCTATATTCTGAAAATGAAAAAACATTTCTGTTACTCCATTTTAATTTGAATTATGATACAGATGTGCTTCCATACTACCCAGCTGTTAAATCGTGCAGTGTATTTACTTCTCTACTCTGCTTCTGATTTTAAACTTGGGTATTATCCAAAGAAAACAAACAAACAAAAAAGGAAACTAAAGCACAGTCTAATATGTTATGTTTTGTAATTCATCTGAAGTTGTATTTGCCAACGTTTAAGAGCTGGTAGGGACAGGAGCGTTTCTTAAAAATGATGTCCTGAAATATAAATCTTAGGATTGTTAGGGAATGCTTTTTTTCACGTGACTGTAAAAGTCTAATAAACCTAAACTTGTAATGTTTCCAAGAAAGGGATTGACCGCATTTGTTGATCTTTGCGTCCTGCAGGAAGCTATAAATGAAATGAATGACGAGCTGCAGGAGAATGCCAGAGAGACGGAGTTGGAGCTGAGGGAGATGTTAGATCTGGGAGCAGCGAGGGTCCGAGAGGCTGAGAAACGAGTCGAAGCTGCACAGGAGACTGTAGCTGATTACCAACAGACCATCAAGAAGTACCGCGAGCTCACGGCTCACCTGCAGGCAACACCGACGTTTCTCCTGAAGCATGTTCAGCACATTGTTTGTCTGTGCTTGCTTTGGTCCTGATTACGTTTTTGTTTTTATTCCAGGAGGTGAACAGAGAGCTGACCAGCCAGCAGGAAGCCTCAGCAGAGCTGCAGCAGCAGCCGCCGGCAGAGATGTTCGACTTCAAGATCAAGTTCGCAGAGACGAAGGCCTACGCCAAGGTCAGACAGCAGCACCTTTTTATAGCCTGAATTAGTAGCTGTTATGAGCTCCATCATTCAAAATGTGAATCAGCATCATCTACAACATCTCTGTAAACATTTTAAATCAGCATGGTATTTCTGAAAACATCAAAACTGAGATTTAAATTGTCAAGAGCACATAGGATTAGCTCTGGCTGTGTTTCTGGTTTCCAGGCCATTGAGATGGAGCTGAGGAAGATGGAGGTGGGTCAAGCCAACAGACACGTTTCTCTTCTGACGTCGTTCATGCCCGAGTCATTCCTTCGCCATGGTGGAGACCATGACTGCATCCTGGTGCTGCTGCTAGTCCCCAGGCTCATCTGCAAAGTGCGTCCCACAACATGCAGTGAAGTTTTCTAAGATGCAGATCTGATGGTGAGATTGAAGCAGCTTTTCTCTCTCTCTCTCTCTCTCTTTTGCTTGCTTGTTTTTATTTTTAGGCCGAGCTAATCAGCAAACAGGCGCAGGAGAAGTTTGACCTGAATGAAAGCTGCGTGGAGCGAGCGGGACTGAAGGGCGCCGTTGGTGAGCAGCTGAGCTTCGCCGCCGGGCTCGTCTACTCGCTGAGTCTGCTGCAGGCCACGCTGCACAAATACGAGCAGTACGTTTCACAGCAAACGCACACCAGGACAGACGACTGATGCATTTATATTTACATCCAGCTATGTACACGACTCTGTGTGTTGTCAGAGCTCTGGCTCAGTGCAGCGTGGAGGTTTATAAGAAGGTCGGCTCCTTGTACCCGGAGATGAGCGTCCATGAAAGATCGCTGGATTTCCTCATAGACCTGCTGCATAAAGACCAGCTGGACGAGACCGTCAACGTGGAGCCGCTCACCAAGGCCATTAAATACTATCAGGTACTTACATACACACACACATTTGTTATTTCAGACTGTGTGTAGTGACTGTTGTACATGAAAGGATAATACACGGTCATCGGTTTTCATACTTATCCAAAAAGTTATTCCTGATGGTCATGTGACATTTGTCTCTCCTCAGCACCTGTACAGCATCCACCTGGCAGATCATAATGAAGAATGCACCATGCAGCTGGCTGATCACATCAAAGTGAGTAACAACTCGGCAGAGTGTGAGAAGATGAATTAATGAACTAAAACAGCAGGTCTGACCTCAACTTTACTCTGTTTCACACCCGAGAATCTTTTGAGATTTAAGTTTGGATGTTGCTTGTTTTCAAGTTCTTTCCACTTGTGTGTTTCGAGCATTTCATCCCAGTGTGTCTGTGTTCATGTGTAGTTTACCCAGAGTGCCTTGGACTGTATGGCTGTGGAGGTGGGTCGTCTGCGGGCATTCCTGCACGCGGGTCAGGAGAAGGCCGACCTTGCCGTGCTGCTGAAGGATCTGGAGACGTCCTGCAGCGACATCAGACAGTTCTGCAAGAAAATCCGCCGCAGGATGCCAGGAACCGATGCTCCTGGCATCCCAGCAGCACTCAGCTTCGGACAACAGGTAACCACAGCAACATAATCAAATAACTATCTCTTAGGGAAAATTTTTAGGGCATGTCACAGATTTTTAGTTAACTCGGTACGCTTTATATGCAGATTACCTGATTGACTTTCTTCCACGCCCCCCACAGGTATCAGACACCCTCTCAGACTGCAGGAAACACCTCACCTGGGTGGTGGCAGTACTGCAGGAAGTGGCGGCTGCCGGAGCTCAGATGATGTCACCTCTGGGTGAACAGGAGGGGCTGTCAGCCGTCAAACTGGAAGATGTGGCGTTCAAGGCTGGAGAACAGGTACATCCATTAATTCTTCTTTTTATCTGAGACCAAAACTCACTACCTCCTCTTTAAATTTTTGTGTATCTGAAAAATCATCTGATTGCCCTGGTCTTAATATTCAGCAAATAAAACCTCAAACAAATAATTTCACAAAAATTGAGCCTAAAAGACAACAGATATGGGCAATATTAAGTATCTCTGTGATTCAGTAGCTTATAGATTTAGCAGCAGTAACCTGAAGTAGTCATTTCGTCTTTGACTTCATCTCACATCCTTGTGAAGGATTTTGATTCAGAAGTCTTGATTCCCAGCTATTTAGACAGAGACTGGCTGGTTTGTTTGGGACCTTTTTCCTGGTGCATGACCCACTTTCAGCCAAGCGTTAGCTGGCAGACAGATGCTCGGATGTTTGGCTTTTCAGTTCACTTTATTTGTATACCACTAGTTCATAGTTCACAGCAGAAGTCACATCAAACCAGTTTACACAGAAAAAAAAGTTCAGTAGTCCGGTTCCACTAGAGTCCAAATTCAAAACCCACATGATGCCAATTCATAGCAAACCAGCCTAGCTAAGGAACCCAGAACCCGTACGTCTGGCCCCAAATACCCCCAAAACCTTCACCCCTCCACCACCGAGCCTGACCATGGGTATGAGCTGCTCCTGTGTAAATGCTGTGTTTGGTTTTAAAGCCACACAAGTCCACTTTGGTCTCATCTGTCCTTAGAGCGTTGTTCTAGAGGTGGTTTGTGAACCTCAGTAGAGTTTCATGTTTTTTTTAGATAAAAGACACTTTTGTCTGGCCAGTCCTTAAAACTAACTAGTTGTTCAGTTGTAGTCTGTTACTGTTACAGGGTCAGAGTTGTAGCTTTTGGCTTAAAAAAAAATTATTTAAGTCTTACATGGTTTGGCCTTCAGGCAAATTTGATAAGCAGACCTCAGGTAAACATCTGCTTTTGTAGAGCTCTGGACATCTGCTGAAGCTGATGAACTTAACTTCTCACACCCTGTGTGATTTTTGTTTTTCTTTTTTTCTTTTTGCCCTAATTATTGATAAATAAATGGCAAAGTGAAAAAAGTCATGCTGTTGGCTGCCCGAGGTTGCCTTTGTTTATTAATCAGGCTGACTATGTTTAGATGATTTTTAAGGAGGAAATACTAACTTTTACATGACTGTGGACTGCAGTTTCACATATCTCTTTATAAACCTTTTTTTTTTTTTGATGCCTTTGTTGTCATCTGCAGGTCACGTTTGCATGTTCTGTCTGCAGAGTCGCTGACTGAGCTTTTTTTTTTTTTTTTCTCTTTGATTTATTACATTGTCATTCAACATCATACTATCATTTCAGATTTATGGATCTCAGGGTGCCAACCCTTATGAGTGTCTGCGGCAATCCTGTTGCATTGTCATAGCAACCATGAACAAGATGGCCACTGCCATGCAGGAGGGAGAATATGACTCAGAGAAGCCTCACAGCAAGGTAATGCGGTGTGAAGACCTGGCTCTCTGCAGGTGTGAGTGTTAGAAAACGTTTCACCAGGGCAAGACTGATGTTTCAGCTGGTGCAGTTTTTATTAATGCAGAGCTTTGCATCCACGCCACACTCTTTGTCTTCCCTAAGAATCCTCCACCAGTAGATGTTCGAGCAGCGGCTCTTCGAGCAGAAATCACAGATGCAGAAGGACTTGGCTTGAAGCTGGAGGACAGAGAGACTGTCATCAAAGAGCTGAAGAAGTCTCTAAAGATCAAGGTAGAAATACCTGCTTAGACACGAGGCCAGATGACATTAGTGTGATTAGAGTTTGATGCACGTTTCTATAGTATTACCCTTAATCTAGGAAATTCCCTGTTCAACACCTGGATTTCTGTGGTTTTTGTTTTCAGGGAGAAGAGCTGAGTGAAGCCAGCGTCCGTCTCAGTCTGCTGGAAAAGAAGCTGGACAATTCCTCCAGAGACGCAGACGAGCGCGTGGAGAAGATCCAGACTCGCCTGGATGAGGCCCAAACTCTGCTGAAGAAGAAGGAGAAGTAAGAAAGACGCACGCATGCACACGCAGACCCGTAACAGATCTACAGCTGCGTGACGGCGTCCTCTCCACAGGGAGTTTGAGGAGACGATGGACGCGCTGCAGGCAGACATCGACCAGCTGGAGTCGGAGAAGGCCGAGCTGAAACAGAGAATCAACAGCCAGTCAAAGATGTCCGGGGATGGGCTGAGAGGCAGCGCCCCGTCAGGAATCGCCTCCATCGTTACGGGAATAGCAGGAGGTGAGTGAAGGAAAATGACACAAGAAGCTCCGTGGCTGCATGTAGCTGCTGCAAGCACTTCCTGATTGTTCATTAAAATTAAACACCAGGTTGTTTATCTTCATTTGAACTCCAAACCTTTAGTCTAATTCCTCTTTTTAACAAGCAATGCCTCTTTTAACTCTTCTTTATCTGTTTCTTTTCATCTCTTCTCACTGACATATTAAATCTGCAGAGGACCAAAAAGGTATCTGTGTGTCTGGATCAGCGTCTGTCTTCCTCCTGCATGCTGATTCTCCTTTCAGACAACATTTTCATTGTGCATGCTTTAAAAGAAGTTGAACTTCTTTGGCATGCTTTTTATCTTCTCTGCAGTTTTTGGAAAATACTGTTTCCATTGGCATCAAAAACAGGCTTTAAAGGGCTCTGGAGAGTCTCGTATCTAGTTTAATTTAGTCCTTACCATCCTCACCATCTGCTATTTGCTCCTTAGTAAACTGTTTCACAAAGGTTTAAAACTCAGACTCAACAAACTCTGAGTTTTCAGTTTCAGGAAAGTTCAGAGTTGGTTCAGAAACTCTGAGTTACAGCAGCTATAAAAACCTATCGTTAACGGAGCTCCGATACCGTGGTTCACCATGGCAACGCATAGTTCTTCTGACAGATAACTCAAGCGTAACAGTAAAGAAATATGAGTTCATCCAGTCACACTGATAAATGCCAAACGGAAGTTTCTTTATTCACACAAGTCTGAGCAGGAAACGAATTATTTTGAGCATTTATCAACTTTTAAATCATGTTAATTAGGCTACTTGATGACTTTGTGGATACTGGAAAAAGAATAAAACAGGAACGTTTGTTTATGTGTATGAGATGAAAGGAGGTGGGGGCTTACGGGTGGATCACTTTTCTCCCAGTACTAGAACAGTATGTTCAGTATTCACATTATTAATAAAACTGACATTTGCAAGTAAAAATCAGCTTATATAATTAATAACTCCAGGTATGTTGTGTGAAGTGTGATGTTTGTTGATGCACAGAAGGACAGGATCATATACACTCACTGTCTATAAAAACCCTCAGGGTCGAATCAGATGAGCACACGTCTGATTTGACCGGATTAAAATCTACTTGGATCATCAATCTACTTTTCTAACACAAATGCGACACGTCATCGTTCAGAGCTCTCTAAAATCCACGTCATATGATGGATCGCCTGATTGAATTGAAGTGGTTTGAGCCTCATAAAGGGGAGGAGACAGAAAGTAACTGCAGCTCTGTTGTGATGTCAGAAAAGCCTCGGCTCAGAAACTTTCATTAAAACTTTGACAAAGAATAGTTTAGTCTTCTTTTTTTGCATGTACACATTTACTTCCTTTGCATGGATTTAACTTTTTGTTTGTAAATCCATTAAAGTCAGCAACAAATGTCAAGTTAAAAACTGAACGATTATTACTAGTAAAGCATAGAAGTATTAATCGATGTTGAATAATTTCAAATGTAATAATGACTCATTGTTAATTATTTTGTAAAATCATAAACTACTTTAAAAGTCCTCCTCTTACCCCAAACTAGACTCAGTAGAAAAGTGTGAACGAGCTCAAACTTGACCAGAACTCAGTTTTCAAAGCTGGCGAGATGCCGTCAGGTGACGCCTCCACTCTCACCCACAGCCAACCTGGTTTCTGGAGTGGGCTCGGGTTCAGGCGTTCATGTCATGGACTCTCCTCTGCTGACGCAGCAGATTGAAGCTCAAAGACACTGCATCAAACACCTGAAGAACGAGAACAACAGCCTGAAGGTGAGAACGCTCACTGGACCATCTCACGGGTCGTGGACCTGCTGGGGTTCAACATCACACCGGAAGACAACAGTAACGCTCTCATTAAAGGTAAAAATGTTTTTGTTTTTTTTTTCTCTCTCTCTCTCTCTGGCAGGCAGAGAAGATGCGCGCTCAACTGGCCTCCCTGCCGCCTCTCAACGTGACCAAACTCCCCTCCAGGGAAGGACGTCCTGAAGTGCTCTCTAGCGCCCTCTACCGCAAAACCGACCAGCTCCTGGAAACGCTGCTGCAGATGAGCGCCAACGTCAAGGTCGTGGACATCACCGGAAAATCTCCTGGTGAGTGGGTCCTGTTAAAGACGGCGATGCCGGGAGAATGAAGTGAATTTTAAAAGTATGCAACCAAAACGCCGAGCCTCTTCTTTTAAACCTCCATATTCTCCGGCAG
>JAOWBL010000015.1:15297540-15311319 GCA_028564865.1 Zenarchopterus dispar
GACAGCTGGAGCAGGTATAATGATGCATTCAGGAGTCTGAACAAAAACAAGGATGACTGAACACGAGTTGCCTTACAGCCTGACTGCACTTGTGCACTGACTTTTAATTATGTTTGCTTCATAGCTTGTGGTAAACATCATTTAAGTTCATATTTGAAACTATAAATCTGTGTCTTATATCTCATGGAAGCAGACAGCAAAATCATCTTCAGCGTTCTACAAATGGTACAGTTGCCGTTAGTTACGACGCTGCGTTCCACAGACAGAAAACTTTCCCAAACATGTTCCAACTTTGGCCTTTTTAAAAATGAAATTAAAAAAACTGTCTTTGCTTTAGTGCGTCCTTGATTAATTTTCTCCACTGCACTCCAGTTTCCTTTATTAAATTGTGGGTGATTTATTACTGCACCACAACTACACTGAACCTGCACTTGCTCGGCACTGTCTTTGTTTATCTCATTTCATTAGTTTCAAACTTTTTCAAGCTTTAAATGTACATTGCCAGATAAATAGCGCTTATTTCCTTTGTTTTAGAGGTCCCGTAAATAAACTTGCCTTGGCCCTTGTGTTTATTACCAGGGATAATTCTGCTGCTGTCCCACCTTCAAGAGATCAGCTCTTCAGATGAAAAACCGAATGCATTTCACATTCTTTATCAATATTTTCTTTGTTGCTGCCAAATGTGTTTTGCATTTTGAATCAGAAAAGCTGCTCTGAAGCAGCAGCAGGGCCACATTTCTTCCTGTACCCCCGCCCCCCCTTCCAGTGCAATTTATCTATTGTGATGTGGCAGCCATTCATCTTTTAAATGCTCTCTCCTGATTTTCTTTGTGTATGCAGAGCTGGAGGTGACCTTGAAAACAGACATTATATCTCCTGATTTATTCTCACATACATGAATCTGCCACTCTAACATGGTTTCCTTCATGCTTTGTGCCACCCAGACAAAAGAGCAGCAAATGTGTTCCCCTTTTCAAAGAAGAGGGGTATGCAGATTTTGGACAAACAGATTTAGCCCGATTTTAGACAAATGTAACACTTATGTTACAGCTATTTCAGGTCTTACTTCAGGATGTGTCCTGATTGCAGAAAAAGACACACCGACTACGCAAACTCTGTTGGAAACAACGCAAAATCCAGAGGCAGAAAAACATTTTCTAACTAGTGGGATGTGTGTGTATAGGTGACAGGATCATCTCTAGAGACGTTGGAAGACTGCTATTGATTTTCTTTATCAGTGAAAACCCCCACAGTGGTTTAAAATCCAAGTTTAAAAGACACACTAATGACTTCTGTCTTAAATTGGACTCTTCTTAATATTTCACTCCAGGGTGGGACAAAAATAGCAACGTGGCGATTATCTCGGCAGCAGTCGGGTCAAATATCTAACTCTTCTTCATCATCTTTTGTGAGCTTGTTTTACTGGGCATTGACTGACACACACACACACACACACACACACACACACACAGTTGCAGCACACTCCATTTTAATGCATATTAATGAAGTTAAACGGCCTGCTGTAGAGTGGAGACAATGGAGAGGAGGAGGCCTGCTAGTGTGCACAAAGCCGTGTGCTCCAGGGAAGCAGAACAGATGCAGCTTCATGCAAATAACCGGTTCATCAGTGCAGAAAATCATCGGCTAAAATGGTCAAACACATGATGCTGACTTTCTCTCCTCTCTTTGTGTTTTCTTTTTCAACGCCAAGCATCACTCTGGCTGCGGCTGCACTGAACTGAGTCCTTCAAATCTTCTGTCAAACAAACGGCAGCTATTTTTAGTTGAATTTTTCTGCTGATGAACTTTTGGTGTCAGTAGGTGCTGTTCTTTGTTTTGTCTCCTCCTCCTCAGTTCTCAGCATTTGTTATATAAAGTTGCGAAACGCTGTTGTGAATCTACAACTACACTGACTTTTAGGAAGAAAGAAATATTTAGAATTTAAAGTAAGTGGGAAATTAGAAGGGAAAGAGTCACATTTGAACAATACTCGGATGTCCATATGTACACAAGAACTGTTTTGAATGTTTTTTTTTTCACCTCTTCACACTGCCTTTGGAGAGATCTATTCATATTATGACTCTATAATAAGATATGTGAACCATACTTCAAGCATCTTCATGATCCCATAATCTCAGAGGGAGGCCATGTGTGTCTTTGATGCCTCATAAACCCCGAAAACAAAGCTCTAATTCTGATAGCTTCAATCATTTCATTAGTATTTGTGTCATCTGAGCTTTCCCTTTAACATTGTCTTATGTGGATATCAACTGAGTTCACGGGAGGGAAGTAAATCATAAGAGGAAGATAAAAGAAAATTATAGCAAAATCAGTGAGTTTTCCAACATCATCCTGAGTGTAAAACAGTGCAGAGAGATAATTTAAGCTTTTGCCGAAATTGTGGTAGAGGCTCCATCTCCAACTCTCGGCTTTGTGAACCCTCCTGAGGGACCAGAGAGAAAATCCACGTGAAGCAAACCACGCCCCCATATTTTATTCTGGAGAACTTATCAGCGCCTACGTGCTGAAAGCTCCGCAAACTAGCCCGAGCGAGAGGAGAGAGACGTCTTCCACATGAAACCCATGCTGACAAACCCACGATCCGACACGCCTGTTCACGTCTGAGGACATTCAGCTTTGCAGCTCTGACAGGATGGATTTCTTGGACCGCGGCTACCTGGAATCGCGGTCTCCTTATGATTACACCTTTAATTTCTGGAATGATTACCTCGGTCTCTCCACGCTCGTGGCCAAAAGTAAGATGACCAGCCCGTCCTGCAGCCCTAACTCTATAACCGAGTCCCTGAAAGCGACTCTAGGTTTGGAGGACGAGTCCCCGGTGTGCTCCTGCATGATTGGCCCCAGCAGAGACGCAGACGGACCCTTGGACTGCTGCTGCGCGGCCCCGGGCTCCCCGCCGATCTCCATCTACGACCTGCGTGAGCGCATCTCTCTTCTCAGGCCCTACGAGCACCTTGCCTGCGAGTCCCAGCTGGGAGACAGAGATCCGTCCTCCTACGGGGGGAGCTTCGCCGGCCTCGACCTGCTGTCCATGGAGCGGAGACGCAAACAGACTCAGAGGGGCAAACCGGAGCCCAAGGTGTGCGTCTTCTGCAGGAACAACGGCGCGCCGGAGGAAGTTTACGGCACCCACATCCTGAAGACTGCGGACGGCAGAGTCCTGTGCCCCATCCTCCGGGCGTACACCTGCCCCCTCTGCAGCGCCAACGGCGACAACGCGCACACCATCAAGTACTGTCCGCTGTCTAAAGAGCAGCCGAGCCAGAGAGCGCCAAAGGCGGGCAGGGCGATCGGCAAGCGGCTGAAAATCTTCTGAGCGAGAGCGCGACCGAAGCTGGAGTCCCACAGTCTCGGGTGAAACGGCAGTCATTTTTGGCCCCTTTATAATGCACAGGACGAGTTTGGAGATGTGAAGAAAAGAAGAAATGAGATTTCTATTTTTTAAATGTGTCACAGCTTTGATGGCAACGTTTTGATTTCTTGCCGCTGTAACTAAACGAGCACATAGTTTACACTTTGACGCGTCGCGCGCAAATCTTCGTCCCCAGCAATCTAAAGACTCGGTGAAGAAAAAGCCAACCAAAGTACTGTACAGATCGACCTGTGAATGAGCACCTTCGCGCCGGAGGGAGAAGGTGCTTGAAGAAACGCAGTGCCAGTGCAGACATGCTCCTTGACCATGACGACATGCCAACGTGCGTGAACATGCACTAATCTTTACGTGAGGTGAATGTTTAGTCCCGTTTCCCGCAGATTTATGGATGTAAGACAGGCCATGCAAGATGCAAATACTTCTCTGAATGAAGCACATGTTTTCTTGAGATCAATGTTTTCTACCAAAGGAATTCACTTTTATATTGAAATTTGTCCTAAAGGTCAATTTCTGTACTGTTTATATGTTGGATGTCTTATATTCTAAACGATTTTATGTGGTTAACATTTACAAAATGTAAGTCGATTGTTCAGCAGGAAGGTCGGTCAGACATGCAGTTCAGTAATGTGCTCTTCAAGTCGCTCTAAGCTCCTTTATTTATGTATAAAAGGTTTTGTTGTTTCACGTGGAGATGTACACCTGCTGTTCTTGCAAATGTATAAACAATTTTAGAAATGAAAAACCTGACATTCCAAAGTCTTTAACTGTCAATAGAAATGTTTTATGTACTTATTTTTACCTTATGTAACACTGGAAAATATATTCTCTGTAAATG
This sequence comes from Zenarchopterus dispar, assembly GCA_028564865.1. Lineage (NCBI taxonomy): Eukaryota > Metazoa > Chordata > Actinopteri > Beloniformes > Zenarchopteridae > Zenarchopterus > Zenarchopterus dispar. The sequence goes on from JAOWBL010000015.1 coordinate 15,301,770, forward strand.
ACTTCTGAATAAACATGTAATTGGCTTTTCTTTCGACTATTTGACACTATAAGTGGGTTTTCGTGGTAACAGTCACGAATGGTTTGCAAGTGTAGATGGAAGTTTGATCACGGGAGTTGGAAGTATTTCTGACTAGGAAAAGCATTTCACTCACAGACTGCACAAGGGTGCCACATAGTGTTGAGATCCTCCAACAACAGTCTTCTGCACAACATGTTGAAGATCCCCAAGGAACAAACACTTGGCGATTATCACTGATGTCTCACAGTAAGAAGGTTCCTGGTTCAAAACGTCAGAGCTCTTTCTGTGTGGAGCTTACATGTTCTCCTCGTGCTTGCGTAGGTTTCTCCAGGAACTCTGAGTTCATATCACAGTCCAAAAGCATGGAAGACAGGTTGACTAGTGATTTTATATTGCCATAGGCAATATATGTGTTTGTTTATATGTGACCGTGTGATGGTTCTAGTGACCCGACCAAGCTGGATCTCACTGCGTTTACAGCTGTGTTTAAGGATGTCCACTTGTAAGCAGATCATTCAGAATTTAAAACCAGGTGTAAACAGTTTAACTTTGGCTGGGTGCATTCTAGTTCAGGTGTCCCGACATCACAAAGCTCTGGAAAAGATGCACAAAAAAGGAGCACAAACATTAGAAATACAATCATCTACATGTGCTTTTCAAATTGGCAGATGCTTAAAGGAAAGCTCATAAAGAATAAACGTCAGATTCAAGAAGTGTTTTTTATCAAAAACATTTTAAAAGTTCTGATCTTTTTAGTCCGACCATATTTACTTCGTTCATAATCTTTCAGAACTAATACTGGTGAAAGTTAATGCCCCTTTCAGCAAGAGAAAACCCCCAAACAACTGGTGGGTGGAAAATCTTAAACAGAACAATTAAAGCTGTAGATGTGTCTCAGCAGGCTGAATTAAAAATAAACAAATAAATACATAAATACATAAAATAAAGTGAAATTTTAAAAAACACACCCAGATTGACATTTAACCAGGAATTAGGAGACATCTCTTTCAGGCTTCACTATATTATATAAACACTCACAAATAAGTTTAAAAAAAAAAGGAGAAAACAAAAATAAATGGCTGCCATAAAGAGATTTATCTTTTTTGTGTGTATTTCTGAAGTCATTGAAGTCACCATTTATTCAATCAGAATCACAATCTGCTAAACAGATCCTTCAACACAAATAAACAATTTACAACACATATTAACTAGATTAAACAACAACAACACACTGGAGACAGGGGCTTATTCTCCTAATAGCAGCAGGGACACTCTTGCACTACAAGAGGCATTAATGTTCACCAATATTTGTTGTGAAAGATGTCAATTTCAAAATTTCCCAGAATAATTGTCAAGAACCTTGACTTTAAACGCCTCTCTGCTATGCTTCTTACTTCTCTGCACTTGTGCCTCAAGCCTTGTTTGATGCCAAGTATTTAGGGCGTGATCGATGTGACGAGTAACAAGAAGTTACCGTCATACAGAAATGCAGCAGCAGTCCTCTGTTCTTCATGAGTACGGGAAGAAGTCTTTTGCTTGTTATATTTTTCTCATCTTTTTTTGTTGTGTATGTAGATTTTAGATCAGGTTGAATCAGAAAAAAATAATAAAATTACTCCCCAAAAAATTATAAAATATCAGCATAAAACCAGTGATTTTGATGATAAAAGCGACTGTGAAATCCTGGAGGGACAGTATGATTTAGATCATGAGCTGTTCCTTTCCTTCTTCAGCCTAACCATCATTCAGATACAGGTCAATCTTGTTTCTGTCTGTCCCAATGATCCAGAACATGCAAGGCTTTTGTAGATGTTTTCTGGCAAAGTTTAATCTGCATTTCATTCTTTGATTATGGGTTATGACAATGGCACCTACCTTCTCCAGAGTAATCTTCAGTTCTGCTGATGTCGTAAAGGGCTTTTCTGTGATCCTCAACTTTATTTGTCATCTGTGGTCTTCCAGGTGTTACTTTTTAAGGTTGTATCAGACTGTTGATTTGGCCACCAGAAAAAAAAAATTGCCCTATCACCTTTTTTTTTTTTTGACTTCCTAAACTATTTGGCAGGCAACGAGTATACTGCAAATATATATTTTTGAAAATGAAGTTTCTATTTGAAAGACATCAGAATGCCATGCATGGGAAACTAAACTGCGTTGGCAATCTGTGAACCCTAAAGAAAATATCTATGTGAACTTAAGAACTATGACTGTTTTGACCATAACAATAGTTTGAATTCCCAAATGACACCTCCAGCTCTTCAGGTGTTTAGAGGGGCTGCAGACACCAGGACTTCACATCGATTTGGGAACGGAACCATTCGTTTGAACAGAGGGTCACTGATGTACGGCTCAAAAGTGTTTTATTGGGGTCCTGTTTGGGTGTGTAATGGCATCATTGCTCTTAATAATGTGAGGATCATCCAGCTGGGGGTTAACAAGCGCAACAGATGAAGAAAAAAAAAATAGTTAGATTCATTTTCATTTGAGAAAAGGTTTTTGTTATACTCACAATTTTTATTATATTTTCAGAATGAACTATTTTGTGAAATTAATAATGAAATTAAAGATATAAGTAATTAATGACCTATATGTGCAGGTGTAAATAGTAATGTATAGTATAAAGTCAAAGATGAGATTGATTGATCTGACTCCTCAGCATGTGCTCACTCACCTGAGTTTCATCCTCAAAGCCTCAAAACTGCATCTTGATCTTCCTCTTCCTCTTCTTCCTCTTCAATCAAAAATTTGAAGTAAAATTCTTTCTGTCAGTGAATTCATTTGACATCATCTGAAAAAAAAAAAAAAAAAAAAAAACAGAACAAAGTGGAAATAACTACAAATGTCCACTGTGGAGAACACCTTTTAAACACTTAAATATTGTGTTAAAATATCATTAAATTGTTTTAAAAAGGATTGAAGGTCTTCTAAAGGGGTTCATATAAAATGAAACACCAACATTTTGAGACAGAAATTGCTAAATGAAAATTATCTTATTTCCATAAATGTTCTTCTGGTGGCGGATGCCATTTTCTTTGCTGAGTAACAGGAAATTCCCGAAAGCCCCACCACTAAAAGTTTGGTATTCAAATTAAGTTACAAATGTCCTCTTTAGGGAACAAAAGTAGTTATTTCAGTAGTATGCAGAAGGTAGGAGATATTCAAGTTTATAAATGTCCTCTACAAAGGACAAATTTGAGCCACGGTTGGTCAGGAGGATCTAAAGTTGTTGCTCACTCTCTTACAGGTTGAAGGTTTTTTTTCTTTTTCAAATGATGAAATCTTTAACTTGCATTGAGATCTCCTTGGACTTCAGCCAAACAACAGCTAAATACCAACCTAAAACCTGATATCAACCCCAGACATTTTATCAGCGTCATTGGTCTTGAAATCGCTTCAAATGAACTTCTTTTCAATTGACAAAATGCTTTTTAGTCTCTGAATATGAAGATATTTAGCATAAAACAGGTGTAATTCTTAAATGACATAATTTTTGTGGAACCTCTTAAAATCTGAAAGTCTAGCCTTTGATCGCATTCTGATTGTTTTTGTATAAATCAATTAGGGGTGGTGTATAAAGGTACATTTATAAAACCCCTGCCACTGCATAAATACATCTGGATCTATCTTCCTAAATCTTTCTACAACTGCCTCTTTAAAAGCAACAAAAAGCATTTCACCAACTTCTGCCGCCAGCAGCTAACAACATCCCACAATGATATCCCATTTCTGTCATTTAAAGCAGCTAACTTTTTAATTTAGATCAATATATTTATTCTGTTTGGGAGGAAAAACCTCAGTGATGGAAAGCAGTATCTTAGAAAATGGTGTCACCTACTGGTTAACACCAAGACTTAAAGACCTTGAAGTAAAAAGCCACACAGACAAAACTGAGACTACAAGTACAGATTTAGATTTTTAAAAAAAATCAGTTTATAATTTGCTTTATCCCCCCAAAATTAACTATGCATGCCATTTAAGGTTACCTTATCTTTATCATTCTAGTACGTTTTCAGTCTTTATCTAAACTGCTCTGTATTGAGCGAAACGCTCTACTAGAAGAACATCTCATGAGGCAGATAAGCATCGAAGGGTCAAAGTGCTTACAGAGCAGCAGCGTGACTAAGCCCGACCAGCTCTAATGATCATCAACATGAACATTTCTGCCACTGAGTACGAGTCTCTTGAGCAGGAGGACAGCCTTTCATCGGATCGGTTCGATGCTTCTCTTCCAACAAAGGATGATTTACATGTGCGCCCTGACTCTGCATGCTGAACAGCACGAGCGTTTCTGTGTGTCAGCAGATGCAGACAGCACTTTCTTTGACAGTGGCGTCTCCCACGCACACCATCCGAGTCAGGACAAGGGAAGAACATCGATGACTCATGAGTCTATAGTCTAATTAGATCAAACAGATGTGTCTAAAGATGCTCAGGAAGTGGAAGTGGTTTATACGATAAAGTAAATGGACACATATCTGCCATAGAGATGACGGTGAAATCAGAGGACAACCACAAGGAAAAGTTCATAAAGAAGAAAGTAGTTTAGAAGCAGCCCAGTGAGCTGAAAGTCGAGTTTTCACTTATCAGGAAAATGTTTTGTGAGCTGAAACATGAGGCCTAATATGGGAAGGTTTAATGATGTGCCATATGAGGATGAAGCAGAGTCTGTAAATCTATTTAAGTGTTAGATAATCTTTATGTTCATTCAGCGTCTCCTGGAGAATTAAAAGCTCCCAGTCCCAGGCTGCTGAGAACACATTCCCCTCTCACTCTCTCTATTCACGGCATATTGATTTTCCCTTAATGGTGTGGTGAAAAGATGTAGTAGAAGTCATTTTCACAAGCTATTTCTCATATTCCCATCTCATTTTATCTTTGCATGCATCTCTGGAGACACACTTCTGAGTTTCCGCCGCAGGTATAAATCATTGTATGATGCAAAGTCAGAGAAGCATCAGATAATTAGAGCTACAGTTTTCAAGGCCATTTTTTGGGCTTGTTAAATGAAAATCTTCTCTACTATGACTGCTCTGCGTACTGAGGCTGAGCGTGAGTGTGTCTCCTCACTGCAGAGGCCTGCTATTGGTCCAGCAAAGTGCTGACAGCAGTGGTGTTTCTCTGTGGTGGAGGGGGGAGCAGCCTGCCTCTATAAAAGCTCAGGATCTGCAGCATCACTGAACTGGTGCAGTGCAAATACGCTCACTCATCCTCACTGATGGTGTGCAGAACAAGGGGGACATAAAAAGAACCTTCTGAAACATACATCATTTCTTTAAAAAAAAAAAAAGTCATCATGAGCTACGATTCCTTCTTCTCCTATCGCCGCCCTTGGGACAGCTACAAAGGCTCCCGAGCCACAACAAAATCCTCCATGTCTTCATCTGTCTACTCCTCTTCCCGAGCTCCTCCATCTGGAAAGAGGATTCTAAGGATGGCCTCTTCTTCTCTGCAGGATGCTCCTCAGAGGATGGACCTGACTCAGGCCAGCTCCCTCAACACAGAGCTGCTGGGCCTGCGGTCACAGGAGAGGGCACAGCTTGTGGACCTGAATGACCGTTTTGCCACCTACATAGAGAAAGTGAGGCACTTGGAGCTTCAAAACCGGGCCCTGCTGGCTGAGCTGGATGCACTAAGAAGACGGCAGAATGACCCATCCCGTCTGCAGATGCTCTACGAGGGGGAGGTGAGGAGTTTGAGGGCCATGATTGACTCAGAGAATGGGGAGAAGATGCGGATGGAGGCTGAGAGGGACCACCTGCGAGATGTGTATGAGCAGATAAAGGAGCGTTATGAGGAGGAGGCCCGGCGACGTATGGATGCCGAGGAGACCCTGCAGAGGGCCAGAGAGGAGGCGAGCAGGGCCGTGGTTTACAACTGTGATGCAGAGACCAACGTGGTCTCTCTGTGTGACGAGATGGTGTTCCTGAAGAAAGTCTTTGCAGAGGAGCAAGCAGAGCTTCAGGCCCAGCTGCAAGTGGCCAGTATCAGCGTGGATGTGGAGGTGTCCAGGCCTGACCTCTCCACCGCCCTCCGAGACATCCGGGCCCAATATGAGCGGCTAGCAAACAAGAACATGCAGGCTGCTGAGGACTGGTACCACAGCAAGTTTGCGAGTGTGGCGGAGATGGCCAGCAAAAACAACGAGGCTGTGCATGCCATCCGGGAGGAGACGATGGAGTACCGGAGACTGCTTCAGTCGCGCTCCTCGGAGATTGAGGCTCTCCGGAACGTCATCGACTCCCTGAATAAGCAACTGGAAGATCTGGAAGACATGCAGGCAAAGGAGGTGGAGAAGTACCAGGTGAATGACGAGTATGCTGGTTTGATCATCCTCTCAAGGCTGTTTGTTGCTACATATAGACGATGTAGATGAAATGGGGGCTCTACAGCCACCAGTAGGGCCCCAAACTGTGAGGTCAGCCTCAGTGTGAGATTTAAATGACCTGTCTTCATTATTTTTAAGAGTAACAACACAAGTGAAGATACTGTTATAAAACTGAGATGCAATAATCTTAACATGACCAATAAGTAAGAGTAACATAGCAATGATGTCTTTCTATGAGATTCAATTTAAATATATAATATATATATATATAGCTTATATAACTATATATATAACTGAACATTTTGGAGTAAATTATATATGACAAAGAAATTTCTGGTTCTGTCTTTTGCATTGATAGATGAGGATAAGTGACCTGGAGCGGGACATCGCTGAGGCCAAACAGGAGATGGCGCGCTACCTGAGAGAGTACCAAGACCTTCTCAATGTGAAGATGGCCCTTGACATAGAAATAGCGGCATACAGGTGACAAATGGCTCAAGAAATGGTGACTCTTTAACCCAGTCTCCATCTGGATGCAGTGACTGACACGGAACATCTTTTTTCCTTTTCTTCCCAGGAAACTTCTGGAGGGGGAGGAGATCCGGCTGACTTATCCTTCCCTTCCGGCTCTAATTTAAAACCTGAGTGCCATCAGCCCGGCATGAACCTGGCATAAGCATTCACCTCTTCCCCAAACAAACCCCAGCATCACCTTTTACATCATCCCCCTCCATCACTTTCCCTTCTCTTTCCCTCTGAAACACTAATTTATTTGTTCTTCCAAAAAGGAAAAAAAAAACCACACAAACAAAATCTCATCTCTCTCAAGACAGCTGCGCCCTTGTGCTAAACAAGAGGTCAACAAGAAGTCCCCCTTCTTCTACACACGATGACACCACACATCAAGAAGACGGAGAAGCGTACAGCCCAGAGGGGCTGCACTGCATTAGTTACAAAGAAAAGATGGACAGCTCGAACGTTTTGGTTGGGTTTCTTTCTGTGCTGCAAGTTAAGCTCCAAGCAGTGGAGCTAATCGTCCAACTTTCCTCGCTTTGCAAACATTTGACCAACTGTTTGTAAAGGAGGACAAAACACATAATTTCTCAGTACTTGGATTTAACCTGCAGCCTTTTCCATCAGGAGCTCAACCAATCACTCATGCGATGTCCTGCACCCCCGGTTCTGTCGTAGTTCAGTGTGCCAGTAACCTTAAACGTTTATTTTTATTATGTTAACATACATTTTTCTCCTTTTTCTTTAGGCTTCCTCAGCACTTACATGTACAGGGATCCTTCAAAAGTTGAGTGAATTTGGCATTTGCTAAAAAAAGAAAGTCTATCCTTACACAACCGTCTGCACGTGTAAATGCTGTGGAAGATAAATTGTTACTGGTTCCCCTTTTGATCTTGCAGTGTGTCTCTGAGTGTGTCAGCAGTAGATTTATTATTTTGTTAGTTACTTCAAAGCTAAACAGTTAAACTGAAAGATAACTAGGAGTTTCTTGTTGTTTATCTGCTAATTCTAGATCTAAATGGTGCTTTACATCTGTGACACCTTTTTTTTTCTCCATTACCATTGGTGTACCTGTAACAGCTGGCAACAAGCTGAGTAAACATAACTGACCTTCAGCACAATGTGTGTGTTGTGTTTTGTGATTTAGACTTTTAAGCATATGCAGGTCTTGGTATAGACCAGAGTCACTAAGGTGAACATACTCAAATCAGGTCTTACCATGCTCTTAGCAGTGTCTGCTTGCTTCGTGTTCCCGGTTCAAATCCGGTGTTTCCAATGTAAAGTGTTCGAGAAGAACTGAACAAACATCTGGACCCTTGGGATGTCACCTGCTGGATTTCTGAAGAGTGGTTTTCTTCCTGGTCCTTTCTTCTTCCTTATGTTAATCACAATTAGCCATGTTAGCCTGACTGACTTAGCTTATAGTAATGTATGATGCGCTTAATACTATTTGATATTCATTCTCATCAAATCTGTCCAAATAACGCCATTTCAAGCATTAATGCTGAAACAACACCAAAAGCGAGTTCTGCCAGAGCTGAAATGAGGACTAACGGAGCTCCACTAGGACCCACGGTCACTTGGCCTGCTGGTGGCGGCATCAGCAGATACAGTAATCATGTTCAACAAAATCGCAGCAATAAATTTAAATTATCGCCTTTTTTGTGCAGGTATAAAAACAACAGAATAAGAAAATGTACTATTTCAAATGTGTACATTAACCTAACAAGAATTCCCAAAGAAATCAAATGTATCTCCAAAGGCGAAACGACACAGATTCATAACTTACATAGTTTGGGTTGGCATAAATTTTGCAAGGTTAAATGAAGTTATTACTTGACTTCTGTGGCATGCACAGGAAGGGAAATTTTGTAATAGCGTCAAAGTTACATTGACTATTTTGTGGGAGATTCAGCAGTTTATTGTCAGTTATCAGAAGCCATTTGCAGAGGTGTGATAAACCCGTATGTTCATATGTAATACAGATGTCCACATTCACTCACTTGCATTCACATTTCCACGACCACTAATCTCCCAATCAATACTTGAGAAACCCAGTGTATCAATGCGCCAGTCTCATCCTTACTGGAGGTTAAGGTTATTTACAGTGACATCATTTAAGTCACCTTATAGCAGCACACCAGAGGCAGCTTCAATAAATAAATTAATAAATTGATAAATGAATAAAGGAAATAAGAAGTTGTTAAGGTACCACTGGAGAGTGAGGCTGGTTCTCATGAAACATCATCCCACAACACTTCTTTTATGACTTAAAATTATATATATAATATATAATAGATTTTAGAATCTCATCCTCTCATTTAAAATCTCATCCTGCAAGATTTCTATCAGAGCTTCTGCTGCTGTGAAAATAGTCAACAGAAGATGAAGACAGTGGAAGATCATTCGAATGGTTATATGGTCTGGTCATGTGACCGACAACGTCACATCTAGTGACTTAATACATCTGCAAATGCAAAAAAAGTGTTGCCATTACAATTTTGTGCCAAACATGTCTGAAAAATTCACATGATGAGAGCGTAAAAAGGTTATAGACAGTTTTTTTTCACATTCTAGGTATTTTCATTGCAGGTTTTTCTTTGCAATATTTAGGTTTTGCACAATTCTAGTGATAATGGAAACTCATTTATAGGTTTTCTAAAATGTGGTTTTGAAGCCTCTTTTTCCTTG
>JAOWBL010000015.1:15311419-15323341 GCA_028564865.1 Zenarchopterus dispar
TTGGCTAAACTGGCTGCCAATCAAAAGCCTACATCCCTGATAGTACATAAATGTATTGGTTTATTTAGGTTTACCTATTGTAGCACAAATAAATTTAATGTCCTGTACAGTTGTCATGGATTTGAAATTTAGCTAGGGAACATAGACTATAAAAATCAATAGACGAAGCATCAGTCATGTGTCTCATAGGTTGGGTTGAGCAGTCTGAGCAGTTTTGAAGCCTCTTTTCCTTCACACTACGTGGTACCATGTTTCCCGGCTGGAACATGGCAACTGCATCTCAGTCAAAGTTAGCTGTGGTTACCAGCTCCTTTAGTCAATCCATGCTGAAGGAGCTGCAGAACTGCCGGTGGACGTTTGCAGCTGAATCTCCTTGTTCAGATGTTGTTTCAGAGGTGAAAACATAAATTACTACTGCGTTTAGCTGATGCTGAATTAATACAAACAGCCATTTACTTCTAGCTTGACCATGGCTAGTGAAGAAGTGGTATTTGCTAGACATTAGCTCAGCCAACTGTCATACAAACAGCTATGCCTTGTATTAGAAATAAATGTTGTGCTTTATATAAATCCCCTCCTCCCAACTGTTGTCATGGATATGAAACAATAGAGAGCAAAATGGTTTCGTAAACATGTTTATTTCTACTGTGAAGCAAGACATTTTAACTTGGAGGTCAATTGAGACTGACTTGCTTTTGGAGCCAATCTCCAGCAGCTTAAGGTCTGCCATTGTTTTTTGGGTTGGCATCAGTTTGGATGTTAGATGGTTGCTGACTGATGTCTGTAGTGAGAGCAAAGAGCACATGGAAGAAAATTTGGAGAGATCGAGGCATGCTCTGGAAAGAAGAGTATGTAAATGAGAGGGACTCAAGTGGAACAGTGAGGTTACAAGGAGAGGAGATAAAGAAAGTGAAGGATTTTAAATAGTTAGGGTCAACAGTCTAGAGCAATGGAGAGTAAGGAAAAGAGATGAAGACATGTGAGCAAACAGGTTGGAATGGGTGGAGAAAAGCGTCAGGTGTGATATGTGATAAAAGGGTGTCAGCAAAAATGAAAGGAAAGGTGTACAAGACAGTGGTGAGACCAGCGATGTTGTATGGTTTGGAGACAGTGGACCTGAGGAAGAGACAGGAGACAGAGACAGAAATAGAAGAAATGAAAAAGTTGAGGTTCTCTTTGGGAGTACACAGATAGACAGGATCAGGAACTAGTACACCAAAGGGACAGTGCATGTTAGATGTTTTGGAGATAAAGTTAGAGACGTCAGACTGAGATGGTTTGGACATGCACAGAGGAGGGATAGTGAATTTATTGAGAAAAGGATGTTAAGGTGGGAGCTGCCAGGCCGGAGGCCTAGAGGAAGACCAAAGAGGAGGTATATGGATGTAGTTCATATATCTTCACTAGATGGTGTGAGAGAAGAGGATGCAGAGGATAGGGTTAGATGGAGACGGATGACTTACTGTGGCGACCCCTGAAGGAAGCAGCCAAAAGAAAAAGATGGTTGCTGATTGGTATGTAGACCAAAGCTGGGTTTTTTTTTTTCAAACGAGCCTGTAAATATGTTTATATCTGCTGGCAAGTTTGACATTTTAACTTGGAGAATGAATTCCTTTTGAAAGCTCCAGTGGTCAGCCAATGAAGTGCAGCTTGTCTTGATTCCAGACTCACTCAATTCTGAAGTTTGAGCGTTACTGCCACCTGACCCTTCCTACCGACAGGTGGCGGTAGAGCGCCGACAAGGTCTTGGTTTTTTTGTTTTTTTTCCTCCCCCAAGTAATCACTTCCGCTGCTCAGAGGACACAAATATGGCAGCTCTAGTATGTCGGTATCACTTGTACCTTTAAGTTAACTTTTACCTCGGATTCCATGTCCAAATGATTTAATTAACAGTTACATTTATCTACGAAGAAACCACACCTGTTACCACATTTCGACGCCGACATGTTCCAGGTTGTCGTCGGGAGAAGCGTCCAGGCCGCCCGGCTCCTCGCTCCGAGGAGCGCCGTGCTGGTGGCGCCTGTCCGGGGCCGAAAGTCCCGCACCGACCCGGTGGCCAAGTCCAAAGAGGGTCGGATCAAAGTTCCTCCTCCTGTCGACCCGGTGGAGATGGTGGTGCTGAAGGAGAGATACTCGGAGTACCAGCTGATCATGAGCGCGCTTCGGTACGATGACGTCATTGACCGTGTCTGGTGCAAAAATTGTATTTCTACTCAAATTAATATCAAAAAGGTAATATTATGTTTCAATGGCGAGATTTGGCCTGTTATTTAAAGTTACCATTGATACCTATAACTACCTTACTGAGAGTTGACAGTAACTTTGACAAATATTAACTTTGTAGCTTTGAAACAGAGCCACAAAGATGGACCTATGTGCAAATGTGAGTTTGTGAAATCCCCATGAGATCACAGTCACAAGAAGCCTGAGCGAGAAGTACCATTTGTTTGGAAGGATTTCCAGGATTAAAGCTTGTTTGTCTGAAAGGCCAGAATGAGATTCACAAAACTGCATCTGAGCAAACCACAAGCCCTCTGGAGCGATGTCTCCTAAACAGATGGGACCGAAGTGGAGGCGTTTGGCCTCCGTATACTCAGCAAAACAGACACCCAAACCTGCTGCATGCTGGTGGAGGGATGATGATTTGGGGATGTTTTGCAGCCACAGGTCCTGGACATCTTGCAGTCATTAAGTTGACCTTGAACTCTTATGTTTACCAGAATATTATGGAGATAAGTCTGAAACCCTGTGATGAACTGGTGACCTGTCCAGGGTGTTTCCCTGTCTACTGCCTGTAATAAGCTCAGATTGGCTCCAGCAGACCCCCGTGACCCAGACATGGATTCAGCGGGTATAGAGAATGGATGGATGGATGGATAAATCTGAAGCCAGCTGTCTGACAGCTAAAGTTTTGTCAAAATTGTCATATGAGAGGGTGAAAGTCTGACAGGAAATAACTTTGAGTCATTTCTGCTAAAGGTTTTGAATTAAGGGGGTATGTCATATTTCCCACATGGGTTTTTTTCTGACTTCCTTTTTCATAAGTAATAACATGCTGAAAGATATATGCTAACTCTTACTGGATTCTTTAAAAGTCAAGAAATGATCAATTGATTCTAGTGGGAGAGTTCCTCTTTCTTTTTTGGAAATGACTGGATTTTGAGTTAATCTTCTGAGTGATTGAAAAATTAAAATTCCTCTTGTTTGCCAGTATGAAGTTTAAGGAGGAGGTGCAGCGTAAGAAGTATGAGGAGAAGCAGGGCTCTCTTGTGGAGGAGCGAGCAAAGCAGGAAGCTGAGGAGCATCGGGCCCTGATGGCCTGGAACGATGAGGAAAACCTCCGCATACTCAAAGCCAGGTGTGGAAAACTGGACGCAATGAGATGAAGAATGCTCAACTCTTGTCTCTGCCTTAGTTTCTTTTATCAACTAGGATTTTATCACCTTTTTTTTGTTCACCCGTATTTTAGAATATTGAGGATCCAGAGGGAAGAAGAGGAAGCTCAGCGCAAGAAGATTGAAGCTGCCATCCAGCTTGAACAAGAACAGCAGGAGTTCATCAAACAGAAAGAGATGGAGATTTTGCAGCTGCAGGTGTGAAGTTCTTCAACATCCAAACTGCTGCATGTTTAAACTGTTGCTCTTTTTGTAAAACATATTTCAGTTAAGTTTTAATAACCTGTGTCAAAAAAAAGTGCAGTTTGTAGGAACAATTCTGGTTAAGATTGTGATCTTTGGCTCATATTGACGGTTATTTTTGACTGCTTACAGGAGGATGCGAAGAACTTTATCACCTTGGAGAACTTGGATCAACGAATCGAGGAGGCCCTGGACAATCCCAAGAATTACAACTTTGCCATTGATAAAGAAGGGAGAGTTGTGAAGCAGACAACCCTGCGGTGAAATGGCCGACCGATCCATGAGTGGGAGTGTCTCAAAGGATACACAAAAATGGACCAGCAGAAACGTGCCGCTGTGGTCAGGACTGTCATCAGAGCTCAGAGGTCAAACTCGGCCCTTGATGCACCTGAAGACTGAGAATCTTTTTGAAATGTGTCATGAAAGTCTGCTCATGCCTGGATCAGGCAGTTTAACCGTAGCTTTCATTCTTATTCTTACCGAAATGTGATCATTTAAACCTCACTGTTGTTGTTCATGTGTGAAGTAAATTAAAACAAAATAATGCGCTGGGCTTACAGACTCTTTCTGAACAGCAAACAATTAAAATGTGACATTCAGCTTCTTTATCTGCTTCCAAATTTCAAGTCCACAAAATTCACATGTTGAATTAAGCAAGTAGATATAAAGCATGGTAGTAATTGTGGCCGACGCAAATCACAATTTGTGCTCAATTTTATCTTCCTTTAAAAAAAAAAAAGAAACCAAAACTTTCACATCAGAGATTCAGTCATGATTCAAGTAGATGTTCCCAAATACCGAGTTTGTCTTTATTGGGTTTTGGCCAAGACAAGACTTGTTCTGAGTATCTTAATTTTGATTTAAAAAAAAAAAATCACAAATAAAGCTTTTTTTTTTTTTTTTTTTTTTTTAGTCAAATTAGCATCAGATAAAGAATATCTATTAAAGAGTTTTAGAGCCATATTTCTGATGTGGGAAACGGCATCCAGATGTTCAGTTGTGTGGTGAAATGTTTCAACAACCAAGATGGCTGATCATGTAGAACAATAAAATCTACAGTTTTCTTCATTGTTGGTCTGGATTTAGTCCTCAAACCGCAACCTTGCATAATGAGTACATCAGTTTTCCTGGTGGGATTTTCCAGCTTAAAATAATACAATTTTGCAACATACTGCTAATGATAGTTCAGTCCAGCAACTCATGTCCTGCTACTACTTCACCCGGAGGCTCAAAACAGGAATTGAAACATTGAATAACTTTCAAAGCAACAAAAATTTCTTGTTTATAAAATGACAACGAATGTTAGTATCAGATGTGCGTAGATGTAAATACTCACCGATATGGATACTCATGTTTTTGGCAGCATCTGTGTGTATTTCTGAGACTAGTGTTGGTACCAGAATGTCTCGAGAGTTGAGAAAAGGTGAATGTCAATCAATCCCCAGTTCACAAACTGGAACACAGCAAAAAAATCACAACACTTTCACTTACATTGAGACAGGCTCACACAACCACGGCTCAGTTCCTGTCACGATGGTTGTGAATTTTAGATGAAGTCAATGAATTTGTATTATTGTGTAAGACAACAATCCTTTCTTACTATATGCAGAAGGACTCCCACAGCCACAAGATGGCATCTAAGATTCTGCAGATATGTGTCCTCTGAGATTTGAAAGAATTTTGTCACAAACTTTTGAATTAATAAAGTCAGAAATTCTGAGTTTTGTCTTGTAAAGATATGTCATTTGTTTTTCTCGCAAAGTTGTGCATTTATTGAGGCAGAAATCCTGGGTATTTTCCACAAAGTTTTAAAGTCACAAAATGAGATTTTCTTAGAAATTTGCATATTCATAAAAATCAGAAATTCACGCCTTTTTAAAAAAATATTCCTCCATTCTGCTGCATACTTCTCTCTCTGAAATGATTCTCATCTGCTATCAAGTTAGTTAAAGAGCCTCAACAAAATTAGTTTGATGTGTCTAAGTTTAGTTTGGTGGCTCAGTTTGAATGTCAGTGTTAGATTCACAAATGTAGCCTGTTTCCTTTTTAAGGTGTACAAGATTAAGCCATCACCAGAATTGATCTTAACAGGTTTGACCTCCCCCGTCAGGTGATAGTTTCACAAAATAGCTGGAAGTGAATCTCCACAAACATCTGAACGTCACTGTGTCATCATGATGCACGATCAGCAGCAGACCTCTAGGTGGCGCCCTGCAACGCTCACCTCCCATAATGTCAGCATTTTATGTTTGCATTCAAACCTCATTAACCAGCTCCTGCCTGACAACGTGTCTGCAATCCTCTGGTGTCAGGCTGGGCGTGCAGGTCTGTGGGATGATGATGATGATCTGAGGTGAAGACCTCAGGAGAAACCCAGGAAATCTGCAGTAGCTTTACCAAGAACAAAAACAAGACGCTTGCGTTCAAGCTGTAGTGAATTCAAGTTGAAAGGTTGCTCTCCTTATTTTAATTCTTCCAGCCAGAATAAAAGTCTAAGTCATGAAAACCAACACATCAAATGAATGAAAAGACTCAAATAAACCTTCAACACCATGTTTCCATCAGTATGTGGATCTTTGGTTTTGTCTATTTCATATTATTATACTTTAGTGTGTTACATCATTTTTCTAGCTTGCCCTTGTTATGTGTTTTTAAATATCTTTTTAAAACCTATTTGTGGAGCAGGTACGATCAAACAAACTTGGATGGTGGCAATGAGAATAGAATTTTCTGCAGTTTGGCCTTCAGTTATTCGTTACAAACTAAAGGTGCATCTTAATACTGCCGTGGGTGGAAATCCACACACGGTTAATGTGATCTGTAAGCGAGGTTAATGGGATTGCCCCCTCCTCGGCATTGAAGACTGGGATTAGCTGTGGATCGAGACGAACCGTCAGCTCAGCAGCTGCACTCGCTCCTCTGTCATTTTGAGCACCTCGATATTGCAAATGTATTCCCAAAATATCATAGCTGTCATGAGCAAACTGTCTAAAACCATTTCTACATTTCCTGTCATAGCAGAAATATGAAGAATAACCATGAAATGTTGCTCTTGCACCTCTTCATTGATGTTGAGCTCCTCATTCTTTTAGTGAAATGTTGAGGAGCATAACTTAAAGGTAGGGTATGCGATTTCTGGATGATGTGACGTCAATTGATAATTGAAACACATTAACAAAGCATGGAGAGCTATTTCCTCCCTACCCCTCTCCATGTTAGATTACTGTCACGTTTAGCCAATGCCGGGTTAAAACAAACTGCTGGTTGCTTTGCTAAGCGTATAACAACTGTCAATCAATCATATTAGAAATAAATGTAATAATTTACATAAAGTCTGCAGGTGTGGTACAAAAAGAAAAAGAAAAAAAAAACCAATCAACCCACTCAGAGTTGTCATGGATGTAAAATCAAATGATTGAAACCCAAAATGGTCGTTTGAACCAGGCTGTAAATACGTTTATTTCTGCTCTAAAGTCCTATATTTTAAGATGGGAGTCAATGAAGACTCACTTTTAGAGCCTCCAGTGGCCAGGCGAGGAACTGCGACAAATTTTAGTTCCACCTGGGCCTCAACCCAGAGGCTAGATGGTTGGCACTTTCCCCTTTACTGCAGCTCTCACCAAGAAAAGTCGTCATGAGATCTCTCAAGCTCCTCCCCCCTCCCACACTTCATGTTCATGAGCATCACCACAGACCCTCCCCATGTCTGCGACTGGCTGGACCAATGCTTGTCACGTCTGGGTATAAATAAAAAAAAACTAACAAAACAAAATAAAAACACTTCATTCCAAACTAGGAACAAAATTCTTTAATAGAATGCTGTACATTTGTCACACAGACTGCATGACTGACTTTATAAAATCTAAATATTTAACAAAAATAGAGCTTACACTTACATTAGACTAGAGAAAAAAACGTGCCCACTTGAATATTCAAGCATAATAACAACACACGCTGGCTTTCTCAGTGACTACTAATCAAAGATATGTGGCGGGGATCCATTTTAGCACCTGAAAACAAAAGGTTTGTGTCTTCGTTTTTGAACTTATGAGGTCTATTTTTATCCACTCAAACCTCACCTTGATCCTCATTATATCGTGTAATTACAGTTTATTAGGAAATCCTGTTGTTGTGCTCTCCTGGGTATTTCTCAAACCTCCTTTCTGCCTCCTCGCTGAACGCATCACCTGCATGGGATTAAAAACAACAAACGTGGTCAAAAGTGTGACTAAAGGACACGTTTTATGTCGGACGGTCCTGACTTCTTACCAATGTGGCAGTTATGGAACCAGATCCGATGGCCGTCATATTTGCAGTTGCATTTCATGGCGTTGTTTGTGAAGTCGCTCTCGGCCACTTCGTAATTAGGATTGATAACAATCTGAGAAGGTGAGGAAAGTAAACGTATCGAGGAGAGTAAAAACCCAGATGAGTGCTGATTCAAAACTGTCCTGACATCACTGATCTAGCTTTCAGCGCAAACCTCATGTTTTTCTGCGTGGAGGCTCATCAAATCAATCAGTCGCTGTTGTCATCAAAACCACTCTGAAATTTTCCAGATTGTACCAATTTTATTTTTTTATTAAGCAAGGCAGACCCTCGGGTCATCTACGACTCAAGCGGGCGTCATCGTACAGTCTGATCGCACCGTTCTTGACGTCTTGGTCAAGATTAAGCGGATCCAAGTCGTACAGAGTGGTCGCATTGAGCTTCTAGGACTGGAAAAACTCGCTCAGCGTGAAACCCGTCTTGGGCAAATGTTTGAATCCAAAAGGTCTAAAAAATCTGCCATCTTTCATTGAGGAACTTTCAAATGGGGCTTAAAGATGCCATGCAACAATATGTACAAAACAACTGGCTCCACCCCCTTAAACCAGCTGCTGTCAGCAGAGCTGAAAAGTCTCAAAAAGGGGACTTTTGTCTTATATTTTCATGGTATGTTGTTCAAAGTATGTCTTAGACATTTTATGAAGAACTCGGAAAAATTGTCCCAACTTAAAAAAAATAAAATAAAATAAAAAACATCCCTAATATGTGTCCTTTACTGAAAACAGCTTTTCTTGGACAACACAAGTGCTGTGGGTGAAAATAGCTTTTGAATTTTTTGGACCCTCAGTGAAAGTTCGAGCTGCATTTTGTTGAGTTATCACATATGATATATTTGCTGTCACTGGTTGTGCTGCAGTGAGTCCACGTGTTTGTGTCTCTGCTGCTGGACATAGAAGACATTTCTGATAGCTCATGGTGTTTCACGTTTTAGTAACTCTCTGGTTAACAGAACTTCCAGTGCGATCTTTGTGACTCTCATGCTCACCTGCATGATGTAGTTTCCAGGTTTGACGTCAGTGATGTCAATCCACTGGCAGTCGATGTCATGGCGGTACAGATCCCAGCAGCCCACAGTGATTCCCTGATCACCGAAGTTGGCACACTCATATCGTTTGGAAACCCCTGAGTGTCAGATATAAAAGGATGGAGGTTGCTTATGAAACACCAGCGGTGTCTTGTGAACCTCCCTAAAACAATACTGTTTCTCTGGGAAAAAAGACAACTAAACTTTGGATCTATAAAGATGTATTTCTCTCACAAATTTAAACTGTTATCCGTGTTAACTGTCCTATTTTTTAAAAATTTTATTTGTCACTGGCACTGTCACTTATCAAAGACTCGGGCGTGATGCGTCCGACTCACCCTCCTGACACTCGGTGTCCTCCAGACAGAAGCTGGCTTTGTGTCCCTCGGCCACTTTGGTGCCGTTCGCGTTCAGGAGATCGTAGTGTGTGAAAATGTCCATGCTGTGATAGTGGCTGTACAAAAAAGCAGGAAAAAAAAAAAAGAATTTTGTGAACTAAGTCAAAAAAGTGTTCCAAAAATGACAGAAGGCTCAATTTCAATGTTGAAATGACACTTTTGCATTTCGATTAAGATAAGAGGGGATTTATTTTTACCTGAACCATAAAATTATTAAATACAGCTTCTATAAAGTGCATTTAATACAAAAGCATACAAACAAAAAGTAGATGGATGCTAACTGTTTACAGTATTTCATAACTTAAAAAAAAAAAAAAGTGGTTAAAAAGTGTTAAAATGTAACGTCCTGCAGCATGAAGTGTTGAGACACATTTAATCCTCAAGACCCCACAGCAGCCACATGCTGAGGCTTTATCTGTCAGTTCTGTTGCAATGATAGCATCTCTTTAATTTACAGCATAAAACAGGGAAAAAAATCTGACAGCAACTGATTTTAGGTCAGCTGTTGCTCTGTGCAGGTTTTTTTCTTCTTTAACATTTGAATTCAGCTTTTGCCACTTCACTTGTTCACCATTTTTTTCTTTTATGTCTACTGAAGACCAGAAATGAACTTCAATCGTTCAAAACTAATTTGTCTTCTTATGAGGGTCTGCTACGAACATAAATCCTTCATACTTTTAGTTTATTAGAAAATGGCTGTAAAAGCACACCTTTTAAAGGAGCAGCTCTTCTGTGATCTTACCCGTGACAGGCGTGCCAGACCCATGAGTGGCGGCCGGCCTTCGGCTTGAAGTCAGCTCGCCCAATGTTGTGGATCTGAGAGGAGAAGCGGAGCAGGCGTCGGTGTCCGTAAGGCCAGTTGGCCTTGGCGGCGGACTTCGACAGACAGTCCTCCTCAGCGGCGCAGTAGAGCATGTGCAAAGGCCGGTCCTCAATGTAAACCGTCTCCTGGACCAACGGGGCGTTCAGGACCAGATCAGAGGCAGCTGGACACAGATGGAGATTAACATCACATTATATTCCTTCAATTTTTCCTTGATGCTAAAATAAATTTGTCATTTAAAAAGAATAAAAAGTGCATATTTCATGATTTACACATTGATCAGAATGTGTCATACAATTATAATAGATTGAAGCGGTGTCAAGGGAAAAGTATGTGAACCTTCTGGTGTGAGTTTTCAAAGATCTGCCATAAAACCTGATATGACCTTCAGCTAAGTCACAATAATAGACAAAACAATGCCGTTAAGCTTTATAACACACAAAAAAATCATTATTAATTGTGCATTTATTGACTACATCCATTAAATATTTATAGTTCTGGAAGAAAAAGCAAATGAAACCACTGATGACTTCAAGCAATCACTGATTTGAACATCTGGAACCAAATGATTGAAATTAGCTTGGAGGTGTGCTTCAGAGCTACTTTGACCGATAGAAGACACCTGAACATTTTATAGTTTGCTGTCCATAATATGCATCAGGTGACTTGAATCATCCATCCATCCATTTTCTATACCCACGGAATCCATCTATAGGGTCACGGGGCGCTGCTGCAGCCTTTCTCAGCTCGTGACAGGGGTTACCAGCCCATCACAGGGTCACTCTCACACTCACATCTGTGGGCACTTTAGACTCATCAATCAACCTAACATACATGTTTTTGGACTGTGGGAGGAAGCCACAGGGAGATGCACACACTCCTGGCAGGTCGGGGAGTCAAAGCAGGAAGAGGTTCACATACTTTGTCTTGAGACCAGAAACACTTGTATGCGTCTGCGCTGGGACTCACTATCTGAGCAGATGACTCCGGCTGAAAACTTCGCCGCCGCTCTCTGGCAGTTGACAGTCTTGTGATGTTGACACTGGCTCAGAGCCATCTCACTTCCTGTGCACTTCACACCGCTCATCACCATCTCCGTCACGTTGCTGCTGTCCCAGTACCAGGTTTCCTTGGAGGTGGTTGGATAATCACGGATCAAGAGCCACGCGGTGGAAAACAAACACAGGAGAATCATCAATCAGGACATGATCACTGACATGTGGAGCTGCAGATGCTGCTCTTCATGTCAGTCAGCTGAAAAACACATGTGAGTGACTTGGCTGATGACCGGGGACGCGTGTGATGCTGAGTCTAAGATTACTAGGAGACCATGACTTTGTTCAAGTTATTCATGATCATACTTTTTGAAAGGCTTCTCAACCACCAGCCACTACAAACTAACAACATGCCTCCTACAACCAGATAAATCAAGCTATGAACAGCCGCTGCGCTGCCTCACATCTGCTCTTGTTAGAATATCTGCAAGAAGCTAAAAAAAAAAAAAAAATCCTTAATCTGGTATGCTTTGTTCTGTAAGAGTAGAAAACTTTACCTTGTGTGGTTTCACATATAAAAGTGTTGTCATCACATTTATGAAGCTGTTTGTGTGTATGATTGTTTTATTAATCTCAGTTTCTGCCTATTACCCATATCACCGAATATTATGGTTTTAAAAGTCACAGTTTCAGCAGAGAGCAGCACAACCTCTCC
>JAOWBL010000015.1:15323441-15343075 GCA_028564865.1 Zenarchopterus dispar
AACAAATATCATTTAACATATTTTTCTTACTACACATATGACTAAAAGTGCAGAGATAAAACAATATATCTTCTATTAAACAGAATGAAACTACTAACCAGAGGGAAAGAAGTATTCTGAAAATCAAAACATAGAATATTAATCTGCGCTATAAAGAAAAATATGGAGAGCTCAGTGGTGACTGATGTCATTATTCAAAATGATTCACAAGTGAAGAACATCCTCCAGGCTTAAGTGTAGTAAGAAAAATATGTTAAATGATATTTGTTTAAAGCACAGAGGAAAGATGAAGTTTTTTTAGTTTTTTTTATTTTTACAAAAGATGAATGTTTAAGAGCTTCTGGATGACAGAGAGGAAGAACTCCCCATCTGATAACTGGCTCCATTTTCAACTATTGTGCAACAAGAACTAGAGTATTCAGGCCGGAGACTGCCGTCTGTATGCGGGGGATGATGGGAGTTCCTGATATTCTTTATTATTAGGGACCTGCATTAGATGGTTTTCAGTTTTATGTTTCAAGTTCTTGAGATTTAGGCAGTAAAAGAGTGAAAGGCTTTCATCAATCAGACTGTATAATAATTTTAATTTTTTTTTTTTTTTTAATGTTTATTTGGCATGTTTCCCTCCCAACCAGCTCTTAAGTTGGTTTGATTCAGGTTAGGTAGGGGGAAAAATAACAGTTTAGCATAAAATTTATCGTATGGTACGATAATGACATGAGACAAGGACGCCTCCTGGCCAAGTCTATGAGGGATGGTGCTAACTGGCATTTAATGAACTTTAAAGAAATTATGAACGTGTCAAATTCTGCTGAATGCAAGAAGACAGCAAACTAGTTAACAGTCTAATCAAATGTGTGGCAATGAAAGGTATCTGAGTAGGCTTTTGCCCGTACTCTCAAACTTCCATTAGTTTCCAGGTTCATTCATGCTTCACCTCTCACGAGCGGTACTAGTTGTTACTTTTTGCGTAGACAGTTAATGTGTTTGTGGGTGAAAGGGGGATTATTACCAGCGGTTCAGCTGCTCTGACCTTTGATTGCACCTCCAGATAAGGTGGTTTGAGGAAAAGCATTTACAAGCTGTCTGAACATTTGGTCTCTTGTGTATTTTATATCTTCAGATCTCAGAAATGACTGTGGTTGGTATGATGTTGGTTCATGGAAAAAAAAAAAAAAAAGATTCTTTAAATAGATGTTATATCATACGCATGGATTTGTTGCCTCGAGAAGAAACCTCCAGCACATCAAAGAGCAAAGAGTCCGACCCGGAGCCCGTATCTGTGTTTAATAAAGAACCGACAGTCTTTTTCAGTCTGGCTAACCCTAATTCAAACCAGCCCTCCTTTCACAAGACTGTTTCTCATCCTCTCAACCCCAACCAGATCAGTGCCTCTCCATACCAATGTGCTCATGGATCAAGTCCTGTGAAAGGCTCAAATCCACCCGGCCGGAGCTCTGTGGATCAACGCAGCTCTGCTCTCCCACATACACAACTTTTGGTCATCACAAAGTATTATTACCCTGAGACACTGCACGCCTACATTCCCATTAAAACACACACACACACACACACACATCCACAAATCTCTAATGGTTAATCACTACCAGAGGACCTGCAGTTTTGTGGACTGAAATAAATTCAGATGCTTCCTGGTCTTTAAAAAAGTATTTTCTTTCCTTGTTGCAGCTTGTTGTGTGACCTCAAAGGAACTTAGTGAAATTTTATCCCTGAAACAGGAAGTCACATCACACTGAGGTGAGCAGATGATGAGGAAACCACACGTGGACAGAGAGAAGTGGCAGTTTAAGAAAGTGCACACAGATTATGCTGATTTGATTTATTTATTTATCAAATGTCGAGGAAAAGCAGTTCAGATGCAAATTCTGACAAATTGAAACCTTTAAAACTCAATCATGCTAGGCTCGTAATGCACGTTTTATGCCAAATGGTGCTAAATTAGACCAATATTGAGTCGTCAAAATTTACATCTGCAAGTTTAAGGCGAGAGATAGAAAAAAAAGGGAGAAATCCATTTCTGCTGCTTGCAGATCCATGGATGCATGCTTTTATTCACCATTTATGATGGGAATCTTTTCATACACCAGGAAGGAAAACCCTTTCTCCAAGTAGCAGTTTCTCTTCTGTTCAAACAGCTATCATAATTTGAAATCTTACAAATCCCAACATGAGTCTGATAAATGGTCTGAACCAGCCACACTTTTTTTTCTTTTGCAGCACATTCTTCTGAAGATTGATTTGGATTTGGTGCAAAGCAAACACAAAGCTGATTTACAGTTGCCAGGAGAACATAACAGTTTTTGATGTTTTCTTCTTTCTTTTTTAAAGTTTGGACTGTACATCAAACTCCCCCAGTAAAAACAAAGTCTTACCTTATAATTCCAGTATGAGGAGGTTATAACGGTTTCAGTGGAGGGTGGTGGGGGGGCAGTTATCCACGTTTGTGAACTGAGTCTCCTCTAAGCCAGAAAAACTAAGGAATACCCAAGTATCAGCTCCAACTCGAGCCCTCCATCCAACACGGGTGTGATTCTCCGGGCGAGAGCCCACCAAGAGCCAGTCCCTCCCCACGGCGCTGTGGTGCGTGTGAGCCGCCAGCTGTGCAGCTCGGAGGAGGCGGAGGCTGCGGGAGCAGGAGGAGCCGCATTCATTCCCTGGAAGGACACTGAGCCTTTTCATAGACGGCTCCGGAACAGGCTGTCCAACCTTACGAAACGCTCAAAAAACCTGAATGCGGCTCCTTTTTTTCCCCCCCCGGGGCAGCCTACGTGCGCGTGGAGGCACACGTGGACGCGGAAAACCGCGGAAGACTTTCCATCTCCGCTCTGGTCCTCACGGAGACGTAAAAGTGCACACAGGAGAGCCGAGACTCGCAGGAATATGCTCATCCTCCGATAAAACACCAGACCTCGACAAACCGGGTGTTTTAAAAGTGGTCTAGGACGTGACGTTTGGACAAAGACCGTTTTCTCCGAATCTCAAAATGCGCTGCAGTCTTTCCACTGCGATGGTCGTGTGTAAGCAAGAACCCAGTTTAATCCAAATATATTTAAGTGGACACATTTATGAGGAAACACACTGTTTTCTATGTTTAAGACTATTTATTTGAGTGCTGAGAAGTCATTGGCGACTAAGAAACACAACCCTAACAGTGTTTAGGAGTACCAGGTTTAAAAAACGTGTCATACAAGGATCCATTCAGAGCTGCCAGGTTCTGTGACATCACAGACCCAGATCGCAGTGTAACTTTATCACCAGGAACTGGTCCTGGTCCTTTTCCTTTTTCAATACACCAGTAGTCATTTATGGAAACAGCAAATAAAAACATGGTGAAACAGCAAATAAAAACAGAAAACAGCTGTTTTCTTTTCTATTTCATTTAATTGTCATTGGTGGGTTTACAGTCTCCAAGTGCTGTGAAATGTTGGATCCTGCAGATCCAACAGTATATAAGGGAACCACAAACGCTGACAGGACCACGGAGGAAGTTAGTCCTGTTTAAAGTCAAAGCTTTTTGAATTTTTCACCTGACTCCTGAAAAGAAAAAGATAAAAACGACCTCCAATACTCTAAGGGTCGCACCCATGGAGAAGGGGGAGGGGCTTAGTGGCTCCACCCCCAAATCAGATACTGATTAAGACTTCACTATTAGGGCTAACTTAAGAAAAAAAAAGAAGTTTCCTTTAACATTTTCTTTGCAAGTTCTGGAATTTAAAAAGAATGTAAACAAGCCATAAGAAATATCTGTAGAGTTTATATTTTATTCAATTTCACTTCAGGGATTAATAAAGCATTATTGAATTGGTAAATGTGTTAAATGTTTGCTAAGTCAGAAAAAAGTAAAAAGTTTCCTGCGCAATGTACAAGCAAAGTTGAGAACTTTCACAAGAAAAAAAAAAATCACATTACTCAAAATATTCATGAAATCTGCGCAAAACATGAAAGGCACTTAAAATCCCTTACAGTGTGTCATTTACTGATAAAATATCTCCATTTAATGGAGGAAGTCTAACTATGGTATTTACTGAGTCCATGAGAGTTTAGGATTTTTATGGTCCCTGTAATCAATGACCGACTGGTTTCTGTAACAACAGATGACATTACAAAGAGATGGATGAGCATCATGTATAAATGAACAGAGTTAAATACCACACCTGGAGCACATACTGACCATAAACAGATGAAACTAGTTTGGGTCTTAGACCTCATCCCTGCCCATCACTCCAGGAGAGCCGGACGGGCTCCGTCCGACCTGCGAGTCCGAGTGGGAGGAGTCGGGCGTAGACAACGGATGGATGGACTTTACACCTCCACTGGAGGAAAGTGCTGACTTTAACAATTCTTTGAGTGCTGAAATTTTAAGTCATAGAGCTATTATTATTAGCCAAGATAACTTTCTGCACGTTAATCAATACCCGTTTTATCACATTCTCTGCCTTTGCGTCACGAGTTCAAAGATGCAGCGGCCTGAGGGCACTGATAACAGCAACTAGACTCAATAATACTGAAGTCTACATACATGTTGAAGTTTGAGAATTAGGAAAGGAATTTTGACGTTACAATATTTACCGTTTAAAGAGGAAGAAAACAAATATAACTGATGCATTAACAGTACTAATGTCTCAGCTTGAGTAAGACAGGACTGCAGGAAATTTGCAGTAAACAGCTAAAATACCAGTAACCTTATTGTTCACAGCCCCAATTAGTTTAGTGATAACGAACTGTGCACGAGAAAAAAAAAAAAAAGAATTAAAGACCCCAAGCATGTAAATGATGCAGTGTTTCAGCTTTCTAGTAGTTGATGGATAGGACTTGCAGCTTGTTGTCTTAACTCTAAAATAACCAACTGAACAGTGACTTATTTTTAAACTCAGATTAATAGAAATGTTCAGGACTACACTCTTAACTGGATTCATAAAGATACATTAATACTTTGGGCACAATTATTCTACAGAAAATAAAAGTCAACCTATTTCTATAAAAACAAAAACATCACAATCCCACTTTCTTGAAGGTGGAAATATACAGAAATTGCTCAAAACAAAAACAAGTTCTTTGGGTTTAGAACTATAATCAATAATGAGAGCCAGACATCTTTGAAGGAAGACCAAAGTCATTGCACATCCATCTTGTACCTTTGTTGGGTAAAATGATGTTGAACGCACATCAAAAACTACTTGGCCCAGAACCTCACATTCACTGAGGAGGGGTTACAGTCAGTAAGATGAGACTTCCTGATGACTTGTACTTTTTAAACAAAGTATTTCAGGCAACCCCGGTGAATTTCCTTGGGATGTTTCAGACCAAATCTGGTTCATTCCTGAAAAGTCTGAAAAACTTTGTCAGATTTGGTACAAATGATTTCAAGGCAGGAAACCAACTTCCGTCCACAGGACACACAAGCGCGTTTGGGGTTATGCATCACTTTCTTTACGCAGGAGGTTGACTTCTGAGAGTTTACAAGGACTTCAAAATGCGAGCCTACCACAATGAACATTTAGCAGTAACTGGTGGGTGGTTAAAGAAACATGCCACAGTCGAAATGATTCCTAACAGTCTAAAGTGCTCATGGTCTTTGCAGCAGGTTGACAGGTACTTCTTCAGGATGTAGTTAGGACGGATGAAGAAGCCCTAACAGGGCTCCAACTGCACCAAAGTAACCCTAAAAGCAACAAGAACATGGACGTTGTAGTAAATAAATTCAGGAATCTGCATCTGTGACATCTGAGGGGAGTTGTGTACCTCATGTCGAAGGAAGAGAGCTTTGAGCTGGCCCTTGGACCAGTAGTCCATGGCGTAGGCCAACAGCTTCATGGAAAGGGTGTTCACTCTTAGGAAGTTCCCCACAAACACAACTCTCTCAATGTTCTAAGAAAAAACATGAAGATGGGGATAAAATAGGAGCATGGCCAGAAATATTAGCAGGGAAAGTAATTTCACTCAAGATGATGTGTACAGCACAGATTATTACCATTAACAGTTGGACATCAAGAAAATTAAGATTTTTTTTTTTTTTGTGATTTGGAGTTTACCTCCTCTACGCTTTCATAGCCCTGTACAATGCTGCTTGATCAAGACGCCACAAGGCAGCACCGTAAAGAGGCTGAACGCAAAGAGAGAACAACGCAGGAACATGACATGAACTGAAGAGTCTCCTAAACTATTTAATAACGTCCTTCTGAATGCATAATTATATTAATAAATCTGTGCGTCTGTACTTGTCTTGAGATGTTTGTGCAGCAGACGCATGCACATACTACAGCCTTTACCGAACCTGCGTGACTAACCTCATTGAGAGCGCACATTCTGGTGATGGAGCCGATGTTATTGGTGATTGTGACCAGCGTCGCTCTGGCCAGGTCCTCTTTGGACACCGACTCCCTCTTTTCTTTAAACATCATGTTCCCAAAACTACCAAAACAAACAAAATTCTTCCTAAGGTTTCTTCCCATATTATGAGATAATAACATTGGAGTGCACCAATGTTAAGAAATATTCAAACACACTTGGCTGAAGATTCAGACTTGTAGTCCACTGTAATTTATACGCGTTTATATGCACAAGTGAAAGTTTCCATTAATGGAAATAAAAGCTTTTTCCACCCTGGAGTTACAAGTGGAATTAAAATACTGTTCTGGCTCTCTTTATCACAAAAAATTAAAAGAAGCAGCTGTAAACTGCACCTTGAGGCCACAGCCCAGCCTGGAAGTCCAAACCTCTCGTAATCTCCTCCATAGATGTCCCGAACCAGCTTGTCCACTCGAGTGCTCTCCCCTTCAGAAGCCATCTCTAGAGCTTCCTCGAAAGTAGAGCAACCAGTCAGCAGACAACACAGGCCAAGGAA
This sequence comes from Zenarchopterus dispar, assembly GCA_028564865.1. Lineage (NCBI taxonomy): Eukaryota > Metazoa > Chordata > Actinopteri > Beloniformes > Zenarchopteridae > Zenarchopterus > Zenarchopterus dispar. The sequence continues at coordinate 15,330,307 of JAOWBL010000015.1, forward strand.
GGTCCCACCACCGAGGCTGTTGACACAAACACATTGAAAGAAAATGAGGGACAATTCCAAATCTAGGAGTTTTAAGCACACAGGCTACGTCACACACCTGTAGATAACAGAAAGGATGCTGCTTTGAGGTCTTTTGTTTTTGCTGAATCCTGAACTGCATTTACTGACTCGAATGCTCTCAGAAAATATCAGCTTGGTCCTGCACTTAATCATCACAGACAAATCCATGAAGAAGGAACAACAAATTAAGAGACCGCCGTGGTGCACATCCACCGTGTCAGCAGCAGCAGGTCAGACTCGTGCTTACTTAAAGTTACCTGAAAATTTGACTCGGTCTGGCATAATCAGATTGTAGTCAAAGTTTATTAGGGCTGTATACAAAAATACAGTTCATACATATAAGAAAACATACGGCAGGCAGGCGCGCACACACACAAAAATTCCACGGACTAGCCGAGCATTTGGTGCAATTCCAGTGTTGATGGATTACCAGCTTAATTTAATGATTTCACTTCCAAAATTGGAGCCGCAGAATATTTACTATATATAGTCAATAAGAAAACAAGTAGTTCAAGTTAGTGAATTTTCCCCACTGACTAAATTTATCAATTTTGTAAGCACTATTGTTGTAACTTTCATCATTTTAAGTTTGTAGATTGTTCTGGCATTTAGTATGACAAGATAAAAAATAAACAAATAGAATAGTCTGTCTGCTTCACATCCTGGAACAAACTCTTGAAACACAATCATAACTCACAATAATCTAATTATATCGGGATTACTTTACAATGACACATTTACAACCAAGGTATCAGATAACAGAAATCTGACATTTCACACATGGCAAAAGTCTCAGCTGTCATCTTTAGTAATCCGGCTAGTCGTTACCTGGTCCCCGTGACTCGTTTGTAGTTGTCCTCCGAGTAGACGGCCAGGATACTGACTCCAGAACCAATGTTGACCAGCAGCAGAGGATAAGGATTCTCCAGTGTATAGGGCCTCTGGACGCAGTGATCTGGATCAGTGGGGTTTTCAAAATAATAGCACTCTGAAGGGCCGCTGGACACCACAGAGTCGATGTACAGCACACCTCGAATTAAACAGTCCAGCTCATCTAGCTTGTGGAGCTCCAAGTCCGCCATCTGTGTGTGTGTGTTGTTGTTTTTTTTTAAAAAAAGAAAAATAACAGGGACAGTGTCATAAATAAAGGGATGTGGCTGGGTGAACACAGAAACAGGAAACTGGAGGAGGAGGAGAGGGAGGTCTGAAAACAGGAACTTTCACTATTACTATTCAATTGTTTTCTGCACTTTGTGTGTTTTTTCTTTGTTTGGTGCTTTAAAATGTTTTATCCCTATGTTGTCACCCATCTTAGAGGTGTAACTGCCAGAATAATAATTCCCCCCCTATTTATTTAGTAAGACTTCACTGCACTTTGAATTAGAAATTGCATCAACTACCTGTTTTCAGATGTAGTTCTCTATGTTGCAACTGTGGATTCCAGGTTTACTCAAATATTTGTAAACTTGTAATAACCACACAGTCATACACATCCTCTAGCTACTGGATTTGTACTATTTCATAAATCAAACAGTACTATACCAAAGCAGACCCACCGTTCGGAAATCAGACTCAAACTTGTATGCCCCCCCTCCGGTGGCGCAGAGAGTAGTGTGGAGGCTGGAGAAGTGCTTGCTGCGGCCCATCTGCAAGAAGACCGGGAGATCATGCGTGGGGAAGCGGATGAAGTGCAGGTTGCCTGTCCTGCCACACAACGTGAGGTCCTGCAGCTCCAGGTGGACATCCCTGATGCCAGTTTTACCATAGGCCGTGTTGGAGGTCAGATAGCGCCGGATGCTCTTCAGGTTCTCCACCTCTTCCTGCTCCTCCTCTGCTGTGATGTCTTTGGGCTCGAAGTACACAAGCTTCACCAGGGTGCCTCCAATGTCCATCCCAAACCAAGGAAATGCTGCAAACATGGGACATTTCTTTTTTTTTTTAAAACTGGTAAATTTTCATAATAATAAAAATAGCATGTGTAATTATGATAACCCCATATGTCTGTAAATGCTTCTTGACAAACTTAAAGCTGATGTCAGGCAGCAGCTTCATTTCTACAAGCTGTGCAGCGTGAACCGCGAACGCCATCTTGTTGCAAAACAGATTCTGTCTATTTACTGCCTCTACGGCTCATTGATATCACATCAAATGATAAACTGATTCTCGCTTTCACTATAATACCTGTGCATTATCCAGCTATCTTCCTTGGTTTTTTTACGAACCACCTTTATAGATATTGTTTGCAAAGCGGATTTAGCACACGCTACCTTTCGTGGGGAACGCCTTTTAATTTTGTATACATGCAGCAGCCCCGCTCCCAGTAAATATACGCAGCCCACGCTAACAATGTCTACACATACGTGGCCTCGTCTTCTTAACCGAGTCTTTCCGATGCCTCGACGTCGAGCAGGACGCCCGCCGCTCTGACGGAGCTCTTCCTCCGCTCGCGCCTGGCTCGTTTTTGGGCTCGTTCCTAAAACAGCCGGGCATCTCCTTGTTGGACCTCGGCTGCTTCGAGGGCGTCTCGTCTTCGTCGGCAGCATCATCGTCGCGCTGGCGGCCGTTAAACGCCATTGAATTTACTCCTTAACGACATATATAACGTATTTTACGTTTAGGCAAACCATTAACCGCTAGCTACTTACGAGGACAATTCAGACATACGGCTAAAGGGGTGGGTTAATTGGCTATCTGTGTAACGGGCTCGTTTCAAATGGCTACATGTCGTTTTTATGTTCGCTGTCAAGACAGCTGTGGGCGGGGCTAAGAAGTGATTGAAGGACGCCGGAGCCAATCACAGCACAGTTCTTTCAGTCGGGACATTTTACAAAATTTTAAGCAAATAAAAAACAGCAATAATGTAGAGAATTTAGACAGAAGGTGAAAGAATAACATTTTACTATCTTAAATGACATACTTATACACTGGTGTAGTTCCCCCAAGTCATCTTTGGAAATGTGTTACAATTTCCTTAAATGGGGTTTACACAGAATAAGATCAAGACAGTATATACATAACTACTTTTTTCAGAAACAAAATGAATCATTTCACACTTTTGAAACCATTATTTATGCTTCATACATGTAGTTATACCCAATAAAGTAAGCTTACACATTCTTACAGATAATATTTTCTTTAAATTCCTGTGAGCCAGCATTCAAAAAGCCAATCCTTTAAACAGTCTTAGGGTATAATAACTGTACTTTGGCAACTTAAAAATTATTTTCATACATGCCTAATATTATTAGGGTGTCCATGTCACTAAAACAACGGCAACACCGAAATACTAATTTTTATCACTCCATCTTGATCTAATAAGATCAATGTAACTCTCTTGTCAATAGTTTTAATTCTTTGGCTAATCATTATATTTTTGTCAACATGTCCCGAATAGCAGATTAATAACAGTCTGTTTCATCTGCTCTGAGATGTGTTGTTTCAGTTTTTATTGATTTCAATGAAAGAGTTCAGAATTAGGGAAAATGCATAATATTTCAGTTGACATTTATCCATGATTATAGCTTACTCTATATTTAATTTACAGCTATAATATATGAAGCTCATCCACACTTAGAATGAGAAAACATTCTAAATTTAAGTATTTACCCATCTCTTATAAGGTATTTAAAATAAAATCTCACACCTCATACATCCTCGCACTGTCCTACAGTATCTACTTAAATGAGAAAAAACTATTAGCAAATAAATTGCCAAATCATTTGATACAGAAGGCAGAAAGTACATCAGACCAGTGACTGCCAAGTACAAGCCCTGACAGACTAAGCTACATGCTCATTTCCAGAGTTTAAAGTGCAGCAATACTTTTCTTAAATATAGTATATATTTTTACATTACATTTCCAAACATTAAAAAGGAAGAACTTACTGAAGAATTCCCCATACCCAATTAAATATACAATAAATGATGACAGGTCACAGATATCATGAGTCATATTTACATGATATCAGATATTTAAAAAAAAAAAAAAAAAAAATCCATGCCATACATCATTTGACAGCTACTGGTCTGTAGTATGCAAAAATATAAACAGTACAGAAATTAGTTTACATGATGCAACTGATCCTTTGACTGCTAAAAATCTATTATATCACCATTTAATATATGAGTTTCCTAAAATAAGTAATCAAATACTTAAAGAATATTTATGCATATGTACATATAAATACAGATTGCACTAGCCATCATTTACAGCCCGTCTTCCCAGTATAAATAGGAAAGGTGTATAAAATAGAGTAAGATAAGCTTCTGGTGCTCCCCATACCACAATCTGTATCAGAAAACAAATCCATTCAGACCCTTCCTACACTAACACGACTGGATTACAACCAATAGTCTTACCCTGCTCATAACACAAGAAAACATACAAACACTCATTAGTTCACACCCACTGTATTCCCTCAAAAATCCCACATTTGCAGCAAGTTCTTAAATAACCTGAGATTCTAACCCACTTAAAAAAAGAACCCTGACTAGAATAATGAAGAGTACGTTTGGTTTTTGTTTTAAAGTCAAACCCACTCAACACTAAAAAGATAAAATGCAGTCAGACTTGGTAAGAAATGTGTAATTAAAGACTTGATTAAAGGTCTGGCAAGGCAGCTGTTATTACTAGAAATAATTATTAAACATCTGACTCGTGTTATTCTGGTGCAGTGGAGTGCAAAAAGGCACCATACCCTTAATATCCTCAGCCACAATTCTTAAAATCTAATCTTTTCTTTGATTGAAGATATTTTAAAAACTCTTACTTCTTAAACCTCCATGCAATCAGCAGGGCACAAGCGCACACTCCTGCAGCAGTAAGAATGTATTTTGTATTAGCTGACTGGGTGATACAGGTCTGAGGAGCTGTGTTCTCCTGCTCTGATGAAACATCAGCTGGTGCAGATGGGACGTAGGACTCCTTCCCAGGGCCATTTAAACCTGACACAGTATCCTCAACAGTATTAGTGAATGCTGCTGATGCGGAGGTGATTTCTTTGGCTGTTTCTCCACTGACGATTTCAGCTTGTGGTGAAGTAGTTTGACCATCTAGGTTTAGGATAGATGGCATTTCAGACACATGGACCACATTTTCCAACACCTCCAGGGTCTGGCATGGTGACTCATAATGGTTCTCTTCAGGTTCATTGTGGTTGGGAGCAATGCCATTCTCCTGGCACGGGAGCGCTGTGACTGAATTCGAGGTAGTGGAGCCAAGAGTGGAGCAGGCAGGAATGGAGGCTGGGGTGACAGCGTCTGATGCAGCCTTACTGATTTCCAGACGCCCACTGTCACCAGAGTAGGGTTCCAGCAGTGTGAATGAGGACTCGGCAGTAGGACTGGTGCTGTTTTGTGGTAGGACGCTCAAGAGTTGGCCCGGCTTGCTCAGACACACATCATCAGCATCAACATGAGAAACCCCCGTCATGTCAGGCAGATGCCCCGAGGTGGCTGGAGCTGCGGTTTCAGCCCGTGAGCTTCTTTCAACAACCTGCAGATGAAATTGATGACAGCTCTCATTTTTTAATATATGTCTTGTCATATATTCTATGTAAATGTGAGTTGAAGTTAAAAAGCTACCAGTAATGAAGTTGAATGTGAGTGCCAACTACCTAAAATGCTACCTCCATGGTAAAGGGGTACCTTTTATTAGGCATTTTCCTATCATTTTCCATTTTGATATACTTTGATTTGGTATATAGATGATTGACAGGTTGAGTTGTGAATCAATAGGACCTTTATAGTTTAATAATAGTCTCTGTTCTTTTAGTCTCAGATTTTAGAGAAAAAACAGACAATTCAAACTGACTTAAAAAAATAAAAAAAACCAGACTCCCGTTTCTTTTAGTACCCCTCTTAATCTCTCATGTATGTAGTGTGAGAATTATTAATTAACTGATTTCATTTCAGGGATTAATAAAGTATTCTTGAATTGAATTGAATTGAATAATGAGGCTTTGTCACACAGGCGGATGTCAGTCCAGTGAGTGCTGCATTACTTGGAGTAAAATAAAAAACTGTAAATGTGCCAACAGGTGCAACTGTTGACTGCAAGCAAAGATGGTAAACAATTAAGGATTTAAAGTGTTAAATTATATATACTGTATATATTACATAATGTGCATAAGAATACAACACACCTTTTTCAGAAACATGAAAAGTAAATATAACTTCTTTGTTTAAAAGTTAAAAACATCATTCCTAAAATAATGTTCAATATTAAAAATAAGAAAATGCCCTTTATGAATACCATCTTTTTAGACTATATTTTTGTTTTTTTGTACTTGTGTGCTGCATCACATTACCGATGTAGACAAAATAATTATCACTTACAGAATTTTGAAGCTAAAAGTGCTCATTCAGAAGTGTCTGATCTGTCCACACTTTTATGTAATACTGTAAGTTTATCAATAAAATCAAACTCAAAGCAGAACAAAATACTACTTGTAACTCTCTATGACCATGTTACAATTATTCAAGCATTTCCCAGAGTCAGACAAAAAAAATCTCAGATACTGTTAGTCATTTTAACACTATTATTTACATTAAATCTTCATTGATTTTTACCTGTGGAGCTGGAGGTTCAGAAGTCTCCTCTGGCTGTGAGGCGGCAGCAGCAGTTTGCTTGAGTGGAGGGGCGGTATCCTGGACTGGATGCTTCTCTGGAGTCATTGTTGGGAAAGAGGATCCATCTGTCATGTCTGAGATCATCTGAGGTGGAGGTGGATTCTGAGGTGGCTTGTCATCTGTGGAGACTGCTGTTTGGAGATCATCTGGGTGGGAGGGAGAGTCTGTTCCACAGTGTGCAGGTTGATGGTGCTGTTGAGGTGCGGTCACAAAGGTGGCAGCAAACTCTTCGCCTCCAGTGCTCGAGTTGTCACTAGTGTCTCCAGAAACATCTTGGATAAATGACTCTGAGTTTTCCTCTGGCTCTTGGTGAGAACTCATCTCCTTCTGTGGCAGCGGGGCATTAGTCACCTGAGCGCGTGGGATCTCAGGGGAAGGAGGAGGTGTTGATGGTGGAGATGGAGCTTTAATCTGAGTTGACTGTGCAGGGTCATGGGAAATCTCAGGTGGGGAAACAACTTCTGTGTTCTGAGGGTTTTGCTGCTGTGTAGGGGGTTCAAGAGAGGTTGCAACCTGAGCAGCTGGCTCTGGAGGAGCTTCAGGAGGTGGAGCTGCAGCAGCCACATCTTTTCCACCACTCTCTGGAATGGACAGATGATTGGCAGCTGGAGCTGAATGGACATGTGCTCTGACGACAGTGGCTGAAGGAGAGCCAGGGTTGGAATCTAGGACAAAGCAAGCAGTAGTGATATTTAAATCTGGGATGACAGAAAATGACGACAGCTCTGTGAAATCCTGAAGAACCAGCTAACCATTAAACTACAGAGAAATCTGTTCATTATTAACTCATTTCCTCGGGTGTCAAAAGTCAAACAAGAAGAAGACTCAAGTTCAAAGTATCCGCTAAAAAAATGTCAGTTATTCCTGAATCAGATTGTGTAGGTAGTAAAATATAATTTAGATCTATTATTATAAAAGTAATGCAACACAGTAATATACAAGGAATGCTGGAAACAGACCGAAATCGTACACTAGAATCAACATACAGTTGATGTAGGTAATAGAAATTGCACCATCTTTGCCAAAAGAAGAGATTCATTTTATTGAGGTCAAAACAGTATCTGTCCCTCCTCACCATCTGGAGAGTTGTAAATTATCTCTCAAAGACACCAGTTTTCTGAAGCTGCACATATGAGCTTACACATCAGTGACTGGCCTGAGAAACATCCATGCAAGCGTGAACAGAGCTCATCACGTATATACCCTAAGCACTCTGACATCAGGTCAAAGCCAAAAATAGATTCAAAATTACCAGGTAATATTTCTGCAAAGAGCTTTACATATTCTTTCCTTTTGACTGAAGAGCTGTGTGCAAGACAATAAGCCCCAGAGTAATCATACGTACACTGTTAATGTGTTTGGTCTCAATCAAATGTAAGTTGTTTTATGTCTGGAAGACAACTGACCTTACATTTAAACTCTGTGATACTGTAAATCCTGCAAATCCAAGTTTGGATGAGAACTCTTTGATATATTCCATATGTATATGCTTCAATGGCAAAACTAAACAAATCATTAAACTCTATACATAACTAATGGTGAGTTATTTAGTGACTTACTGTTGACGCCTCTAAGAGCGTCGTATTCAGCTCTGATCTCTGCAGCGATAGTCCTCTGTTCACATGCCTCGAGGGCCTCGATGAACTGCTCTGGCCAATTTTCTCTTCTCTTCAGACAATCCAGGAGTAGCACCATGCCATCATAGTTACCACAAGTTTCTCGTTTTGCCTCTATCGTGTCCTACAATTATGTAGGGAAAAAAATAGAAAAAAACCCCAACACAACACAGTTTTTAGATGAGCCATCACATACATTAGATTTTCAGTAGTAATTGTAAGAGGAAATTAATAAAAGAGGTGCTATGTTTTAGCCTCATTCAGGCTTCCTTCCATAAAAACTCATGTGTTTTCATGCATATTAGAAACAATCACTGCCATGTTACAAGAGCAGCTAAACACCGGCTCTCCAGCAGGTTTTTTTGCCTTTATTGACATCATTGTAGGTCATTAGTTGAGGGTTATTTACTATCAGTTTACTCTGCAGGATGTGACTACAGCTACACATGGTGTCTTTGAAAAGCACAGGAAGTTAGTATTATAGTGTTACAGGAAATGGTTCGTGTATGGACAGCATGAAACATTTGAGAGCTTTGTTTTAATGTAACACAAATAAGATACCTGTACTAAGAGCATCTGTACTAAAGAGCATAGCACTCAATTCATAAAATACACACACTGAGAACAATGTCTTGTTATTAGAATACTCTAAAACATTTCTGCATCCTTAGATCTTCTCAAACCTACCCTGTCGTGGCCCGTCAGGCAGGGCAGATGAATCATGATTTCTCTCACTTTCACCGTGCTGACGATGGTTGGCATCTTCCGCCGTAAATAACCATTATATAGTTTGTCTGCGGCAAACGACATCTAGAAAGACGGAAAGTGGACGAAAATGTTACAAATGCCAGGTTTCTACACGTATGTATGGCAGTACAAATGGCTACAAAGTCAAGTTTGCAATATATTTTGGTATGATCAAACCACATTTCATCTGACTTTTACTTTCATTCCATGATATAATTTGTGAAAGTACCCAGGAAGAACAATAATCTGATCTTTGGTGTCTGTAACAACTGAGACTTTTTAAATCAAGGGAAACCAAAAGTAAAAGAGAGGATCAACAAGCTTGCATTCATATAAAAAAAAAAAAACTTCTTCTTTCAGTTTCTCAGGGAAAAAAAAGGAAGAAGTCTGCAGAGCCATAAAAGTTTCTCTTTTTCAATGAAGAAACCCCCCATGCCCCCATTTGTCAAGGTTGCAGCTGTTTGGAGTGTGAGGACTGAGTGCAGGCCTCCACGAGTAACTGATTAAACATCTTCACACTTCAGTTTTAGATCTGAGCTCAAAATGTGCTGCAGGAAAATTTCAACAAACACACCCAGACATTTTCAGGGTCCACAGGAACCTTTTTGTATTGAATACACTTTAAGCTGCTCTGATTGTTTGCACCAAAACAATCCAGTCAAGTAATCTGCTCTCAGGTTCAGCTGAGGGAGACGTTTTCACCAGTTTTGTCGGTAGAACAGCAGAAACAACTGTCTACCTGTAACTCAAAAAGCAATAAATCTCAACAGTAACAAACAAAGAGCAAAGTCTTTCTAATTTTATTATTAGCTCCCACGGGTCATGCTTCAGCTGACGAACACACCCTGGTTAGTGTAGCTGGGTATGCAGGCCTGAAGAGTCACCTTTAGAGCGTTAATTTCAAATCCACATTTAATAAATGTAAAGTGATGAGAGACAGTAGATTAATATGACGAAGAGTGTGCAGTCATGAAAAAAAGTGTCCTGACACAAGGACAAATGACTGATGCCTGAGCCAAATGAATGACCTCTACACTGGCAGGTCATGCCTGTCATTGTCCTGCAGGTCTCCTTGGTTGTACTTGAGTCTGGATCAGGTTTCAGGCTGAAAAGATCAGATCAGGTTCAATCTTAAACCCTGTTTCTTCAACAAAAACTGAGAAAAAAAAATGGACGAAACTACCAGTCACATGAAGTTCCTCATGGAGTAACAGCTGTCTAAAGTAACGGATTAAATGGCTATGAAATCAAACTGAAACTACTGTACTTATTTTTAGAAACAAGTGAAATAAAAAAATGTTAAGGGGTATAAATAAAAAGCACGTACGCAAGAACGACGGTCCTTAAATTATAAAAAACATGTTGTTAAATGGCTAAATACGTTTATTATTTAGAAATAAAATGACATACTAAGATATGAACCATTTAAATAAGATTGAAAATACACAATTTACGGGACTGGTGTGCTTTTAAATAAATTTAAAATGACGTTACTTACGACCGTGAGAGCAAAATCGAGTCAAAAGTTAAATGACTCAACAGAGCGGACGAAGGGGGAAAAAAGCGACGAAGTATAAAACAACAATGCATTAAATATCAGTTCTGCATTATCGAAAAGCTCATTTAGGTGGTTACATACCACTGTCAGATATTTTTACTCACCTTTCGTCTTTAGTGGCGAAGCTAGCAGTTCCTGTTTGAAGCGCTTGTAACAGCTCTAACACTCACATCTGCGCAGCGGTTTAAGCCGTCGCCCCAAAAGTCCATGTTCTTTAATCCTATTGGACAAGAGCAACGCCAATCAATGAGCAGCGCGACGTCAATCAACAAACAGACCAATAAAAAACGAGTAAGTGCTGAAGACATGGCCCACTCTTGATCCTAAACCACAACGCTGCTGTGATGGATTGAATCCTGCTTTCTATTTGACATCTGTCTCTAATCCTTAATCCTAATCCTTAACCGTGGTCAGGGAGGGAGGGTTGTGAAGTGGGGTCCAAGCAGTAGACAGAGGACACTTGACAGCTGCAATTTTATTTATTATTATTTATGTTAGTAAAATCTGATATTCAGTAAACACTTCCTGCAGACACTTAGATACACAACTAGTTAAAATAGCAATAATAGAGGTGATACTGCATTATATGAATATGATCATGTAATTATGATCTTTTTTATGATTCATGTGTATGTTACAGTTTCACATAATCTCTAATTGGGTTGATATAATGGAAAATTAAAGGTTAATATGAATTAACCTTTTGGATGTTGTTTCATTTAATATACTTTTGAGACATGTTTAATTCATAACATTAAGTTGTATCTCAGATATTCAGAGTACTTTCTTTCATAGTTGCAAGTAGTTACACTTCAGTCTTCAGTAAATACATTCAGTTACCACTTCCTTTAGACAAAGAAAATCCTCCCAGTATTTGAAATTACACTTAAATATAACAGACAGCCAAGAAAGTGTTTAGAAGGTGTGTTTAAAAGACATGGGGCATGTTAATGATTTTGCTGTTAAGTTATACTAATGTGCAGTTACACAGAAACAGCACAGCACTATATTGTTATTATCAGCAGAAGTGATGTTTTTGATATGTTAGTATAACTTTTCACTGCATTTTAAAAGCTCATCATACCTTATGTAAGCTACTTTAGGACTACAAACGACTCAGTATGTACTCCACAGCAGATATGAATTCATTTATTTTAAGAGTTCTGCTTTGGCGTGCAGCAGATGTTAATCTACAGTAATTCAAGCCTAATCTGTGTGCCACGTTCATTATTTTATTTATATATAGAAACACTAATCTTTAGTCCATCCTACATCTCCATCCCTTTTTTTCCTCTCTACTGTGCTTTTCAGACAGAACATGATCACATTTGACTGAAACTTTAATCCTGGCAGCAGGAGGTGGGCGTGGCATACAGGTGACAGGAGAGTAAAGACACAGGGGACCTCTGGTGGGTGGTTAAACGTCAAACAAACATGAAAACAAACAAACGACATGAGCCTATGACCAAACTGCTGACCTTGACATTACAGGGCCAAGGTAGGAATGCTAAAACAAAAACAACATGTTTTTGCACAGTTTTTATCACACTCACTTTTACTTATACAGTGCTTTCCTTTGGTGCTGTCATCTAATGAGTTTTATTGAGAAAAAGATATGTTTATTAAACCCTTATGGGAAAATCAAAATGTACGAAAACAAAAGTGAAAGCATGAAACTGGCCTGCCACAGTCATGAACATCTGATGAATAATAAAAACATAAACGTAGTAAGATTTTATTGGTAAAGGGCAATTCTGTAGGCACAGGAAGGTCAAAAAGGATAATTGTTTTAACAGGTTGAGTTTGTCCCCAGGACTATGAAGGTGATGCAGAGGAGGGAAGATCCAACCCAGTCATCCATATATGATCAGTCTGTGTCAGGCTGGCTCAGAAGGCTTTGGCTGACTTGTCACACGTCCTTGAACCACAACTTTTACCCAGAATCCCTCACTCCAAAGTAAACCATTAAAAGAAAAATATTTTATCCCTCTTCCTATCATACTTTTAAAGACTGCATGAGGCTGAAGGAGTGGATGTCTCTAGGGTATGTGGGGAATATAGTTGGTATGGTTTTTACTGTAATTTTTTATTTGAGGTATGTGCAATATTTTAGAGTGAATTTTGTTTTTAATTGTTGTCTTATGTGGTGTGGGCTATA
>JAOWBL010000015.1:15343175-15360031 GCA_028564865.1 Zenarchopterus dispar
TATTTATATATGTATATATATACATATACATATATATATATGTGTGTGTGTGTGTATATATATATATGTATTTATTGATCACTATTTTTAAGTTGTTTCTGTACACTGTGCACCACTTTTGTGTGTGTGTGTTTGTGTGTGTGTGTGTGTGTGTGTGAATATCGCTTTCATCATTGTCCTTGTGGGCTGTGTGCAGTATTGTGGAGTATTTAGCTTCAGAGTACTTATCTCGTCTAACTTGAGTCTCTGCATGCACCAACTCAAATTTCTCTAATAGGACAATAAAGCATTGTGTTCCGTTGTTTCGTAAATCTTGTTTTAGCAGATGTTCATTTTGACCGCAAGATGGCACCATTTGCTCACTGACAGTGAAGTGTATTATGATCAAATTTAGTTTAAGGATTTTCTTCACCCTGGGCTAGCTAAGTGCAGGAGCTACAAACACTTCATGAATACCACAAAGGCAGTTGGACTTTTTCTTCAGCTGAATGAAACACGTACATGAGTCATTACGTGAGAAAAGTCCAAAATAATGTTGGAAAAAAACAACAGAGGGTTAAAACACCAGCTGCTAGTCAATATAGAGTAATACAGAAAACAATTAAGAGCACAAGACTTTATTACACAAGTCTGGGCACCACGCGGACTGATAACAAGAAAACCTATAGTTTAATTAACATAGAATTTGTATATAATGGCTATAAATCACTTGTCTCCATACAATTGTTTTGATCAGACAAAAAACCCTGAGACAAATAACCTTAGTAATAATTAGTAATAATTTATGATTTTTAGACAAAGATCTATTTTGTCTTGCAAGCCACAAATCAGTCAGAAACACAACATCCATCTATTTTCTATGCCCAGGTAATCCTCAATAGGGTTGTGGGGCAAATGCACCAGAATATTTAAAATTTACCTATGTTACAGCAGATGTATTAAAAAGTTAAAGATTTTTACTTGATAAACTGAATACACAGTTCTTTTCATTTCTTTTTTTAACTGAAAATAAATATTTTTATTTTCCTCATGATGACTTTGGTTGCAAAGCTCCTTTAAACTAATTCTCTTTGTTGATAATTATGGGTATTTTTTTGACTATGTTCCTGTCAGAGCTCTTTCATGTCCATGAGAGAAATGTAAAATCAGTTGTTGGCTCAGAGTAGTGACATCCCCGCAGTGTGTGTTGAAGTGTGTCCCCACTTACTGCCCTACAACCTATCTGTGTGTTTCAAAGATGCCAGTCGGCGTATGTCAGTGGTACCAGTCTGACATCTCCTCCAGTGCTTTTGTCTTTGTTCTGAACGTAAGTGGCACTCTGTCCAGCCTTGGGGTCAGTTCCAGTTTAAAGTGTTCATTTCAAACAAGTGAAGTGTAAATACAAAAACAGGTCACAGCCAACAGATTTTTTTTAAATTTTTCCCAGGAGAAAACGGGAGCAAGAGGAAATACTGGAAGTAGGTTGAAGCACAGCTGTGTGTAATCAGCTGTGGAAAAAAGAAACAGATGTATACCTGCATGGAAAAATTACGTTCTCATAAAATGCAGCTTTCAAGTGAAAAGATGACAATGAGAAATAAGTATAAATGTGAAAGTGATTCGAAAATTTGTCTTCTCAATGAATTACTTGAAGGGGTAACGATAACAGAGAATAAGGAGTTTTCTTTTCGGTTTAACTTGAAACACAACCTTATCCCTTTCGTTTAGAGGTGCGACATCAGTTCTCCTCCTAAATTCATATCTTACATATCAGCTGTAACTCTGAAGCAGGGAACACAGAGGTGTAACACTTTGTCCTTTGGTTTCAAAAGAAGCCCATCCTGCAGAAGAAGTTGAGCTAAACTCCACCTCCTCAAACCAGATGCAGCAGAGCTCAAAAGACATGGATGAAACGGGAGCGTTTGTAGTGTTTCCCTGTGATGTTTTGACCAAAACATCTTCCAGACATTTCATTAAGATCCCAGGAAATTGTGTTAATGTTTTCTGCCTGTGGACCGCCAAGCTGGGGTGGTGGATCCCTATTTAGGAAAGTGTCCATGTTTGTGTTGCTATAACAAGGAAATAACACTCATCGGCCTTAAGTATGGAGTCTTGCCAAAAAGTCAGGCTTGCTGTTGATTTATGTTCCTACAAACTGTGGATGGTTACTGAAAGGACTAGATGAAGCTGAGATGAGCTCCTTTCACTTGGTGACTGGGAAGTACAGCTATTTGGGAGGGACATAATATAGAGTCACTGCTCCTCTACATTGTGAGGAACCAGCTGAGGTGGTTCAGCCATCTGATCAGGATGCTTCCTAAATGCCTTCCTGAGGAGGTGTTGTCGGTATGTTCAGCCAATAGGAGGCTCCATGGAAGATCCAGTACACCCTGGATAGCTCAGTTAGCCTGGTAACATCTCTGTATCTTCCTGGAGGGGCTTACGGAGCTGGCCAGGGAAAAGGAGGTCTGGTCCCTGGTACTCCCCATGAGATGTGAACCTGAAAGATTTGGAGCTAATGCATGAATGGATAGATGGATGGCTGAATGGATGGATGGGAAAAATACCCATTAAAATTCTTCTAACACAGTACAAGTCAGCTTTGAAACAAAAGTACAAATTAGAACTTAAAGGTGCCTTTACCACATAAAATACTTATGAGGCTAATTCTGCCTCTGCTGTTTCCGTCAATGTGGTTCAACTACTAACAAATCCTTGACTCAAACCTTTCTTAATCTGCCAGGCTCCTTTTCAGGAAAGAAACTACAGAGAGCTCAACAAAGCAGCAGCAACAGCCCGAGGTCGCATCACCAAAGCATCATGGTTGAGTGAAGAGTAAAAACACCACACAGAATCGTGGTCTATTCACAGACCTTAGCTTTGACAATCCAGCCCCCTGGCACACACCAAATATAAAATATGTGTACACAGGGACGCAAAGCTTTGGCAACTCAAAGTTTAATAATCATTCCAATCTGGGATGTTATGAACAGTTTTTAGCTCTGAGAACCTCGTCCTAACTGATAAAGAAAAGCTTTGTACAAGTGTAAAGATGATAAGGGAAACTGACTGAGGATTAGTACAGAAGGCATCATCAAACTGACAATGTCTTCTGAATGGAAGGTGAAACATCTTCAAGAAGAAAGAAAAGGAAGTCCGGTTGCCTTGTTTGAGGCCTTTTAGAGTCGTGAGGGAAATGGCCTGGAGGAGTAAGCATAAATATGTACTCAAAAGACCTGATCCAAGCAGAACTCTACATGACAGAATGTCCTGACTAAACACTGCTTTCCCATGAACTGAGCTTGGGCAGGAATGGCTAGATAACTCTAGAAAAACAAAGAGATTGGTCGAGTTTACAATAAAGTTAAAAATACAACCCAAGATTTTTGTCAAAGATGAAGTTGTCCTCAGAGATTCAGATTCTCTCAACAGGACATGTCTTCAATCACAAGTGTATCAAATTCAGCTTTATTCATAGCTTCATTCGTCCTGAGCAAGCAAGAGGCGACTGTGGAAAGAAAAAAACTCCCATCACTTAGTGGGGTTATGAGTTTTCATGTGGTGACCAGTGTACCTAGCCGTTTGGACTTGATAGCTTTGTTTGGACTGAGTTCTTGTTCACCATCCTGTTTCTGAATACTTAGTTGTGTACTTGCAAGACCCTGCTCGAGGTCAGATGGTCTGGCTTGAGGGTTGAGGCCGCCAAGTCCAGCGAACACACAACCAAGTTTTTTTAGGCTCCACTGATACAAAACCAACAGCTGATGTCACAGTGACACACAGGATCTGTGACAAGTATTACCTCTGCACACCAGGGAACGGGCTTTGAAAATATCGTATATTTATTCACATTAATATGTCCTTAATATGTCTGCTTCTAAAAAAATCAATATTTACATAATGCTTAAAGGTGAAGAAAAAGGTTAGATTATGTCTTAAGCTATGTTTTAATACAGATTTCTTTTGTAGAATTTTCTGCTCTTTACTGATTTGTGTATTTTTGTGTACTTTCAAACCAGATGGTGGATTTTTTTTAACCCTGTTACCCTTTTCCTCATGGTCTTGAAGCCAATCAAAAACAAATCACAAAAATAAACGGTTAATTAACTTCAATAATTCTTTCATATTTTCCAGGATGCAGTTTAACACTGCAGATAAAGCAGAAGCAACACACATGAGCTGTGTGTCAATCACCCAGCTTTTTAGCACCTGTGAAGAGAAAAGAAACCTCCTCTTAGTCTTCAGTTTGTTTACCAGTAAAGCAGCCGCCGCCTGTGGCTCTGACGCCCCGGTAGATTTGACATTTTAGTCTGCCTGGGTGAAAAGAAAGGTTACAGGTTCAAGAGAGGGGGGTGAAAATAAGCCTCCAAAGCTCTGCAGCCAGAGTGCACGCCCGCACATTAGTAATTCAGTGAGAATAGAGCACATCTCCAAACATCTGCCCTGGGGTCACCTCATTATTTGTTCTATTGTTCACTCAGTTTTTAGAGTTTTCATCACAGGAAGACGCTACATTGCTGATCAGACCTTTCTCCAATCAATGAACCCAAATAATTGACCTGAACAATTAATGTTCTCATATATTTTTGGCATTTAGGGATTTCCATATTAAAAAAAAAAAAGATTATGATTTAATGTGTAGGAAACAGTGTGAATATCATTTACCCAGGTAAATGGTACATCAATAAAAATGTGAACTGGGAAGTTCTGATGCTTTGTTCTGATTCTCTAACATTTTTTTTCAAACTGATGTAGGTTTTTTCTGTTTAGTTTTTGACATATCCTCCTTACTCAAATTATCCTTGTTTTTACACAAGGATAATTTCATTGTACCTAATGAAGTGAACAAATAACTGTCTGATAGTGCGCCATGTAATAAGCTGCCAGGGATTAATAATGTAGTACTTAAATTGAACTGAAAATTTCACTAATGAGAGAGGAAAATACAAGCACTTGCAAATAACCGCTGGCTTAATTTTTTAAAAATGTTTTTAGTATGTGGAGCACTTTGAACAGCTGAAATATGCTATACAAATAAATCTGTTTTGCCTATTGATATCATGGTGTGTTATGTGTGTGTCAAAGGCCACAGATGTGGGCATATGTGTATATTTTTGTGTGTAATAGACAGTGGTAAAGCATGCTGTCTGTGTTGCTTGGAGGCGTGTTCTTCAAGAAGAACTGGACAAACCCACTGTGACATCACCCACTCGGTTTCAAGCCCATGTTTTGAAGCTCTGGTTTATGCTATATTGGCAGGTGCTGACTCCACCCATGCCTGGTTAGTCCAAAATGGACAAATGAGAGGAATGAACCGACCTGATAATTAGTTGGAGCACCCCTACCAGACCTCAGTAAGTACAACCAAGCTATTTTAGCTTGGTTTAGCATATGTTAACCCAGGATGCTAACTGACATTACATTGCATTCACTCTGATCAAATCTGTCCCTCAATCCTAGTTTTGGATGTTGGGACCAAACCAGCTGTCAGAGCTCTTCCTGAGCTGCCACAGTCAGTCATACGCCACTAATTTAGAGGGACAAGCCATAGCTAGTTAGTCGTGGTCTAGGTAGCCAGTGTGGGTGGTCGCTGATGGACCGTTTCAAGCCAGTCGGGTCCTAGAGCTGCTTGTGGTAGTCTGTTGGAAGTATTAACAGCACTACAAGCTGTGTTATCTTTCAAATAAGAGTCGTCATGCTCATAAGTCTTTACTCACTGCTTACAGTGGGCTTACAGTGTTAAGTAGTTAAAGTGATGACTGGCAGCCATTTGACACCATAAACTGTCAAAAGGCTCATATGAGGGGTTTTAGGTCACTTATAAAACCACAACCTACAAACATTTGTGCTTTCATAAAACTTCAGCTGATGAATGTAGCATTTGACTCTCTGTTCAGTGATGATGGATGTGAAAACCAGCTGATCAAGAGTATTTTTTATATCAAACACTAAGTATATTTATTTCAGTTGTAAAGTTAGATGTTTTAATTTAGTGGAAAATTAAAACCGACTCACTATTAGTGTCAGCCCCTAGTTCTCGTTTGATAGATTGCAGTTTTCACTACTTCTACAATGGCTTCAGCTTCTAAAATCAGATGTTGCCCACTGGGAAATATAATTAAAATAAATATACACAAAAAGGAAAATCTGAACATGAACCACATTTCAACATGAAATACTGATTTGTGCAGATCATTGATAATGAGGGGCAGACTTATTAGAGCACAAAGCTTTTTGAATTAGTTTCAAGTAATAGAGTCTAAAGGAACTGTAAACAAATATTGTAAGAATTCTTTTAAAACATAAAATGTAGTTGTTTGTTTTTATGAATTTATCAAATGCATAGTGAACAAATAGAAGAAAAATCTTAATCAAATCAGTTTTTGAATTGGTCACCCTTTGCCTTCAGAACACTAAGAAAATATGTACACTCATACAAAGTCTGGGATTTTGTACGGTCAGGTGTATGATTAGCCAGTTTTACAAAGAGATGCTGATGACCATATATTTCACATGTAGGTTGAAACAGTGATTAAAACAAATGGAAAGAGGTCAAAGCTGGGTGAGGGGAGGCCAAACTCTGCTGCAGAGGTGAGTTTGTGGACGACATTTTCATGTAACAGGCCAAGACTGAGCACAGCAACAAGGCTGTCGCAACATCAGCCAGCTGCAGGCCAAAAATTTCAAAGCAGACGAGGTCGTCTGAATATGTTCAAACCCTTTTGAAGACTTAAAAAAACAGGGAACACTGAAGGAAAAGAAACTTAGTGCAGTAGATGAAAAACTCAATATGTAGAGCTATCAGCTCAGAAGAAACCAGAGTGAACATTCTTACACGTGTCTGTGGACAATAGACAGGAGGTGTGGTCCAAACACCACACCTCCAGCAAGTCCAAGTGACTCAGATAAAACAGATAAAACAAGCATGATGGAAATCGCTGCAAGTTTATGGCTGCATTTCTGAAAATGGATTATTGGTGTCTTCAGCGGTGAGAAATAGAGGCAGGTACTTCTCCATCGTGCATTGCCATCGGGCACCATCAGGCTGACTTCCTCTTTTATTCAGCAGGTTGACAACGACCCCAAATGTACAGCCAATATTAATAAGAACAGCATGGGGAGAAAAAAAGCAAGAGCAGAGTATTAATAGTAATGCTACGACCCAACAGAACCCTGATCTCAACATGACTGAATCTGTGCATGTTTACTTGACGAGACAGACGAATTTGAGGAATCCTATGCCGACAGAAGATGTTTGGTTACTTCTCCAAGATGTTTAGAAAAACCTGTCAGCAGAGGTCCTTCAAAAACTGTGTACAAGTTAAAGCATGACTTCTCTTCACACCAAATATTGATTTAAGACTTTCCTTTACTTGCTTTAAATTTGGAAGAATTAGTAATAAATAAATAATTCTTAAGCATACAGGATTTTGTCATATAGTATATTATCCTCCACTTAATGCACAGTTTTAAGTGAAAATTGCTAGTTTTAAATGAATGAATAGTAGCAGCGGTTTTGTGGTTTGTTGATTGTTTTGTTATAGTTGCATTTCAGTAACACTAACAGTGGGAAAATATTGTTTTTTTATTTATTTAAGACAATTTTAATGAGATTACAGTGCTACTGCAGTGTAAGAAACAGACCGGTAAAATAAATGTATTGATTCATACTGGAGAAGAGAATTCAGATTATGCTCAGCTGACATGCAGAAAAGGCTTAAAATGCAGCCAGACGAAATGTCATCACTTACCTGAATTGTAGCTGGATTAGATGTGATTCTATTGGGGAAATGTTCCCTGTTTGAGTATGATTTAATCTCAGAACCTCTTTCATTTAATGGGGAGACTGAATTGTATTTCATCCGTGATTAAAGTATGTTGATCCATAGTGACAGGAGGGGGAAAAAAGGAAGACAGTAACAGTCCACATCTGGGAATGTTTTAATATCAACATGATCCATTACACTCACACAATCACAGCTTGGTGTTTTCTGAATATTTACAATGAGTTCTTATTTGTACAAATACAGATATTCTGTAGACAATGCTGGAAAAAAAAATCCAGACAGGAGCAAGTGTTCAAAACAGAAGTTTAACATGAAAACACGATAATGTACAAGTATATTTTACCTCTAAATCAAGCTCGCGACAGCAAACGGGTCACTAAAGCCTTTTAGCAAGGACGAACACGCGTGAAACCGGCCGACAACAAGCTCGGTGTGTACATGTGGATTTTATTACAACATTTTCTCCTCTCTCTCCCACGGAACTGGATCGTGTTCCTCGTCTGCGTGCGTATTCCTGCGCCCTGTCCAGAAGTGCTCCACGTCGGGGAACGTCTTCTCCCCCTCCTGGGAGAGCGCGTTGGCCACGGCGTTCGCGCCGACCTCCGCTCCGTTCCCCTCCGTTTTTGGACACTTCTTGGTGCGCACCCGCCTCTTGCTTCTGCAGATAGCGAAGAACCAGACGGCGATCAGTCCTTGGCGCACGTCGTCGTACATGGTCATCAGGATGACTGGCGACAGAGAGCTGCACGCGTAAAGGAGGACTTGCGCAAACATCATCAACCCCACGGGAGGTTTGTTGTACCCGAGTCTGATCCAGGTGAACGTCCCCCACTCTGGCAGTAGCATCAGCCCGAGGGCGCCGCTTAAACACAATAAAACTAGGATAACTTTGCTCTGGTGATGAGGGCTGGGTGCGTGGTTCACCGCCGTGTACAGCGTCTTGGTGTAATAAGCGAGTGTGAAGATGACCGGCACCACGAAGGTGACAGTTGGATAAATCTTGTAGAACAGACTCATAAAGTCAGAGGCGCACACTGGCATTTCAGAGACGCAAATGAAGCCGCTGTCATGCGGCAGCAGAGAGGCGAAAAGCATTTGAGGGATCGGAAACATCATGGATACTATCCAAATGAACGCCAGAGCTCCGTGAATCCACGTCGGGCTGTACAGGGGACCCGTGGCCGCGCGTGGAACCAGAGTGTGCTTGGCTCTGGTCGTCACCGCGATGATTAACGTTTTTGCGACCACACACGAGTGCTGGAACCAGTCCGTTGTGCGGCACACAAAACTCCCCAGGGTCCACGTCTGCTTGTAGTAGGTGATTGCGCGCACGGGGGCGCACAGTAACAGAATCACCAAGTCCGTGGAAGCCAGAGAGGCCAGGAGCGCTTTCACCTCAGAGCCCTTTCCGTTTCTGAAGTCACGGATGAAAATCAGCAAAACGAGCAGGTTTCCAAGTGCTCCGGACACGCAGATGCCCATCAGGATGACAGGCATGGCTGTCCTGGTGTCCTCTCCCCGGAGAAGCTGGACTCCTCCGACGAAATCAAAGAATGACACGTTGGCTGGTCGCTCAATATCCATCTCCTCCGACTTGACCGGAACCTTAAGAGTTCCTTAGTTGGAAAATGCACTCGGTAGATAAAAGTCACTATTCTCCCTCACCTCTCCTGCGTGCGGCGGTGCCAGAAACGCGTCTGACGGGGTTGCGCATCAGCAAGTGGGCGCGCAGGCAGGTACAAGCTTTTTCAAGCGCTGCCTTACAGCGTCGTCAACCATTCACGTCACTTCATCAGCGTGGCTCCAGGCTGAAGCTTGCACGAATGTGAGCGCAACGGGACGCGATTTACACTCACACCCGCGGACGGATCGTGACTGATGTCAGAAAAGTGTCAAAATGGCACAGTCGGTAACACTTTACAATAAGGTGCGCAAAATGTTGTGCTACTTTTCTGGATATCTGTTTATCTCTTTATTTAGATACAAATTTAGCTTGAAACTCAGTCAACAGAGCTGTGACATGTTCCACATTTATTACCTTGTGTGGCAATCACACAGACGAAATGTAGATATGCTGCTTCAGGCAAACAAAGAAACAATGAAAATGCTTCGAATGCTTTATATGCTTTATATCATCTACACGAATTCTTTAGTAAGACAAGGTGCCCGCCCCAGGACTAGGACTGCCCGCCCTTGATTTGAAGTCTCCAATCAACCAAAATGTACATGCTTTTTGACTGTGGAAGGAAGCCAAAGAAGCCAGAGTTGAGGACAAAACCACGCAGGCATGTGGAGAACATATGAAATTCACACAGAAAGATCCTTAATTTGAATTTGAATAAAAGAGGCAATCATCCTGACTGCTAAAAGGACATCCCAATTATTTGTCACCTGTTCAAATGCACAGAATAAAGACTGGGATTTCCCAGTCAGCCTCCAATGACATGAAGAGGTTGTGACATGTTACACTTGTATCCTACAGATTTTAACTTGTTACTGAAGTGTAATCTCATCAAAACCTCCAGAAGAATTGTTGTGAAATTATTATTGTTATTATTATTATTATTGAATATCCATGGAACTGTTACAAAAAAGTTCTGCACATACAGTCATTAAGCAATTCCTCTAATGTGGTCAGCATGAGACACATGATCAGAAAAAAATGCTGATAGCAGGGTGTGCTAGCATTACTTTGCTGTGTGCTGGAGCTAACCAATGAAATCAAAATCCAAAGTCCTCTCTGAGTCACAACATGTACAAAATGTTTAAATTTACCTTTAAACTACACAACGGCATTTCACTACTATCCACTCTGCAAACCTCAAGGTCACTGCACTCCAGACAACAAAAAAACCAAAATCCACTTGGTGGAACCCCCAAAACAATTCAATACTGTCACACTGTGACCAAAACCCCCAACAACATGGTACTAAACAATTTACTTAAAATATTTACATTTCAAATACCTTATACTAATCTTATAGAGGTGAGCCACTGTGGGTCCCTGAGCAAAGCCCTTAACCCCCAATTGCTCCCCGGGCCTAGCACCACCCTGCTGCAGCCCACCGCTCCTAGTCTGACTAGAGGTGGGTCAAAAGCAGAGAACTACTCAATTTCCTTTGGAATAATAAAAGTATAATAAAATAAAAAGAAAAAAAGAAAAATATCAAAAAGAAAAAATGGAACACATTAAATAGCTGAGGGTTTGAGAACTGTACACACAGGAGTTGCAAATTATCTTTAAATGAATTCACCAAATCTCATCTGAAATGGACTGACGCAAAGTGGAAGGCTGGGCCCTAGTCCAACAAATCCTCGTTTCAGACTGTTTTTGGAAATCATGGATGTCATGTCTTCTGAACTGAAGAGGAAAAGAACCATCCAGACTGCTATCAGTGCAAAGTTCAAAAGCCAATATCTGTGATGGTATGGGAGTTTGTTAGTGCCCATGGCATCAGGGGTAACTTGCACATCTGTGGAGGCACCATTAATGCTGAAGAGTACAGGTTTTGGAGCAGCATATGCTGACATCCAAGTAATCTTTTTTAGGGACGTCTTGCTTATTTCAGCAAACTTTTGCCAAGTCATTTTCTGCACGTGTTAAAAAGGTGGGACTTTGGAGTAAGAGTGCAGGTATTAGACAGTCCAGTCCACAGTCCAGACCCGTCTGCCACTGAAAATGGGTGATAGATTACTACTACTAAACATCTTGCTCCACTGGGGAGGGTAGGGCCTCTGCAACACTCCTCCAGCAGACAGAGATGAGGACCACTCTTTTGAGCCAGGCCCCGGTCCACCCAGCTGCCTTTATTTCTGCATACATCTGCCTGCGTACATCTCTCCATGTCCCACATTTCTTTTATCTTGTTATTTCCAATTCAGTGCATGTCTGGTCACATTGTCCAGGATGTTCCACAGTACATGGCCAATCCATCTCAATTTACTTTGTTTGATCTCTTGGTGAATGGGATTCTGTTTGGTTCTTTTCCACAGGTTGATTGTGATGGAAATATTAGTTGGTCACTCTATGACCTACTTCATGAGTACAGTTAGTGCAGACTCATGTTTTGTCTTCGCTCTGTTGTTGTCTCCCATTCTAACAGTACCCTAACAGCCTCAAGTCTCATGAGCAGACACACTCCATGCATGCGTTGCCCCTCAGGGCCGGAGTATGATGTTTTTCCAAGTTTGCCAGTCTTGACTGACCATTTCCATTCCATCTTGTCTCACAAAGGCCAGGTATCTTTATGTTTTAGCATTGCATTTCTTTCACTACCTGTGCTGTCTTTCCCCTTTCATACAGGTTGAGGACATTCCAGATTCCAATGTTTGTCTTTGTCTTGGCTGAGATAAGATGTGCTGGCTCACTGGCTTCCAAAAGGCTTTTCCCAGTGTGTGCCATACACTCTTTTGGAGAGGAATCACTCTCAGTCAAGCCACCTTTTGGTTTGGTTGCTAAGGTTTCTATAGTGCTTTGATTTTGTTTTATGGGAATGTGTTGTTGGCCCAGAGCCCAAACCCCAATGTGGAGGACCAGGAACACACTCTTTGTTGGGTCTCTTGGCATAGGGGACCCTACCAGAAGCATGGTACTCCAGCCAGCATAGATACCTAGGTCACTGAGACAAGCAAAGTCCCCCAACCGCGACAAGGTTGTGGCTCATTTAAGGGGGTTTGATGCATTATGAAGAGCAAAATATGACAGCGGAGAACTTGGACTGTTGAGCAACTGAAGTAGTACATCAAGCTAGAATGGAGAAAAAAAATCCCACCTACAAAGCTTCAACAAATAGCGTCCAGTTATAGGGTTGGGCAGTTATAGTGTCATCAGTTCCTAAACTAATGACGCTATAACTGCCCAGTTCCAAACAGAAAACAGAAATGCAAGTGTTTCCTCCTAAACCCAGTTATAGTACCCTTTTTAAAGTATATTCTGTGGTGGCAGCACAGTTTTCAGCCAATTTTACCAAAACAAACCAATGGAATTTTCAAATAAACACAAATCAGCAGAGATTTGTGTATAATTAGTGTTACTACTACAAAGATAACAGCGTGCTATCAACACAAATCGCAAAAAATATATATATTTTTTAATTAATTGTGCACAAAAAGGTTGATAATGATTTACTTGATGATGTCACATCTGACATGATCATGATCGGCCCAATAAGCCTTCATAACAAAAGGGAAAACCACACAATAAAGCAATTATTTTATTTTTGTATTATGTCATCTGTTTGAAAAAGGAGAAGCACAAAACTTCAAAACTTATTTGTTTTGGAAAAATAAGAAATGAAGTTGAAGAAATGAACTGGTTATTTGGAATAATCTTAGAGAGCAAGAAGCAGATTGCACCACGGAGTGATGTGTGTTTACTTCACTTGAAGAGCATCCGGAGGGTGGGGGTGAGAGTGGTAATGGTAGTGGGGGGGTTCACAGGATGGGGGGTCGAATGTGGAGAAGTGAGGGAGCCCACTCAAATGCTGTCACCTCCTCTTAAAAGGGTTGGTTGCTAGGAGACCTGCAACTACAATCACAGCATGGGGTGAAGAAGATATGAGGTGTTATGAAGTAGGATGCAACATTGTCAGTTAGAGAGGCTTTAAAGGGACTCTGGAGCTTCAGATCTGGTGAATGATAGGAATAAGAGTGATTGCAGAGAGGAAAAAGGCTCCTGTGGCATTTAGAGGGATGATATAATAACACGAGCAGGGGTGCAGCCTCACGGTGTGCAATAATAAGAGATAATTGAGACGTTATGAACAGCGCAAAACCAAGAATCCAAACAGGTTTCTGCTATCTCCATTTATATGTCTGAAAAATACACATGTAACATGAAGGCTATGCGAAAAACTATATTTCTTTACACTGAGTTCTGCTTTTATTAAAGGTTCCAAGTGAGAAGACCTGAAACATATTTTCACAGGAGCACATAATCATAATCTTAAGTTTATTTTTAAAGCATATGTCATTTTATTTAAACTTTGTGTGTAAGCCTTACCTAACACAAAGAAATCACACCCCTAGGTTAAAAAACATGTGGAGAAGGTTGACTGTCACAATATATGTCAAGAATATACTGCATATGAACAATCAAGCAGATTATCTTTCATGAAGGATGATTGTTGAAGGCAGTGCACAACACAAATCAGATCCAGATTAGGGGCCAGTAAACTGGTACTTTTGGACAACAGAAATCTTCTCACGGTTCTTAACTAATGAAAGACTTATGCACATCTTTTATTGTGTATGTGTTGAAAATGAGAATGCTTGTAGGTCGTGGGTAATCTTTCCCAACAAATGAAAGTATTTATTCATATAATCCACACAAAAACTACTGCGTTGTTTTATTTATCCCAGAGCTGGATTAGATATGGATCAACCCAGTCATGAGTGCATGCAGCAGGGTTGTCTACAGGGTTGACCCAGCTGACTGGGTTGGGTCTTCTACTAAACAACAACAACAACAACAAGTGGTTTGAAATGAGCCGTCTGCAGAGTTAAAGCTACCAAATATCAGGGTAGAAACAACAACCCAGAACATGGGTTACCAGTCACATTACAATTGTGTTCAAATTAAACTGATTTTAGTTCAGGCCTCTTTACATTAGTAAATATCTTTTATTTTTCCCTTTGTTGGGGTCACCACAACATGTCAGTGTGATCTGTGAAGTGATCTAATGGAGGTTTTTATACTGGATGTCATTTCTGACACAACCCTTCACATTTTATCCAGACTTGGTACCAGCAGTGTCAGGGGTAAATGGGGGCAACGTGGGGTTCAGGGTCTTGCCCAGCAACATTTTGTCATGCGACAGGGCTGGGGATTGATCCGGCAACTTTTTATTTGGAGGGAAACCAACTGTAACCACTACGACATGCCCACTCCAGTAAATCCCATGATGGAATGATGGAAAAAAGAAAACAAGACAAGAGCACACACGCGAACAGCAACAACAACAAAGCTGAATGAAGGAGTCTCAAAGGCATAATCAAATTAACAAACAGGTGGCTCTAAATGCTGATTCATTATCCACACTTAGTTTAAAAAAAAAAATCCACTGAGCTGAGTCTCTAAAAAGGGAAACTGCCCCAGACACTCCAAAAATAATCCACAGAGAGTAAGAAGTAGTGAGAGGTTGACACCAGGCAAAGCAGGATTTAGAAACGTGCAGTAAAAGAAAAACAAAGATGTGGCATTCATATTCACTTTGAACTGAAAAATCAAAAGTGAACTGATGTGGAGTGGTGAGCAGGAACATGAAGACATGAAGCTGCAGACTGAGGGGAGCCTTGTGCCCCACCTACGCACACTTAAGCCTTGGTCACAAATGTTCCTACGAATGGTGGGTTTGTGTGAATCTCCTAGTTCATATGAAATCTGGAGTTCGTAGACATTCATGGAGGGGGGAATAGTTTCCTGCAGCTTTTTTAAGAACTTGGTACTGCTGCTGTTCAATTCACAAGCGCAACTTGAAGCTTGCTTAAGAAAATGAGATTTTTTTTTCTGCTGCACGCTGGCCGTAGAGTTTTATATGATATCTATAAGGGTGCCTCAGAACCTATCGACAGTATACTTATGGCCATCTAACGGAAATTGTTGAAAGGTGGCCAGTCAGGACCACTATGCACAACTGACAGCAGTCTCAGCTTGTTGGTCAGAAGGCCCTAGGGCTTTCAGCACATTTTGTTAGGTTATATAAGTGGTGGCTGTCCAATCTCCAAACATCTGTCTCGATTGTTTTATATGCTGGAATATTTGTGGAAAGAGAGTGGAAAGCAGTCATTAAGGATGCCAAAGGAGTGCTGAGTGGAGAGTACACAAACAGCCGGCTGCATGAACACATAACTATGGTGAGTGATGCTGCAATTAACCTGAATGATGTTTATGAAGAGTTGAGATGCATTGACATTCCAGATCCCGACACGCGTCGCAGAATAGACACCTGTGAAGCAGTAACGAAGACGATAGTTGAGACTGCTACAAATGATTTAAACACAGAAACTGACGAAGATCAAAGAATTGAAATACATGACAGGAAAGAAGGAGTTAGAGAATCTCTGTTTAAGTCTGTAGCATCAGATTGAACAAGTATCTCTCACCATACCAAGTCCAAGTCTGCCAGGTCTTCAGTTCATTCTCATAGTAGCTCAAAGATCACATCCAGACATTCAAGCCAGTATTCTACTCACAGACAAGAGGCCGCTGCTGAAGTTGCTGCCAATGAAGCTGCGTTGCAGGTACTGTTAGAGAAAGAACATCATATCAAGGAACTTGAACAACTTGAGGCTGAAAATGCAGAAAAGCAAAGGGTGCTAGAGGCCAAGCGACGAGAAGTTGAATGATTTGAGACAGTAAAGAAGTTAAAGGCTGCCAAGGCACGACAGAAGGTGTATGAACAAAATGAATGTTCAGATGATGAAATAGATCAACTGCTCCATCAACATGTCTCCCAGAAAGAAAAGGAAGAAATTAAAGGTGAAAGTGACCTGTCTCAGCATAAACGTTCACCACAAGCTATGACGCTGTTGGAGAGGGAGGATAACACAGCAGCGTTTGTGAGAGTGTTTGCAGAGTCCATCAGTGCAAGTTGTCTTCCCATACCTGAACCAACAACATTCTGTGGTGATCCACTTAGATTTAACGACTGGAAGGTCTCGTTTCAGACACTCTGACAGGAAGAACATACCAGGTGGAAAAAAACTATATTACTTGCGAAAGTATGTGAGTGGCACAGCCAAGAAAGATATAGACAACTACTTCCTGCTAGGCACAGAGTCAGCCTATCATGCAGCATGGACCATCCTAAACGAGAGATATGGCAGTCCATTCCTCATCGCTAAAGCTTTCAGGGACAAGCTTGATTCGTGGCCCAAGATAAACTCCAAGAACAGTGTGGAGCTTCAAGAACTTGCCGACTTCCTCCGCAACTGTAAGGCAGCTATGTCTCAAATCAAAGGTCTTGAAATACTCGGTGACTGTAATGAGAATCAGAAGATACTCGCTAAACTACCAGATTGGCTGACCTCTAGATGGAATAGGAAGGTCATGGAAGTGCAAGAGCAAAGCCATGAGTTCCCAAGCTTCAG
>JAOWBL010000015.1:15407085-15426295 GCA_028564865.1 Zenarchopterus dispar
AAGTGCCGAACATATGAATGACATACACTGAGAATACAATAAATAATGTAAAAGATTTGACACAAATACATAATAAACAATCTTCTTCCCCCTCGAAGTCTGCTAGTTTGTTCCAGCTGTCCTCGAGGGGGAAGAACGGTACACCTGGACTGGGCCACCAGTCCATAGTGTTCTTGTGAAGAGCTCAGAAGTCCACCTTTAGATCCGGATTAAATTCTGTGTTTTAAAGTTTGAACAGAGGAGACGGATGGTTTAAGAAAGGAGTTTCCTCCACACCAAGATATTTTACAATTCCCACTTCAGAGGATCAGTGATTTACATGCGATTAAAAGTCCCAACAACAGTTCATAAGCCTGAAATCATCACCAGTGAAATTAAAGCTGAAGAAAGCTCAGATGAGCGATGAATTGTCTTTATAAATCAAGTAAACAAGTCCTGCTGTCTCTTAGTAAAGCTCCTTTTTTAGAATGGCTGAGAATCTGTACCAAGATCAGTGTGTCATTTCTTTTTTTTTTTTATCTTCTTTTTATATCTCCAGGGAGAACCAGAGCTCACTGCCAAGGTCACCTGGTTACACCTGAGCAGGTTTCGTTTGGCAAAGAAGATGATGCTATAGAGTCAAAATCCTTGAGAAGAGTGCACTGTGACTCCAGTTTTGAAGTGATTAAATTCTTTAGGCCCAGAGTTCCACCTGCAGAGTTGCTTTTAGTTTGTATAAACAGTTTTTAGTATTTACTTTATATGTTGGTTGTCAGGGTTCACTTTAGGCTTTTATTGGTTGATAGCTGGAGCGGGCTTCAGCAGATCCTCGTGGTGATGGATGGTTGGATGTTAGTGGTCCTTTGCTTATTTTTATACTGATAATTTCTGTGATACTCTACGAATGCTAACAGAAGAAGGAAAATTTGAAAATCACTGGTGAAAGTAACGCTCCAGTGTTAAGAAACAAGGGACCTCCAACATGACAGTCAGATCTTGTTCTGAGCGTGAAACTGAACAGAGACGTGTTGTATCTTGTGTGTGTATTGTACACGTCTCTTGTCATCCCGTCCAGTCCCCACCCAGTGAAACCTCTGACAAACGCCCTTCTGGCTGAGGAGAAGCGGTCAGTGCTGGCCACCGGCCTGGAGAAGCTCAAGTCCACCATCCACCCGGGGAGGAGCAGCCAGATCACTGAGCAGGAGGTGGACAAGAGGAAGGTATGGTTTTCTATTCTCAGATGAGGGCTCCATGTTGCTCTTGTCCTTGACTGACCTTCTTCTGTGCTCTTCTGGTCCTCCTTTTGTCCCAGTCTCTGACAGAAGGGGCGGGCTCGTACTACCACCTGAATCACAGCGAACTGGTCGCCCTGCTGGTGCAGCGTGAGGCAGAACTGGAGAAACAGAAAGCCGTGTTTGAGCATCAGAAACTGTTGCTGGCCAAGCGGGAGCTGGAGCTGAAGAAGCTGAAGCCGCAGGTCAGAGACCTGGAGGACTACATCGACACGCTGCTGGTCCGCATCATGGAGCAGAAGCCGACCCTCCTGCAAGTGCGCTCCAAACTCAAGTGACAAAGGAGAGAAAGGGGTTGCAGTTCAGTCCGCATCCGCTCACTCTAACCCCCACAGCTCTTTAGTCTTTTCACTGCTATGCCGTCCTTTTTGATACAAACATTTAGGCACTGAGAGATGTCAAGGCCATGTTTTCCAGTCTTGACCGTACTGAAGAGCGTCCTCGGTGGCAGGTTTGGTTCGAGTGGTTTCGAATGTAGCGCATCCTCAGGTTGTTTTCAGGTTCACACAGTCAGGTGGCGGGTTCCAAACCCAGAGATGCTTCCAGTTTGGGATCCTAACTGTCGAAACAGAGTCCTTATTTTCACTTCACAAATCACTTCTAACACCTTGTCACAACAAAGAGAAAGTAGCAGGGTTTCTGTCCATGACAGTGTTTAACTGTCACCCAAGTGCCAGTTAGTTCACTGGACACCATTAAACTTCACCTGTTTAAGGGCAACAGTTGGTTTCAGGAAAAAGAAATGAGGAAAAAGAAACGAGTCTAGCTAGCAGTCTTATAAAAGATAAGAAAAGTGTGTAGAGTAAAAAATATCAGTTCCTAATGACAGCTTTACATTCCATGTGATATCCAACTATCAGTTCAGAACTCAACGGTATGATATTTGCTATATATGATGTAGAAAATGACGATTTATCAAACTTAACAGGCTGAAAAACAAAAGAAGTTCCTGCACTCTGTCTGACCGACAAAGCCCCTTGTTTATTGTTGTTTGGACCTGTCGCTCACTCATCTCTGCAGAATCTGTATTAGGAAAAATTTCAACTTTGAATCCAGCATCTGATAAATTCACTGACTGTTGGATCTTTATAATGTCAGCTTTTCGTACACGTGGGCTGACATTAAAAAGGAATCGTCTTCTAAATGAGCTTTGTTGCACAACGAGGACACGCGAGTAAAAACATCAGTGTTTCCTGCAAGCTGAGGCTTGACTGAGATAATCCAACCTGGAAAGAGTTAAATCGGTGATAAACCTTAACAAACGTGAGGTGCAAGGAGGAAAATGTGCAAACCCGTTTGATGTTCGGTGTGTTTGGTGTCACTTGTCCCAGATGCTTTTAACGCTGTTTTGGATTGAAACTCTACAAATGCTCTTTGAGAAATGCGCTCCGACTAGTTCTTGAAACTGCAAACCAAATGAGAAGCGTGAGAGTTCAGGCTTGTCACGTGCACATTACTGGGAACCGATTGTAGCTTACGAATGTTCAAAAGTGTTCTTAGCCAACAAGTGAACGGTTTTATTCTCAACACAAGATAAGTGCTATTTATCTTTTGCCTGCTCCTTCCTTTTTCTCCTTCTTTTCTCTTTGCCTCTCTGTTCAATGAGCACGTCTTAAAATCACCCACAATACTCAGCCGCATAAGCTAGCTGATTTTCATCTGGGTCACGGGCGTTATCAGGTGAAGACAGCATCACTCGCTATCGAGATCGGGCGCCACAGCTTCTCTGATGTGTGGGCTTTTTCCTTCCGCACATACGCGTTATCGACATGACGGCAGCATGTTGAGAAGATGCCCGCGACATGCTGGTACTCGACTTCCCTCCCTCGGTGTCCGTGTGTCACATCTGCTTCTGCTTCAGCACGCATAACGCTTTCAGGTGTTACAAGAGGACGTATGCCGCGTTTTACAGCATATATGCCGTATTAAAATGCCAAATGCTGCCTTATTTTTGTTCAGTTCCGATGTTCGTTGAGAATCTAGCACTTCATTTTAGTTGTCGGGGCAGGTTTTGAAAAAGCAAAGCCATCTGTTCACTGAAGTTCTGTTTTGTTTTTGTTTTTTTTTAAACTGGTTTAATGCTTTTTTATTATATTGTTTAGACCACTGCACAATAATAAATTGTATGCATACCAATAGAACATGACTAATATCAGTGATTTACTGTGAAAAAAAATGAAGAAAAAATAAAAAAATAAACACAAAGCCTTGAAACTTAATCTATAGAGCTGATTGATACACCATGAAGTATTCTGATATGATGCCACTTTTAACAGCATTTGTGGATGTTCTTGCACTACTTAATAGTCAGAAGAAAAACTCTACTGTACCCGTCTGTGTGATATCGGTAGAGTTAGATAGACTTTACACCGTACTGCACTTTCTAATCGCTCTGTGGTTAGGCACCTGGCCTCTCTTGACACTGCAACAATGATTTACCAGTGAGCCGAAAGCTTAAAACATCCAGATCCACGTCGTCACCTCCGTTCTGCTGTGTGATTGCAATATCAAGAGCATAGATGACTATAGAAACATATTAGATATGTCGCGGCACCTACAAGAACAGACACCCTCTTTCATGTCTTCCATTTGACAAGGTTTTTAAGTTCAAACTGATTGTGTTTGGTCTTTGGTTGTGTAGCTGATTGAATGGGCTCAAGTTGGGTATGTAAGATTGGAACGTTTACAATCCGTGATGCAAATCTGTTTCACAAATTTTGTATATTTAATAAAGAGTATTTTGTGTTTCCTGCTCACAATATGTTTGTTTGCAGTTTTTCTTCTTTAACTGGTTTAGTCACTCTAATACCACCTATAATTCGTATTTTCTATAGCTGAAGTATTTTTAAAATTCTATTCGTGTTTTTATTGTATTTGTAAATCCTGTACCACACTGCAAAGTCAAACATCAACCTGGATATGATATATCCTTCTACCAACCATGTTTTTATCTATAGAATAAATATCTGAAAATTGCATGTAGAATATAATTAATTTGAGGTTTTTAAGGTAATTTTGAATTTAAATTGAATTAGTTTGTTACAGTACTGGAATGGGCTTTACACTAAATTAATCTTTACATAAAAAAATGTAAAGATTATCACTTTATAGTCCACAATAGTAGCTACATACCAACACACACTGATACAATACTATTAATGAACCTTAGTGATAAAAAATGCTGTTTTGTTGAGATGTACAAAGAACTTGGTAATGTTTGAGGATGTAGTAAATGCTATTGTGTTGTATTAACCACCTTTGAGTTTAGCGTTAAGCCACCACTAGGGGGCTATAGTTTCCTCTATAAATCCAAACATATTCTCCAAATTGATAAAAGATTTATCAGGTAACAATAACACTTATCTGTTCCACTGATTCAAGTCCGGTGTTTTCCTATCGACCTCTTTCCAAATAACGAAAATAAAGCAAAGTTCCCTGGGAAATGTAGTCAAATACCAAGAAGGAACGAATAACTTCCAAGTGACGTTGCCTTATAAAACTACATTTCCCAAAATGCATTGTGGCCTTAGCTGATTGCTGCTACGCGCGGCACAGCGGCTGCAAGCCTTTATGAAGAAAAGAAAAAGGCGTTTCATAAACTCAGAGGAGAAGTCGGATTTTGTTTGATGGTGTTTCTTTTGCATTTGCAGCAACATGTCTGAATATCCGCCCTTCCTGTACGGCAAGCCGCGTTTCAACCAGGTACATTCACTTTTAACTCGATAAAGTTTATCAGAAACTCTCAGGTGGGCTTTAAATAAAAGACATCTGTAGCATTTAAATGACATATTTATATCTGCCTATTAGCAGACATTTGTATATTAGAAACAATACAAGAAATCCTGTTTATTGATAATTTGGACAGAAGCAAACCACTAAATGAAGCTTATTAAAAACATGCAAAAGAAAAATGTCTGTATAGGTAATAAAACCCTTGTTAAGTGGTGCTTTAGCGCCACTGTGTCTCCAGCACCAAATAACTGTACTTTGAACGCAGCGCTTGAGGAAGTAAAATGATGACGCGGAAGTTTGCTTCCGATTCGATAAAAGGAGCAATCCACCATTTTTTAAAACCTCTAAACCACCTATTTTTTTTTTTTTTTTTTGGTTTAAAAATCAGATCTGGGAAATTTGATCTCTTAGACTGTACATTTTGTATTATTATACAGCATTTGTGATTTATGAAACATCTATTCTGTTTGTGAAAATGTATTAAAGGGCTGTTTTAACATGTTCCAATGCAAATGGAAGATATTTAAATTAAGGACCAGCTGTTCATCAAAAAAAACAAAGAAAAAAAAAGAGAAAAAAAAGAAGTCCAGATTGGGAGTCTTATGACACCTTTCCACCATAGACTGTAAAAGAATAACTGCGCAGAGTGCAGTTTCATCACGCTGTGACTCTCAAGAGCACATTTAAGAAGCATATTTAAGAAGTTGTGCAAAAAGTAAATGATTACAAATAAATTATGGATGATAATTTGTCAGCTGTAATTTTATATGTGTAAACATAAATGTAGGCATCTGTAAATATGTTTGTGTACTCCCATTCAAAGGTCGGAGATACACGTGTGATTTTTCTTTACAGAAGAATATTTTGACATGCAAGTTCAGATTTTTGTTGAGCAAGTTCTCACATAGTACTCCACAAGTTTTCACATCAAATCCACAAGCTCGTGCATTTAGGCAAATATTTACCTTTTACCTAGCTCTGGCAGCTCCTCCGCGTGAACCGCCTTCAGCAGTCCTTTTTTCAGCTCTGGCAGGAGTCATTTCTTGCGTTGATTTGGTAGGTATCTACTGTTCCACTCTTGAACAAGATGTTTAAACTCCTTCACTGGAGGCAGCACGTCAAGAGAGCGTTGCCCCTTTTCTTGACTGAGAACCTCAGATTTGGAGGTGCTGATTCTCATCCCCGCCGCTTCACACTTAGCTGCAAACCGCTCCGAAGAAAGCTGAAAATTGCAGCTCAATGATCTCAGCAGGACCTCATGATCCGCAAATAACTTCAGTGGGATGGACTCCTACTCCCACCTGGAACAAATCCGACTTACTATTGGGAATGTGGACCAAACTGTGGCTCTGTTTGTATCTGGGACTGAATAGCCCAGATCATCATAATCATGGGCCACATGCTCTGAGCACCTCTCACAAACCTTTTCCAAGTCTACAAATCGCATGTAACCTGGAGGATAAAGAGTAGGGCTGTATGGTTAATTGCATTTGTGATAATATTACAATGTCATAAAATTTTGTAACCACAACATGAGCGATTTATAAGTTTGTCACATGACACAAAAGTGAGTGGAGCACTGGACTGCATCAGTTTTTTATGCGGCGCTTTAATCTGTTGCGCAGTGACCTCTGGGTCAGCTCAAACTTTAGTCTGGAAGAAGAACAGCACATCCACAGTGTGGGATTAGTATTATTATTATTTTTTTTAAAAGAATATGCTGCACAACCTCGGGTGTGCAGAGCATGCCCTGCTAGTCGCTATCATTGTTCTCCAGCACAGTGAAGTTATGGGTGGTAGCTCTGTATTGTTATGCTTGTCAAAGGTTTCCCTCAGCGACTGATGACAGTTTTTGATGCAGTTATATATAACTGATCAGAGATTACAGGTGCCAAACTTAGACTTGTGCCCTTGTTGAAGTTTCTTCAGATTCCTTGAATCACTGAATCCTGTTGTTTACTCTAAAGAGAGAAATCTGAATGATTTCTAACAATCTTTGCTCCTCACTCAGCCATGAGATTTCCAAGAGAAATTGAGTTAATATGTCACACTTTTATTTAGACACCTCTGCAAGAAAAAGAAAACGATTTTAAAAAAAACAGTTTTCAAATAACAATTTTGGTATAGGTCTGTATCACTTTAGAAAGTGGCTGTGCAGATTATTGATTTAATAATGAAGTGATCGTAACTGAGATTTGAAATCAAACATTTAGTTTTTATTACATTTGACTTCTTGAGTTTAAGAAAAAAGGAAACACTATTGTGAGAATACATAATTAAAATACCTACATCCTTTTGAATATGGAGGTTAATACATTAATTTTAGATGATGCTCACTGTGTAAACATGGAAACCAAAAAGAAAATATATTTTAAGAAAATGACCATTAGTGAATGCATTAAAATGAGACCAAAAGTTACACACAAGGCTGATCGCAAACCAACCACAGGGAACATTTAAAGTCAGTATCAGGTTTAAAGGACTTTGTCTGATCAGGACGTACAGACGAAGCTGCTGTTAGCCCAACCGCTTACCAGTGTCAGCTCAAACAGGTTTATTCAAATCGTACTGGGGAAATTAAATTTAACAGATTTAAAATAATATTCCCCCATTACATGTTTTGATCAACCATCCATATGTTCAATAACTGAAAATCTGCAGCAGTGAGTCAGATACCAGATTTTCATCCAAATTAGTAGTTAAGGTAATTAAATTCAAATTCATGGGGGATGGGCTGCTGTCAAGGATGCACAGTGTGTTGCTTTATGTCAAAATGATTCCTTATGCTCAGTTTTGAGTTAGCGATCAAAAGGTATTTCTGGCATAGTCATTAAAGGAATTAATTGCATTCAGCGTGAGTGGATTTGTGCCTCTAAAAGATGCAGATAAGAAACAGTTTGCCAGAGGTATTAATGAGGCTCCACCTGGTGTGTTGAAACAGCTGGTCGACTCTGCTGTTTTACTGGGTGACAGCTGGAATCGCTCCCATTCAGAATCTGCTTTGGCTGCATGCGCTGAAGAAAAAGTATGAAAAGTTAGCTTTTCTAAACTCATTCATGCCCTTCAAGATGTTCCGTAGATTGCACATTAATTACAAACTTTGGAACACATTGTGCATCTAATAACTTGCATTTAAGTGTTACTGGTAACGTTTAACTAAGACGATGTTGGCAGAATCGTACAAGACTAATTCTAAAGAGACTGACACTGTAAATCTCATTGTTTTTTTGTTTTTTATAATCACATTTTATTCACTACAGAATATACAGAGCATGTCAAATGTTAAAAATTAAACATACTGTGGGACAGTGGTGGTGGGTGGGACTGGTTTTGTTTTTACTGTTAAAGCACTTTGTGCTACATTTTATTGTATGAAAAGCGTTATAATTACAGTTAAAGTTTGACTGATTGGTTGAACAAAAGGCAGAAGTAAGTGGTTCTGGTTTTTCTTTAACACCTGGAAGAACATAGTACAACTAATTTAGATTTATTTGTGATACGTTAGCAACGTGATGCAAAGAACTGTATGTACAAATTGTGGAACTACTACCGTCAATGTAAAATTGCAAAGACTTTGAATATCTTACCATTGAAAGTACATGATATTGTTGAAAGGTTCCAGTAATGTGAAGACGTCTCTGTGGTAAAGGACAAACATTAATATGGATGCCCACAATCTTCAGGAGACAGGAAACAAACAAAGTATGAATCTGCAATGGAAATCACTGTGTGGGCTCAGAACCACTTCTAGAAATCACTGTCTAAGAATATACACATTTTTAATTTTCTTTTCTTGCTTTCCAGTACCAATTCTGGTGTCTGGGCTTTTGGTGATGCTGAGTACTTGATACCAGTTGCTGGTGTAGCGGTATTGTTGCTCAGTCCAACACTTTCTCTCCATTTACCAGAGGTGGCAAGAGTACTCACATTATTTTCTTAAGTAGAAGTACAGATACTTATGTGAAAAAAGATGCTGATAAAAGCAGAAGTACCAATTCAGCTTCTTGACTCAAGTAAAAGAAAGAATGATTGAAGTGTACTTGTGTGTTCTCTCTCAGCAGTGTTCACCAGCTCTTTGATTGTTGTTCTTGGGGCCCGGCCCCCTGAAGCCCCCTGATCCCTACTTTTCTGAGGAGCTTTGCTGTAGAACTGACTACAGAGGCCCTCCACCCCACCTCCACTCTGAGCCAGTATCGTGTAGCTCTCTGTGCTGGTTTGGGATGTTGGTAAAAGTTATGTGGTATCAGATGGCGCTTAGACGTAAACAAGGATCCCAAAACCCTTAGAATTGTTGAGAGATTCTGATGCTGGTGTCAGAATCTGAGCTCAAGTTTCAATTTTCACAAATGCAGGTTAAAATCCTGTCATGTAAAGAAAGAGCATGAACATGTACCAGCTTCTCTGAACCAAGGCTCATTTGAAAACTGAACTGCGATCAGATGAGTGTGTCGGTTAAAAAAGCAAGGCTTTGCAGTAGAAGAGTCCTCATGATGAGCTAGTCTACCTGCAGAGAGAACATTTGGTGCAAAATAAAACAAGACTCTAAACCGTTGAGCAACCCGAATTGATTTTTTTTTTAATGAATTGGAGTTGTAGTTTTGTTGATTAAATTATTTGTTTAGTAATATGAATTTTATGCGTTTCTTCTTCTCTTAGGGCACTTTTTTTGGACGGTTCAGGCACTTCTTGGATGTGATCGACCCCAGCACGCTGTTTGTGACGGAGGTACACAGATTTCATAAATAAACACATGGTCTAATTGGCTGTTTGACTCAACTTCACTTAATGGCACCTCAGTGACAAGTTTCAGGGGACAGCGTGCAGTGAACTCTTGTGGTCTGACGATAATTCGGCATAGCACTCAGGGCTCTCAAACACAAAACTGACAGTTGACTTTTGAAAAATCCAAGTGAAAAAGTGTGAAAGACACCTTCAAATCTGCCAGTTCCAGCTTTTTCATCCATCTGTGATTTTGTAATCACA
Source organism: Zenarchopterus dispar (assembly GCA_028564865.1). NCBI lineage: Eukaryota > Metazoa > Chordata > Actinopteri > Beloniformes > Zenarchopteridae > Zenarchopterus > Zenarchopterus dispar. Next base: position 15,417,072 of record JAOWBL010000015.1, read on the forward strand.
ACATCCGTGTGAGAGAGAACTCTGATTGGCTGTTCAGAAATGATATGAAAGTCTGGGCTAGTAACGACCTGGTTTAATGGATTTTCTAAAAAGATTGATAATGTATAATGCATAACCTATTATCATTCCTTCTGCACTTGTGTAATTGTAGATAATACAATGTTCAAGTTCCTTTGTTGCCCACATGCTGGTAGTGCAGAGAAAGACGCTGCTGGTTCTTCATGTCAGCTCTTTTTTTTTTTTTTTGTGCCTTACTATGCCACTGAGAATTCATAGGATATTTGTTTGGAATCACAAACACTTTTTATTTATTTATACATAAATTGACGCTCTTTGGGAAGAGTGGTGCATATTTTGGTCAAAACAGTGTAAACTAGTGATTTTTGTTTACAGCTCAGTTCATAGGAGGCAGGCCTAGGGGACAGACTTAAACTTTCTTTTTCCTTGTGTGATCTATCTTGCGGCTTTGCACTACCCACTTCCAACTCGCAGCAAATGCAGTCTGATATTAGTGGTGAGTGAAGGAAAATATGTGGGGCTGGCTCTATGATGTCACAGGACCCTGAAAACATGAACACAGAAATACAGTAAAATGCACATTTCCACACTCGGACTGACCAAAGGTTTGAGGTTGTCATAGTGTCTGACTTCAGATTTAAGTAAATAACTGTTTTTTTCTTATGATATATACCTTTAACCCTTTTAACACTTGATTCACTTTATTAAAGTCACATATTTTTCCCTCAGATTTTTACCACCAGCATATCACACGACTACCAGTGTACGATGACTCAGCGTTGGGAAAAAGATCTGAAAAATGAGTCATGCACTTAACTTTTGAGTACAGTGCAGAACTGAAAATAAAGCCGGTACACATTTAAAAAGCTTGCAAGGTTTTATAAGCTGATGAAATGCTGCACGTTCAGCACAATGTCATAAAAGTGGGAAAGACAGAGTCTGAATGACTCTAAAGGTCACAAAAACCAAACCTTCGTTTGACCTCTGTGCCACATGCCGGCTGCTCTGCTTGTCGTAACATTTCCACAGTCTTCAGATGTGTTGTGAGAGATTTGTTCATGAAGCCATCAGAGCTGTGGCGCTGTGGGTAATGAAGCTGTTAGTGGGCTCTTTGTTGACTAATAGCGGAGGCTGCCCCTGGGACGTGACGAACAGCGCACATATGGGACAACTGCGAGGAGTGGAAAGTGCACACGCACACACACGCTCACGAAGGTTTCACCTCGCTGGGTCAGACGTGGCCTCAACTTGCCCCAGTGACAACAGGGATGCAGAGAAGATGGGGATTTTTGCACGCACGCGTGACCTGGTGTGCACGCCTTGCACTGCCACACACACACATACATGCACACACATATGCACACAAATGATCGTGTGTTATGATGTGTATTAGACGGTGATCATGGTACAGAAAACTGCTCATTAAGTTCAGATCTGGCTTTTTTTTTGTGAACTCCTATGATATCTTGATCCACGTGGAAGAGAAAAACACATGGCTTGTTTTTCCTCTCAGACTCAGTTTCTTATGTGGTTTATTTTCTGTGGCATCAGAAGCGGCTGCAGGAGTGTGTCGAGCTGCTTGACCGTTTCAAACGGGGAACGTTGCCTCCAGGAGTCACAGACGCTCAGGTAAACCCCTCAGACCCACGCAAAAAACCCACTCACGATGAGTCCTAATGGAATAAAACAAGGATTGGAATGTGTTTGTGTTTTTAAGTATGTTAATGTGATAAAATTCATACACAACGCTTAGGAATATATAAAGTGTCCCTGTTTATTTTAAATAAAAAAAAAACTGCATCTAAAAGATGTTTTTTTTTCTGATTTCCACAGCTTTGGACAGCCCAGAAAATAAAGCAGGTGGGACTTTGACTTACTCTTTCTCTGCATTAACGCTAACACGCAGATCAGCTCAGCTGTGATCACAATCTTTATCATGTAGATGTGATGACGTGCCAGTGAAGAGATAAAGCAAACTGTAACTCAAACATGCAGAAAAAAGACAGGTTGATATGGAGAACACCGTTCCTCAAACTTAAAAGATGTTCTGCTGTTGAGGATGCCAAAGACATGTTCCAGTCGGTGTTGGAGAGCAGAATCTGGTTTTCATGTTCAAATGTCTCCACACGCCCTCCTTTGGAGACGGGTCAGGACTGATGAGTAAGTGGGGTTGGCCAAGGACACTGACACAACCCGGTATCATGCTTTTGTTGTTGTTGCCAATAATAGCCTGGATGCTGCTTTTCATCTTTGGTCTGAAGCACACAGCACTGATGCCACTCAAGAACGGTCTGAAACACTGTTTCTGCACACATTAATGCACTTTTGCATTGCCTGGCTGTCCATCCCAGATGCCTCTGAACCCAGAGACGTCAGTGCTGTGAGACACCAAGAGGTTTAGTGTGAGTTTGAACAGATCAAATCCGTTTGAACTCAAATGCAGCTACTGAGGTTTCAGTCTTAAACTATGCTTGTTGGTAATTGTTACCTTCTTCAGTCAGTTCTGTTTGTTTCTGGTACCATGTTTTACAGTAATGAGTGTGATATTAATTCCAACAACTCTGCTTTTCTGTATTGCCCAATAAATGTCTAATTATAATCTGATTTCGATCATCATGCTCTTATTACAGGCCATCATCCACCCTGACACAGAAGAGAAGATCCTCATGCCCTTTCGGATGTCAGGTAGAGTGGCTGGGTGTGGAAATCTCGTGGGATGTGGGGTCTAGGGGCTTGTTATGTGGTCCAACACGGAAGCGTCGCTCACCCTGGGAACTGTCATGGCTCGATGGGGCTCTTCAAGTTGTCTCAGGCCTCGAAAAGGTCACACTCAGCTGGGGGCTGATTAAAACCTCTCTCCCGCGGTGACACACAAGTTTGGCCTACTTTTAAAGCATAATTCTTTATGAGGTGTGCATCAATGAGAAGAAGGAAAAGACATCTGCAGTTAACTTAATAGGACCAACATACATGTGTCAGAAAAATGGGAATAAGCACCAGAATCCGTGGACCAGTCTGGGCCACACAGACGAGCGCAGTGTTGAAGGAAAAAAAAAAAAAAAGAAAGAAAACATTCTGGATTAACTCTGTAGTAAGGCAATTTTAAGGATAGTGGCTATAAATACTATAAAATTAGTTATAAAAAAAGTGGTTACAGAATAATCTAAATCAAATGTTTCCATACCGTAAAATACGTGAGATGCAATCATGACTTTGTTTCAACAGGTTTTATCCCCTTTGGCACACCAGTGGTAAGACTTTTTACTACTCTTCATACAACCTTCATCATAACCTGCAAAACAGACTATAAAGACAAAGTCTCGTTGCACATTCTTCGCTTGTTTAAAAGGGTTTTCTTTTTTTTTCTTTTTTTTCTTTCATGCAGGTTGTTGGTCTTCTCCTCCCAAATCAAACACTGGTGTCAACCATCTTCTGGCAGGTATTTCTGAACTTTTGCAACCCTGATAATCATCATATTATTAATTTAGGATAGTATCACTGTAAGTGCAAGTTTTGAATTAATAAATATGGCACACTTTAATTCACATTTCTTTGAATGTTAGCTATTTCTCTACCAGTAGTCCCAGCAACCAATCAAATCCCAGACTGAAAAAACTTAAAGTGCCAAAATGACAGCAAAAGAGAAAAATAAAGGAATAAATAACGTTAAAATATCCAAGTCTGACATTTTCTGTTTAATTTGCACAGTAAGCATTTGAATTCAACAGTAAGTGGAATTTAAGATTAGTATTTTATCAGAGAAAAGACTTCATTTCTGTAGTGTCTTTTATGAAATGTTACTATTGCTAGACAAAAATGTATGTAACAATCTTAGACTCACACTAAATGGGCCTGATGGGCCTTGAGTACTTCTCTGATACGTTATGAGCACAATTATCTCTGAGCTCACCTTTTTTACACTTTGTTTCCTTTCTTCAGTGGTTAAACCAGAGTCACAATGCCTGTGTGAACTACTGCAACCGGAACGCCTCCAAGGTACCACCGCCGGACCAGCGAGACTTGCACTTCTGAACAGATGTGGACAGATTTGCTGCCCGTCTTCTGTGGAAAAAGCTGTCTGTGAAATATCAAGCTGATTGATTCCTTCTTGCAGTCATGTCCTGGGAGGTTGGCCTCAGTCCCGTGGACCTTCTACTTTTTTATTATTTGCTGGTTTAGTCTCAGGAACAAGACGCTGCTTGCAGACGATCCGATAACTTTCAGCTTTAACTTGCTTATTTATAGTTTTCTGTCTTAGTTCCTGAGACAGCTGTCCTTTGCTTACACTTGTCCACGTCCAGTATGGTGCCTGCAATGATGCCAAACTAAAAAATGAGCTGAATAAACACGTCTGTGATGGTAACTACAGTGAAATACCTAGTTTGAAACTTGACTATGGACATTAACACATCTGTCCAGGGTGTTTTAGAATATAAACTGAATATAAACTTTTTCTTTCTTTATTCTATAATATTGATCACTTTTCAGAGAGAATTAGCTTTGTTTTAATGAGCTGTAAAGGCTGCCTGTGTTAGTCTGTAGTTAGAATTATTAATCTCTTGTCTTGCAGCCGGCCCCCATCTCCAGATTCATCCAGGGCTACATCGGAGCTGTGACCAGTGCGGTGTCCATTGCTGTGAGTTCCTGTAATACTTCTGTTGTTACTGTAAAAGGCAGGATGACTTATTATCTTTGTTGAGTCTTCCACCTTGATTTTGGGACTTTGAACCCATACTCAGGGCAGATGTTTCTGTACACTGTAACCGGCCCCTTGTTGTGCTGTTCCATGTATGCTTTGCCTGCCAGCATTTTGCATCCGGCTGGATTGTTTCTGGGACATCTTTGCACAGTCTGCAGCTGGGGTTTTGTCTGCTGTGATAGACCCTGGGCTATATCGCTCTTGTGATCAAGACCTGTTCTTGTTCTGCCATGATTAATGGCTCCATGCTGGCTTTTCCAGCCACTTGTAGGATTTCTTAATGCCAGCCACTTCTTGACAGGAGTTTCCATGTTGTGCAGAGGCAGGTAATTGGCCAGTAGTTGGATGGGACGGCCCCTTTCTGGATGAGGGCCTTGCAGCCTTAAGTTAGCCATTCTGGGTGTTTCATCTGTGAGCAGCTGGTTCATTTGTACTGCGGAAAGAAACAGCTGTCTAATTAATTTTTGTTCAATCCCATTATTATCCATCATCCAGCCACGATGAAATTTATTCTGATGCTCTGCTCAAAGTACTGTTGTTCTGGTAATGTTTGAAAAAGAGTTCACCTCGCTTTACAAGTTATTTTAGAACTTCATCTCTCTGCAGTTAACAGTTGATGGGAAAAAAAATAACACCCACCTAAAATCTTACATTTAAAATATTATCTGCAATTTTTCACTCAGTATGACACCAAATGTTCTCCCTATCCTTCCACCCATCTGCCACTCAGCACTCCATTCTCATGTCTGACCCGGTATCACTGAGTGACAGGTTGCTGAGCTACTCAGTAAAAGATTGATGGAAAAATTGTTCATTAAAGTGTGTCCTTTGGTATGAGTCAGGAAATAAAGTGATTTACTGATATTCATTAGGAAACTTTCATCATGACTAGCAGCACTTAAACACGGTGGCTGCCGGTGCATGAGTTCAGTTTTAGTTGGAACATTGTGTTCACAGCGGGCATGGAAAAGTGTGGCGTTGTATACGGGCCTGGTTGAGAGGTGTGTATCACTGCAGATATACGAAGTTAATTCCCCACTCAGTCATATTGATTCAAAGTTGAACTTGTTGTTTCAATTCCTTTTACATGCAGCATAACTATTTAATGGTTTTGACACAGAAATGTAGAAAAAGCTGAATATCAACAAAATCCATTTATTAACATCCTTCAAAATACCCCGTTAGTTTGACATCACTGTCTCAAATGTCAGAAGATTAGAAGGCACATTCACACACCTGCCTGACATAACTCTGAGTGTAGACGAGGACCTCAAAGCGAGCCAATTACTGGTCCTGCTGGGCATCATCCGGCTGATGGGCTCAATCCTGACAATGACGGCAAGAACAGAAAAAAATGTGGGGCGTCTGGAGGGAGGAACGACAGGCCGGGAGGGGGGCAGGAGCTCTCCAATTAAACGTCCATTCTGGTGACGACCCCCTGCAGGGCGGGGGAGAGCTGCAGGCTGAAGCCCCGAGTTGGTGTGTTATTTGAGCACTTAAACCTAATTCACTACAACCTTTTAGTATGTTTAAAATACAACATCATTTGATCATCCATTATTTTATAAACATTGCATCTAATTATCCTATTTCTGATGCAGAAAAGTTTCCAAATATCAATTCCCTGCATCTCAGTGTAATAGTATCGGACACATGTTTACTTTCAGGTCGGGCTGAACGTTTTAATCCAGAAATCAAGCCACTTCAGTCCAGCCACCAGGCTTTTGGTGCAGAGGTTCATTCCCTTCCCTGCTGTGGGTGAGTTGGAAAAGTTCTGTGACACAACATCAGTTTTAACTTGGATTAAATACATGTTGAGCTGCCACTGAAGATGCATTATGTGCAACTTGTGGACAATAATCATTTCAATAGTTGTGAAAATGACACAGGTTGTAACATTTCTCAATGGAAACATGTGGACAGTAACATCTGGATTCTCTACACTCATTCCGATCCTTCGGGTTGTAAATACCTCTTATTAGTGTGCTGTGATCATAATAATTCTCTGTGCCAAAGCCAAGAACCCAGCAATTTTGTTTCATCCTTGTCTTCAGTCTCTCTGTTTTTTTTTGTTTTTTTTTGTTTTTGTCTCTGCAGCATTAGAGACATGCTGAGAACGTGCTTTGTCAGATGTGTGTGGAGCCACAAAGCTGATTTCCATGCACGACTCCTGCAAACACAATCACACCCAGGGGTATAGACCCGTGTCCCACAATGCCCCGGGCTGCTGGCTCATAATTAAATTGTTTGCCTGCCCTCCCACCTCCCATTCGCTTCCATAGCAGCTCCTCTAATTAAATCAACAGGTTTCTAGTGCGCAGCCTTTGCCTGGTAATTGGCTGCTCGCTGGAACTCTGCTGCTGCAAACAAATTGGATAATTACCCCTAAAGTGGCGTCTATGTCAAGGCCTCATTTACCTGATTTCAGTTTGTGCTTTGTTGTTGCTGTTGTTGTTTTTGTATGGCCATATAAAAGGTAATTAAAATGGCTAATTGAAGTGAAGGAAAGCAAAGTGCTGTTTGAATTTTCACCCGTTTTGATTTTGTTTGCTTACTTAAGGCTCGATTTATTTGTAATAACCTAATCAAGCAGCGGACTGTCACTCAATTAAATTACAAAGACTTAAGGGCAATCCCTGCTAGCGGAAACTTGTGGGTATAATTTATTTATTTAGTTGTAGAAAATAATTCTCATTATTGGTGATATTTAGGACTTAATTGCATGGAAAATTCTTGGTTGCATATCCATGGATATGCCACTAGTTATCAGATACAATTAGAGTATACATGAATGTAATTATTTTAAATAATTACAAAGTGCATCCAGTTATTTTAACATTAAGCAGAGCAGATTTTACATTAATCAGCGATGCATTCAAAATTACAAACAGGTTTTTGAGAATTTGATCTTTCTGCTGTAGTTTTTGTCATTCCTTGCCAAAATCATAATCTTGCTCCTTTTAATTGGTCTGGATTAAAAAGAAATCCCTTGTAGGTAGGAAGAGTTGTTTGCTCAGACAATTAAATTCCCCTCATAAAGCAACGTGTTGTCCCTGCGGGCCTCAGGAAAGATAACTTTGAATGCTGTTGTCTTAAATTAAAAAGGCTCGGGGCACCACCACTAAATGCTCTAAAATGAGTTTTTCTTATTCCCATTAGAGTCAAAAGGAAAGGTCCATCCACATTAGCATACATTTGTGTTCATTTTGAAATTCGTGAATAAATCAGAGAACGGCATTGTTGTTTGTCAGCCTGCCGGCCACCTTGCTCTGTAGATAATCTGTCTGTTTTTAAAGTCACACTTACATACTTGTTTTTGTGAATTATAACACACATGACACGGCAGTTGTATAGTTCATTTAGACTGTCAGTACACCAGGCAGGGTTCTGTGTATTTGAGAGTGATTGTCTTTACCAAATAGAGTAGTTCTCTTTACTTTTATCTTGTGAATTCACAGTAAAGTTATCTCAAGGCATTTTACACTGAAACCATGCAACATGAAGAACCCACGGTGAGATTTGAACCATGATCCTTTTCTGTGTTCTAAATTTAGAATTTACACAAAGCCAGTTCATAAAAAGGAAGCCAACAGGTTGCATCAAATCTCCACTTTTTTTGCAATTCCCCATCCTGAGCACACACAAGACAACATCAGAGGAGATGTTTACAACGTTATGTTCAGCGATGAGTCCAGATTCTGTCTACAGCAGTTGGATTGTAGGGTCAAAGTGTGGAGAAGACGTGGATAACGCTATGCTGATTGGTGCACCGATGGACTAACATCTTTTGGTGGAGGCAGTGTGATGATGTAGAATGACACCTCCCTCACTGGTAAAACGAGGCTTGTCATCTTTGGAGGCAATCTCAATGCAGAGAAAAATCAAGATGAGATTGTACAACCAGTGATAATCCCACATCTCCACAGTCTGGGACCAAACTCTATCCTCCAAGACGACAAAGCTTGCCCCCACAGAGTGGGGTTCATCAGAGACTACCTCCACAATTTGAGAGTGAAGAGGATGAAATGACCTGCCAGCAGTCGTGACCTCAACCCCACTGAACACTTGTGGGATCAGCATGAGCAGAGTGACCAACACAACCATGTTTGTTGACTTGGTTGAAGAATGGGACGCCCCCCAATCCCACAGCAGTGTGTGACAGCCATGAGGAAGAGGTGCCAGGCTGTTGTGGTTGTTTATGGTTCTTCACGCACTCATGTTCATGTTTGCTCATGTTTGTTAAATTGATAAGTTGTGAAATTGCAAACGTGTTGTTTCTTCAAACTTGAATTATCAGATCCACCAGAGAAGATTTGACAGTTTTTTTATGGGCACAACCTACAAACTCAGCTCTGCTGCTCATCTCACAAATGCATGTTCCTCATAAATGTGGAACCATTTAAAAGGGAAATAAGTAGGCTTTCCAACACTATAAGATTTATTTATAGAAGCATTGTTACGGCAAAAAAATAATCTAACAAACACAAATGTCCTTACTTTTTGTGCT
>JAOWBL010000015.1:15435932-15446904 GCA_028564865.1 Zenarchopterus dispar
ATTATATGATTGCCACATACTGGCATGTCTTTCTTCAGACCTGTCAGTAAACAGATTGCCACTCTGAAGTTGAAATGGTGAAGGGACGACACCTTTTAGGGTTGCTCCACACACTATGACAATTGAAAATTTCACACTAAAGTACGATGAAGAAATGTGGTTTAGCACTTGTGGGTCTCCACCCCACAGAGGAGAGAGATCACATGGTCAGCTAGGACTTTTGAGTATGTTTTGAAGACACTGGAGTGTGGCAGGGTGGAGGGGTAGTTCATCCTCATATTTGCTTTCAACCACAGTGTTTGTTTTTCAGCCATGCCCCTACTCAGAGTGCCAGGAGGGTGGGTGAGTTGAGGGAGTCAGATGACTGGTCGCCACTGCTGCTGCTGCGCCGGTGAGCCTTGGAGCAAGATTCAGAGGAAGGTGAGGGGCTCTCGGGCTCCAGCATGTTTGGGTAGGTGAATATAAGGTTGGGGGGATTTGGCGTGGCGGCTGGTGTGGATGCCATCACCACTGGTGTGTTCAGGCTTTCTCCATCTGGGCAGTAGATTTCACCGCTGCCACCACTGCCTCCGAGGCAAATGGGCTTTATGACGGAGCGCTGAGGTTTGCCCACTTCCTCCTCCTCTTCTTCTGGTTCTTGCTTCACAACTACTTGGTTCATCTGAGCCCTTAAGCCCATATTGGTGCGCATGGTCAGTGGGAGTGGGGCACATTGCTGCAGCTGTTGCCCTGATGACTGGTGGCGCTCGCCGATGGGCAGCTTGCACACAGGATTGTGGGCCACCAGCATGAACTCCAGCTTGTCTTTCTCCTTCTGCAGGTTCTCAATCTCCTTCTGCAGGTCTGCCTTCTCCTCCTCCAGCTTCTCAGTCTCCTGTTAAAAGGAAATCATAAATGTGAATACAGAAATAACATGCAAAGATTTGCAGTCACAGGCACCAGCCAGAAACCATCAAAGCTTGATGCTTTTAAAGTTTAGGTTTAGTGACAACATAATGTTGAGCCAGAAAATTTACAATGATAATTTCAAGTTTCTACATAACAGTGGCCAGATATGCATCTGTTTATCTCAACAGAGCCAAAAGAGGGCACTGTTTGATTACTTAATGTGCATGAAGCACACTCAGCATATCAATGCCAGAGTCTGCCTTAAACATATGCAGTCTTAAAGAAGTCTGCTTGAGTTTAAATATCACATAATGATTGTGTGTCTTACACCTCTCTGAGATGTAAGATCCTCTACAACACCATATTATTAATGTGTCAACTCCAAGTAAAAGACAAAAAAATATATATATGCAGTCTTGAGGCAGACAAGGATAAGCTTAAGTTCTGTCAGAGGACTTTGACTCATGGGCAAAGGTATGAGGAAGTTGTTCACAAAGAGCCAAGAGAGGAGGGGTAAAGTAAGACTTAAATGATATCAGCCAAGGCGTGGCCTAAACTTGACTAAAAGCAGAAGTTGTTTATTTAGGTTTTCAATACAATTAGGGTTTATGAAAATGGAACATTTTTCTCCTCTCCTAGCGTCAGGCTTACGTACAGGCTTACGTATCATGTCTCCATGTGAGATGAGCAATTCGCCCCTTTACAAAATGTCCTGTATTCATGAAGAAAGCTGCCGACAGCAAAATCCATTCCAGTTTTTCTTCTTTGTTTCTTTTCTTTTTTATTGGCCTAACAAACTCAACCTCTCTGTAACTGGACTAATTAGTCCGTTTAGATGCTGTTACTGTCTTTGCGGCATGAGCAGCAAGACAGCCCTACCTCTGTCTATATCTGCCAGAGACAAAAGCTTTTCATCGCCTGTCATCTCTTCATTCAAACCCAGCACTTAGAGGAACGGTAAAAGTCAAACCAGTCTAGTGGGGTTATAAATCAAGGAGTGGAGCTCAGTCACCCATCAAAAACCTTGGTTTCTGCCACACTTTGTAACAAAAAATAATATTTTTCTTTCCCATACACAGATTATTTTTAGATTTTTTTAACTAAATCACTGAGTATGAGAAATGAAAAATAAAACTTTTTGCATTTTGAACAGGTAATAATAAAGAAGATTAATGTGACCTGTCTGTATTGTGCTGGCTCCTGTGTTTTACTCACCCCTTGCAGCATCTCGGTGAGCTCCCGTCTGCGGTTGCGGCACTTGGCCGCAGCTAACTTATTCCTCTCACGCCGCACCCTCCTTTTCTCTTCTTCCTCTGGGGTGAGCTAAGGGCCGGTAAACAAAGAAAAATGGTCAGTAAAATGAGCAATCAATATGAAAAGCTCTGAGCATATCAGAAATTCTGGCGTGATGAAACTAAGCAATGAGCTTCACTCAAATGTATTTTTTAAAATTGGTTTCTTTCTGAAAGTCATACATGAGTTTTATAACTTTTTATTTTATATTGGATTCCACAGGTGCCAGTAGTTTTCTCACCTGTTCATCCCTCTTGCGTCGGCTTCTAGTGTCGCCAATTGACCGGATGACCCCTGGCCGGGTCAGCGCATTGTGTGCCAGCAGTCCTGGTCCACTGTTCAAGTGGTGGCCGTACGGGTGGGAGCGGGAGTAGGGGTTAGACATGGAGGTAATAACAGTGGGCTGAACCATCCACTGCAGGTCTTGGCTGGTTGTGATTGCATTGATTGTGGGGATGAAGGCACTGTTGGAGCCAGGCATATCAACCCTGTATTTCTGGATCATAAGAGCAGAAGGAAAAGGTCATGAGGATGCTTGATGAAGAAAGATATTGCAGAAAAGTGGGGTGGAAGCTACATGACATACTCCTATGTTGATGTGAGTCATTTTTACTCCATAAGCAGCTTGTTATATTGTAATAGATTCAGTGATGCTTCTACCACCAGCACCCGTTACCAGATTCACAGGTTTTTCCCCATTTCAGGCTTTTAGTAATGATTCAGTCCACATAGATTGTTTGTAACCCCTGTGGAACAGTGACACAATCTGTGAATCATCTGGGAAAGCCCAAGGTGTCCAGTGTATCTCATTGTACTACAATAAACATGAGATAAATGGTGCATTGGTGAATAGCTGTCTTGATTGGAGTTGCACTTTTGTCACTGCTGATTAAAAATAACAATAATTAAAAAAAAAAAAAGAATATCAAATGGAAGAAACCAAAACAACTTCAAAGCTTAGCAAAAAATTCACTTTACAAAAGTGTGATACAGGGGTATCTTAGAAATATATTGGGGAAGTGGTGGCCTAGTGCTTATAGAGGTGATATTAGGTATGGAGGACAGAGCTAGGTTACAGAGGTGAGCCACTGTGGGCCCCTTAGCAAGGCCCTTTAACTCCCGGGTGCTGCAGCAGCAGCCCACTGCTCCTAATGTAACTACTGATGGGTTAAAAGTGAAGGACAAATTTTGGTGTGTTTCATGAGATATATACTGACAAATGAATTTTATTATATTGAATGTCCTAATTTTAAAGCTTGTCTAAAATACATCTACAATCAAAACTAATGTCAGATCCGTTTTGCATCATGTTTCTGGCGTCCACATACTGAGAAGCTGTATGCAGCCTGCGTGCTTAATTCACACACATCCCCAAATTCCCCGTTTTTCCTAACTTTCCGTCGGATATCCCGGCTGTCTATTGAAACAGTGTTCATCTAGTGAGTCATTGTGTATAGGATTTGTTAAGCACATGTGAATTTCGCTCAGTGCCAGTAAAGGGGGAAGCGAGGCGGGCTTGTTATCCAGAATTATGAGGGTGGAATTTTTGGTCAACTTTGCTTCCGGTAAAGTCACCACAGCACAACAACAACAACAACAATAATAAAAGAACAGACTGTGTGGAAATCAGTGTAATGGATACATTCTTGAAGCCTGTGATTGTAAAAGAAAAAAAAAAAAGGGGGGGGGGGGGGTTGGTCTAAAAAACACACCAAATGTCTTGTTTTCATTTGTCTAAATAGAGAGGTCGTGTTCCAGCCCGCTGTAATGGAAAACAGGCAGTCAGGGAGTGATTGCAGAGAACTAAAACAAAGATAGATACAGGCCAAATGTCGTTTACTGTAATGTTGCGTGAGCCTGACGAGGATTTTTCCACAGAAGAGAGGGGTGGAAACAACACGCCTATTCCCAGACTTAGACCCTAGTATTTTGAAACACGGGGACATTTTATAGTTGCTGAGAATATTTCCTTCAGAATGTGTGACCTGTGACGAAATGGCGTGGACGGATGGCAGTACTCCCTGGCCAAATAAATCCGAGAACTGCCATTTGCCTCCGTAATGACATGAAAGCTTTTGATCGGCCTGAGCTCCCGGTCTGAGCGCGCTTCCCGCTGGAGGAAATGTGCCATGTGTATCCGGGGACCAGTCTGCTCAAATCAGACCTCATTCTGACTCTGCTACATTTTTCTAACAGTAAATACACGAATGAAATGAACACATGTGACACGTTTTCGTTGAAGCTCTTGCACATCCAGCAACAGAATAAGCCGGCGCTGGGAGCCGACATATTCCCACCTCTGTTTACACGAACGCAGCCAGCAGTGCGTGCCTGTTGCATTCTGTAGGCTCGAAGCTTTATCTCCAGTCTCTTAATTACCAAGGCTCAGAGTGACAAGAGCTCGGCGGACCCTGTCTGTCTGCTTTGAACGGATTTGTGCGTGCGCGCAAAACAAGTATCCACCGGCGCAAATGCACTCGATTAGCCTACTATCAGTTTTGCGGACGGACTGAAAATAGCCCAGAAGAGCGCTCCAAAGACTGAATTTCATATCTGAAAATAAGAGCCTCAAACATATTTTTCATGTGGCCACTTCATTTTTCTCACTCGAACAGAATGTTGCCTGTATCCTGGTTGATTTGCCGCATTTGTTTTATATAGAAAAGAGGTGAGCGTAACATTTCGATTCCTGGCCTTTAACCGTATTCACCGGTCAGCTCGGAAACGCTCTTCTTGAATCAAATATGACATGACCCAATATGCCGAAGGTTTATGATAGAAATCAGATGGTAAATGAGTGAACAGATCGAGTCTTGCAACTATTGAGTCACAGATTAATCAGCGTCATTGTTTCCCCCCCTCCCAGTCGACCTGGTGACTTTTTAATCTATTAATGTCAGGAAGCGCGGCAACATTTGGAAAATAAATGATGAAATTCTAACAGGCGTTGCACCCGAAAGAGCACATAGGCTACTACATTTACAGTTAACCATTAGATGGTTCTGCTCTACCTCGTCGTCCCCTCTTGTATCCACCTACCTGGTAGCTTGAGGTAGAAATTGGACTTCCGATCGTGCTGCTGCCGCTTGTGAAGGACTCTGGCTGGGCCGGAGAGGTGCTGCTGCCGCGTGACGAGGTGTCGTAGTTCCCGGAGTAGTCCTGGTACATGATCCAGGAGAAAGGAAGATTTCAGCGGACTGTTTAAGCTCTGGAGCCTTTCTTTGAAATCCCCGCAAAAAAGAGAAGGCACCAACAGAAAAGTCCTCTCACTGATATCCAAAGGAAAGTTGGCCAAGTGCAATAATGCTTTTCTTATCTAAAACATGCTACTGATATCGTAAGTTAAAACTTTTTCTTCAGCCCTGTTTGATTTTTTTCTTATTAGGCTTTTGTTTTTCAGCCACAGGTAGCCTACTCTGTCAAAGATCCTTTCAGGTGCGAAAACTTAGACTTAAAGTGAGTGGCACACCTTCGGCAGCCAAAGTCAGCACAAACAAGTGAACCTGGATTTAGAGTGATACACGCAGGTTTAAAGCCTATTGCCTGTTTTTAGTCATCTACATATTTTCCGCCGACTTGCTCACTACTCTACTCTAAGATCTCTGCTGTTCACGGAACAGTTCTAATTTTTTTCTTTTCCTTTTTACCCCACTTCCTAGAGATGACTCACTTCAATGGCACTACGAGGAACTGTTACTGCTTTTCAATAGCGACGAAACAACCTACGTCACGCCTGGGCGTTGCAACTCCAGCCAGGGAGGGGTTACTTCTGGATTAGGCAGTAAAGCACAGATCCGCTGTGCCCATCCTTCTCCCATTAGACACCGGAGATGTTAACGAAGCACCGGTTTACAGTTAAAGCGGCCGAAAATACGTATTCAGATTTCTGGTTAGACACGTCAGGTCCCGCGCTCAGGAGTTCACCATTTGTCTCACTTGCTTCGGTCCATTGACGCATGTTTCCTAAAATGGGCAAGTGCGTCAGAGAGCGCGTGTGGGTTTCCTTGGTAAAAGAAGCGTAAGATACTGTAGGGATTCCCTCCCCTGAAGAGCTGCACTCCGGACTCGGAGCTGACGGCTCCTGTTCAGTGTTCGGTACCTCTTCACTACCGAAAAACCTAGACTGAGCACGACATAAAGAAAGTAACCACATTTAAAGGCAACTGAACGAGAGTTTAACGCTCGAAGTAAATTCAGTATCAACTTGTGGATCCTGACAGCGAACGCGCCGTGCCACGCTCTCAGATGAACGTCCACCGGCGCTCATCTGCTTCAGCTCCAGACACTCAGCCACGTAGCATTTATGCACAGCTGAACCTCTTTTTTTTCATTAGCATGTAATTTTGAGGTACAGCAGAAAAAGAAAGCAAACACAAGCGGTCGCCCCAGTGTGACCCGCTGATCAGGTCAACCCAACAGAACGGCGAGGATGCTTCAAAGGCATCGCCGAGAAACGTGGGCTAATTGTAATTCGGACTCACCTCATAAACAAGAGCAAAACGCCCAGAATACGACACGTTACGCGATACAGAACGGTGCATTGTATAATCCAATCTGCTATGGTTGCTATTTTAATCTCTGTACAGCTGTTTATGTTTAGCTTCTGTAAAGCTGTTTCGCTGCGCACATATTTGCCAAAAAACAAAGTCATTTCAGTCAATCATCTTCAGTTGGGGAAAGTTGCGTGGAAGGAAACAATCTGCAGGGGGTTTTCTGAGGTGACCACTTGCAGCGGAGTGACTGACTTCATATGTGTTTGCTCATAAGTGGAATACGTCAGTGATGCTCTAGACCTCCTTTCCAGAATTACTGGCTGTCATTTTCGGTGCATTAGCTTTTGACCTGGGCACTGATCTCAAGTCTTAGTTCCTGCGTGGAGAAGCTCCTTTGAAACCACCGCGTTCAAGCCAGCACTGAATGGAGCTGTGGACTCCCGAACGCAGAACGCTGGAAGACCTTAAAACAATATTTATTTGAGTGACATTTATTTATGACTAATGTCCGTCATCTGCCAGCTACAAAACTTTTACCGTGTTGATAAGCGACAACGTTTCTGGGAGAAATCTAATCATAGTCTTAGAATTAATGCCTTTATGTAATTTGGGATGCACCCATCGGCGTCGCTCTGGATAAAAAGAGGTTTTCCACAGTGATTCCGTCCGATGAGTGCAATCCTCATCTTTATTGTGACACATGGCACAGGATTAACAACAAAAACGCATGCGATATTGTCAGTCAGACTTCACTGACCTGAATCCCAGATGATAAACGACAGATTCTGTAAATATTCAAGTTTCAAAACTGCCGTGCTGAAACAGCCGATGAGTCCACGGGGTCACTCTCAGGTGAGATGACGTAAAGACTAGTGGGTCAGTAGCTCACTGATGCCAGCCATATGCGCACTTGTGCAGATCACGCGACACTGAGACGTCGATGTCCCTCCATCACACATAACAATCAGCTGCAGAACATCTCATCCAGGAATTATCATTCAGGATTTACGTCATCTAATAGAGTTCGCTCAAGAGGCTTACTTGGCCGTGCAGACGCGCTACTGATGCTTGTGACGGAGGAGGATTGAGGCCTAACGCTGCCTTCAGGTACCTGCTAATAAATCTGAAGAGAATAAATGGAGGACAGATCCTTTATTTGGGTCAGAGTGATCCAAAAGGCAGTACAGTTGAGTTTTAAAAATGGAAAACTGAAAAAAGGAAAGGCCACTGCTGTCTCTCGTGAAACACTTGAGCTAGAATGAAATCAAACATATATTTAAGGCTTTATTAGTTAGTATGCTGGAAGTTATTTTGCAGATTAAGTTTTGTGTTCTTAAGTTCTGGGATAATAAAGGCTCAAATGAAAAACTGTTCTGAAATCCATTGTCAAGTCAGTTTGGCCTTCTCTTCTGTAAAACTACAAAAATGCAAAACTAGAAAAGTCAATTAAAACTTCGTTAAAATAAGGTATAGCTGTCAAAAGTAACAGATTACATAAAACATCCACAAATAAAGTAGCAATTAAATAGTATTAATCCGATTTCAGCAAAGGGCTGCAAAGTTCACTTGTTTGAATACTTTTACGGTAAATGTTTAACTTATAATCTTTACCATATACCTTACCTTGGCTGAAATAAATTAGAGGTGCACGTCTGCCAAGCTAACAAATTATGTAACAATATAACTGGTCTAGATGCTCTGTTTTCTTATTGTGAAAATAAACTTCTCATTGTTATTTTAAGCTACAAAACATTTGTAAAAAAATTTATATACTTTTAATTTGTTCTTTCAAACAGTGATGGGAACATGTGCCCAGCACCTCTGGTGTAAATGACACCTACCTTGCTGGTTTTAGATTGTGATGAATATAGGCTGTTCTGGACCATTGACAGAGAGGCCAGATGAGGCGCCACAGGCCCAACATGGTTCAACTGTGCATTCTAAAACTATATGTGTCAAAAGTTATTGTTACATTTAGACATTCCTTGAGTTGAAGAAAGTTCAAGTTAATAAACATGCTGTCCCCTCATACAAACAAAATGATGATTCACTCATCTGTTTCTTTTGGACATTAATCCCTGGGAAAACATCTTCTTTAAATAATACATTCATTAAGTCTAACTTTAAATCAGTAAACCATAATGACTCATTCAGTAAGATATTGCCTATTCAAAAATGTATATTCATCACAAATTGTAGATCTGTGCTTTGGGAAATAATTCTGGAGATAATATCAGTCAACTTAAACTGCCTCAAAAATAGGATGTATTTCATGTTTTCAAAGTGAAGGAGAAATACACACTTCATATCTTGAATCTGCTTTTGTGGCTCTGCTAATTTGTCATCATCATTAATGTTGCTACAATAACACTTCTGTATGATCTGGAGGTGTCACAACCTGTGATGTTGTTTGTTATTAATTCCTGTAAATGAAGGCATCTATGACTCAGGTGTGACTCAGGATGCAATGAGGGATGGCGAGCCTGGCTCAGAAAACACAGAATAGAATTCTTTGTTTTGCTTTTCCTGTGGCGTCATTTACCTGTCATGTTGTAATACCTTAACCAGGATAATAGCTCAACATGCTCAGCGTGGCTAATCTCTCAGCTCAGGTGCTGCCAGTAGGACACACACAGGATCCAAAGTGCTGACTAGGAATGTAGAGACAGAGTTAAAGAGCAATCAGAGAGACTGACAGTGGGATTTAATATTGTGCTAGTGACCTGTTAACACACTTAGTCAGACTCACTCTTAAAACAGTACCTGGCCCAAACCCTGTTTAACCCATTTTTGATAAGCTACTGATATTTAAGAAGGACTGACAAGGGCAAAGGAAAGTCATGGACACAGTGATCTTTGTGCCTTGCCTGATTACAAACACACGCATGCACACACACAGATATATATATCTTTTTTTTTTTTTCTTATTAGGCCTGACTAGAGTGACAGGACCTTAAGGTGGTCCTGCAAACTGCTAAACCACTTACATGTTTCACACACAGCTTCTGCGTGTTGGTGTAGTTTTCTGTCTAAAAACAGTGGCACAGTATAAAATATTGTTTGCTGTGCAACTGAAGTTGTACTTACCTTATTTTCAGGCCTTAGAACCTGAGGGTTTCTTGGAAAACTTAGAACTGCCAAGTAAAACCTTTTATGCCTCAACAACTGAAAAAACTAAAAACATGAAATAAAAATCATTTCGATTTTTTAAAAATTGCCAAGTACTGTCTTTGTCCTTGTGTGTGCCAAATTTATTTAAATTAGAATAATTTGAAAGCCTGGAAATTGTTGATGTGTATGTCACTCTGGGATTGAAAATTAAAAGCATACATGTCACTTCAGTCCATGATGGGTTAACAGGTTCACATTTACATGTTTCATGATGCAGAAACAATGAAACAAGTTGTGCCTTTGTTGTTGGTAAATTACAAGCTCTGGATAAGTAACATGTTTGCTTGTTTGTGACTCAGTGCTAATATGCACTGCTCCTCACTCCTGGCATTGGTCTTTATTAAAATGACCTGGTTACACATTAGTTTGTGGATCATTTGTAGAATAGCAGCAGCATACCTGGATGCTCAGAAGAATGCTACTTGATGATTCATAAATTTATGTGGGTTAGTATTTGCTATCTGACGTTAACTCAGATAGCAGGCACATTTGAGCCTAATCTTGACTACTTTTGGCATTTGTGGCTCTTATACAGAACTGGCACATGAGGTGTAGGTCAGACATGTACCAAAGTTCATGAACTGGACTTAACATGGCTTTTCACATGTGTTGTATGTGATGTGGCCATATTTCATAAGCAAGATCTGACACACCTACATACGGCAAGTATTATGAGGGCCAGGTGGCTCAAAGGGTCAAAGGAAATGAAGAATTGAAACATGTCTGATGGATATGTGGCCAATTTTGAGTCAATATATTCTACAATCGGGTAGCATCCCCTCTTCTTTTAACAACTGTCAGTAAATTTCTGGGAAGTGACAAGAGCACTTTCTGGAGTTTTAGGAGAGGAACAATGTCCCATTTTTGCTTTATGCACCATTCTAGTTGCTCAAATGTCCTGGATCTTCATTGCTGGATTTTTAGATTTTTCATTTCATAGACCAGCTGTTTTCCTTTAGTGACAGGTCTGGACTGCAGGCAGACCACTTCAGCACCTGGATTCCTCTCCAGGAAAGCCATGGTGTTTTGATGGATGCAGTAGATAGATAGACAGATAGATAGATAGATAGATAGACAGACAGACAGACAGACAGACAGACAGACAGACAGACAGACAGACAGACAGA
>JAOWBL010000015.1:15447004-15463399 GCA_028564865.1 Zenarchopterus dispar
ATATATATATATATATATATATATATATATATATATATATATATATATATATATATATATATATATATATATCTTAGATAAAGCTTTTACCAAATCATGGTACAAACCATTTAGATATATGCAGACAAAAAAAAAAGATGATACATGTCTATGTAAATGCAGGAAGTGCTCAAATGACAAAATATCGAATGAGATCACACAACAAAAGAGGAAAGGAACCAGGAGAAACATATGCTTTGTTTCAGGCCCTATTAAATTCATCAGCCGTGCCATGTGGCTGAGCTGATGACTGGGAGCACCAATCAAATAATGTGTGAGATGGATGCAGAGGACACCCAAAGCTACTTGCAAACCCCATCTGTCAAAGGTTCTAATTTCTTATTCTGTAACTTTTTTTCCCTAGAGCATAGCTACTTTGCATGCTATGCCATTAATGCAGTTTCACATCACAACCCATTCTGAACTCCCTTTGCTGACAGAGGCTCTGCAGTGTTAATCAAATGTCTTACAGATGGTTTGAACTCATCCATTTGTTATAATCGCTGCCTGCCATGGTTAGAGGATATCTAACCACCATACATGATAGACAGAGGCACACTATAACCAGTTTGCAGCAAAGCAGCCCCAAATGTGAGCAGGCTATTAACTAATTACACAATCTGGCCTGCTGATAAGGAAACCAACCAACCACTTCTTTGAAAGAGAGAGAAAAGGCTTGAGTGAGCAGAAAAATTAATTCCTTCACTGAACATCTTCCTCCCAAGCAGAGTGGAAGTAATTCTTCGCCAGTTAATTTGATGACACTGGCCACTGCATTTAATCAGGGTAAAAAAGTGAACTGATAAAAAGTAAGATAATCAATAAAAAAATAACTAGGGGCCTCAAGTGTATGACAAATATCAAGAGCAAAGGATGGGACTCATGGAATGGAAATGAAAAAATCATCAAATGCCAGTATATTATTACTATAGAAATATTTTGTCACACAGGCTGTCACACATCTGCCCTGTCGTAGCAGAAACATTAGTAGCTAGAGAAATATGAAGTAGAAGTGAGTCATAGTAAGGCAACAGAGAGTGTGGCATCCAAAAGTGTTGCCTGATGAAATCAACTCATCAATATGGTGTGCATCAGTAAACAAAAACTTCCCTTTGCCTCATAGGAGTGCTTTGGGCTTCTTCCACTGATGACATAGAACAGACAGGAACAAGCATGGAGATGTAGGGATACCGGGGACAGTGGGGTTTGGGAAGAGATTGTTTTGCTCCAGTTTGTAGCTGTCAGGTTTGGTTCTCATTTTCATTTTGATCTAATGGATGCATCCTTTGGACTGGGAAAAAGTAAACGCATGGATGACAACCAACAGTGAGGTGAGGCAGCCAGAACTTGAACATGGCACAGTTCTACATTGTCTCCAGAAGCAGATTCCTCAATTCATTTAGACAATGTCTGAAGGGAGAGTCTCTTTGCAGAATCATTCAGACTCATCTTGTCCCTGAAGAAAAAGCTGTCACAAGTCAAATTGCATTAGTGAAAAAAAAAACAAAACTAAAGGCAGTCTCCTTAAATTTCAGCTAATGTTATTCTAAATTAATGTGTTGTTCAGAGCTGAACACACACAAAAACAGTTCTTGTGTAGTGGAGTATACACAAGAATTTGACATTAGATTTTCTTTTACATTATTCTTTTACAAGTCAGCTATGTTTGTCAGTGAAGCAGTGTGGTATTTCATTTATTTAAAGGGTTTGATAACACAGATGTTTATCAATAATTTTTGCATTTTTATAGCAAATATTCCATTCAAAACCAATAAATGAAACCCCCTTTGATATCAGAATCAATAATGGTTAGCAGAAGGTATACTCTATATTAGAATCACATCAGGAAATAAAGTGGACTGGTGTGTCTAATAAAAACGGTCTCTAATACCTGAATGTTTCTTACCAAATTTTTTCCCCCGGGTATACAATTAGTAAAATACAGGACTATGATTAAACTTATATCAGTGTATGCCAGGCTTTTAGCCAGTGAACCATCCATCCATCCTTTGGATGCACTGTTTAAAAAATGGAACTTAATGGATGATGACTGATGAAGTGATAATTTACAAACCATTGGCAGAAACAATCATCTTTCAAAAGTCTCTACCCCTCATCTATCCATTCATTTTCTACACCCGATTAATCCTATACAGGGTCATGGGGGTCTGCTGGAGGCTATCCCAGTTTATTACAGGCAAAAGGCAGGGAAACACCCTAGTTCAGAAGCAGGCAACCCTGGTCTTAAAGAGATGGTGTCCTGCAGGTTTTAGATGTGTCCCTGCTTCAGCACACCTGATTCTAATTAATGGTCATTAACAGGTTGTCATCAAGGTCTGAACAAGTCTCTCAATGACACGGCCACTTGTATCATCGTGTGAAGATGCAGGGAAACATCTAAAACATGCAGGACAGCAACTCTTTAGGACTAGGGTTGTCTACCCCTGCCCTAGACAAACACACACTCATACCTACTGGCAATTTGGAATAATCAATCCAGCTAATTTACATGGTGGGAGAAAGCTGGAGTACCTGGAGAAAACCAGCTCTGACCCACAATACAAATAAATGTTTTGATATTTGTAAATGGGCTTGACTGGTGTACACACACACACACACGCACGCACACACACACACACACACACACACATATACATATATTTATGCATGTATGTAGAGACACACCAATCTCTCTCCCTGTAACCTCAGTTCCACTTGTGTCCCTCTCATTCACACTCAAGTATTCTGTCTTGCTGTGGCTAACCTTCATCCCTCTTCTTTCCAGAGCATACCTCCACCTCTCCAAATTTCCCTCCACCTCCTCTCTGCTCTCACTACAGATCACAATGTCATCTGCAAACGTCATGGTCCATGGAGTTTCCTGTCCAACCTCATCTGTCACCCTGTCCATCACCATAGCAAACAAGAAGGGGCTCATAGCTGATCCTTGGTGTAGTCCCACCTCCACCTTGAACTCCTCTGTCACGCCTATGCCACATCTCACCAACATCTTGCAGCTCTCATACATGTCCTGCACTAACATACTTTTCTACCACTCTAGACTTCCTCATACTGTACAACATTTTCTTTCTCGGTAGCCTGTTATAAGCTTTTTCTAGATCTACAAAGACAGAATGAAGCTCTCTCTGGGTTTCCCTGTACTTCTCCATCAACATCTTCAAAAGGAAATATTGCATCTGTCGTACTCTTTCTCAGTATGAAGCTATACTGCTGCTCACAAATGCTAACTTCTGTCCTTAGTCTGATTCCATCTAGTTTCTAGTTTCTATGACTAGTGTATAGTTTCTGTGACTATTTCCCACATCTTCATTGTACGACATCAATTTTATTTCCCTGTAGTTGCCACAACTCTGCACATCTTCCTTGTTCTTAAAGATTGGCACCATCACACTTTGCCTCCATTCTTCAGACATCGTCTCGCTCTCAAAGATCTTGTTGAAGAAGCGTCAAAATCTCTCCTGTACCTTCTCCCAGACGCTTCCTTACCTCCACAGGTAAACCATCAGGACCAACTGCCTTTCTACTCTTCATCCTCTTCAATACCTTCCTAACTTCACCTTTACCAATTTTTGATACTTTGTGGTCCACAACGGTCACCTCATTTACTCTTTGTTCTCTCTCATTTTGCTCATTCATCAACTCTTCAAAGTAATTTTTCCATCTTCTTATCGCACTTCTGGCTCCTGTCAATACATTTCTCTCTTTGTTCTTCAACACCCTAACCTGCTGCACATCTTTCTCATCTATGTCTCTACTTCACCAACCTGTACAGAGCAGTCTCTCTCTCCTTTCTCTCCAACATGGCATACAAGTCATCATACACCCTCTGTTTGGCCTTTGTCACCTCTACCTTCACCTTACATTGCATTTCCTTGTATTCCTGTCTACTTTTATCCATCCCCTCAGTGTTGCACTTCTTAGCTAATTTCTTTCTCTGTATGCATACTCCTGTACTTCTCCATTCCACCACCAAGTCTCCTTATCTACCTTCATCCCAGATAACAAACCAACTACTCTCCTGCCTGTCTCCCTAAATCATATTAGCTGTAATTGGCCACCCAGATCCTGTCTCAACTTCTCCCTGAAGCCCACACAACACTCTTCCTTTTTCAACTACCACCACTTTGTCCTCTGCTCTGCCTTTGTCCTCTTCATCTTCTTCATGACTAGGTTAATCCTACACACCAACATCCTCATCTCTCTAGCTACACTCTCCACTACTCATACTTTGCAGTTACTAATCTCCTTCAGAATACATTGTCTACTCAAAATGTAGTCAACCTGAATGCTCCTGCCTCCACTCTTATAAGTCATCATTTGTTCCTGACACTTCTGGAAGAACGTATTCACTACAGCCATTTCTATCCTTTTTGTAAAGTCTACCAGCATCTGTCCCTCAGCATTCCTGTCCTGGATGCCAAACCTGCCCATCACTTCCTCATCACCTCTGTTGCGTGCACCAACATGTGTTGGTCAACTGAAGTCTGCTCCAATCACCACTCTCTCACCTCTGGGGATACTCTGCTTCACTTCATCTACAACACTCCAGAATTTCTCCTTTTATTCTAACTCACATCCTACCTGTGGGGCATAACCACTGGCAACATTAGACAACACACCTTCAAGTTCCAGCTTTACACTCATAACTATCTGACATTCTTTTCACCTCCAGAACATTCCTAACAAACTCGTCTTTCAAGATAACTCCTACTCCATTCCTCTTCCTATCACACCATCAGCTTAAATCCTGCTCCTAGGCTGCTGGCCTTGCTACCTTTCTATCTGGTCTCCTGGTCACAGTATATCTACCTTTCTCCTCTGCATCATATCAACCAACTCTCTAGTTTTCCTGTCATAGTCCCTACATTCAATGTCCCTACTCTCATTTCTAGCGCCTTGACCTTCCTTTTCTCCTTCTGCCTATGAACATGCCTTCCTCCTCTCCTCCTTCAATCCACAGTAGCCCAGTTTCCATCAGCACCCTACAAGTTAATAGCACTGGTGGCAATCATTAACCTGGGCCTCAACCGATCCAGTATGGAAAGCACATCCGTGACTTGCATCATTGATTATTTGGCATAGGTTTTATGTTGGATGCGCTTCCTGACACAACCCTCTGCATTTATCCAGGCTTGGAACTGGCACAAGACAGACACTGGCTTGTGCCCTCCCTTTGGCTGCATTACAACTATATTTACATTTAATATTAACACACATTTAACATATACAACTACTTTTGTAATAACATTAACATATCGATGTCCAAAACCCAAAAGCTCCTATCTGTTTTATCTTCACCCTACAGTGTGAAGCGCCTCGAGGCAACGTTTGTTGTGAATTGGCGCTATATAAATAAAATTGAATTGAATTGAATCTGCAAAAGGATAAAAAAAAATGGAAGTAAAACCTAGTCTACACTTTGTATCTTACTAATACCTACATGGTCTTGTGAACACAGTGTTGCGCAACAATGGGGTGGAGGATTGGGAGGGTGGAGGGTGAGGGTCTGGGGGTGCTTGTTTAGTTATTAACAATTGTGTGATGACAGTTATTAATAACAAATTAATTATCAAAATGAATAAATCAAAGTGGGGTACCACCTGAATATCAGGAATTAATAACTAAACAGCACAATCAGTCTCAAAATAGCCGCTATACTATATATGCCAGCTTGCGACTAAGGGTGGTGCTATAGAGTAACAGTGAAGGAAAGAGTCCGAGCACAGACTGTTGCAACCAGAAAATGTTTTAAATATGTTTAAAATGACCACAAACAACTTCTCTCATTAAAATGAATCAGAATTTATTAACACAAGTGTCAATAGTTGCAATCAACAGCATGTGAAATAAAGTTCTGATATCAAAACTACACAGAAGCAAACAACTAACATGAAACAGAAACATCAGCCTATATACATGTGTCTTTGGGGGAATGTGTGTGTGCAAAACGGTTGTAAAAATGGTTAAAATGATGGGCAAGATCACGTGGTGTTCAAGTCTTGTGTGATTCAAAATAGCAGACAAAGTCATGTAATGACGAAGATTTCGTCACACCCAGCAAGAACAAAAGAAATCCCAAAACACTAAAATAACTTCTCTCCACCAGAAAACTAAGCTGCTCTGATGTTTCTCACACAGAGACACTCAATGTGAAGCTAACTTCACACCTGTGCTCTGCTCATCTAACTGGAAAACAATAAAAAGCTTTGTTTTCTGTTGTGGGAGGACGTGTCAACGAGATCAAGGAATCTGGATGCATTAACAGATAAACTTAAAATGAATGAACACACTCTGGCACCAATAACAAATAAACACAAGTGTGGCGGGATCAGGGGTCCAGTTCACAATGTGTATGGCACAGTAAAATGAAACTAGTTAAGTTAGTCTCCAGATCGGTCTGAAGGCGTTCACATTGTTGGGGTGTCCGTGGGTGCCACATTTGGCTTGTCTGGGGCTTAGAACACTTTCGGGTCTCTCATTGCACCACTGTGGCCAGAAAGACTGCAGTTGCCGTTTGTTAGCAACAGGACAGCTTCTTCAGATGGAGGAGGCAGGCCTCTGGCTGGTAGCTTGTCAGGTTAAAGTTGGAGCTGTGTCCTTCACAACTAGCAGGATCAGTAGAGGAATTGGTGCGAGAACTTGTGAGAGTGAGGAGCAGCTGCTCCTTATAGCCGGACCTGGGCTGTTATGCATCAACGTCTCCCTGCTGTGTTTTAGGGTCCATGCCCAATCAGAGGCCAATCCCTTATTACCAAGGTGTCATAAATAGAGCAAAGCTTGCTGGGGATTTGAGTTGTTTAGGAACTTTCTTTGTCTGAAACCATGTGGTCAGGCTTTGCTGTTAATATCAGGTCTTCCTGGTTTCAACACATGGTTGTGGCCCAACAGTAGTATAGTAATCTTATCCAAAAGTAGTGAAAAATTTTTTGGTATCAAAAAATATAATTCCTTGACAAAAGTTTTTACTTTGTTCTCTCAGTACAGTGCATTTTTTAGATAGGAGGTTTTGCAGTCTGGCCATCGATATGTGACATAATAAAAATCATTAGAAAAAAAAATCAGATAATTATTACTGTCCGGTCATTCAACCCAGAAGAATAAATTTTGGCAGATCACACTGAAAAAACAGAAATCTGAATCTGACATGAATATTTCTAATGGTGCATCCCTGGCTCAGAACTACATACAGTCTACAGTTCAGAGGAAAACCTCCAGCCATCCAAGACTATGTGCTGGAAGTATCACTGTGGAAAAATCCCATGGATGTTTTAATCAATGAATTGGACTGGTTAAAAAGAAATTGGCAAGGGACTGGTTTGAAATGTTTCATGAAACTAAGATTTTACCTCTTTTAGTTTCATGATTTGATTGGTATAATTCCCATTTTGTAGCCTATTAACTTTACTTTGTTGGGCCTGGTCAGTTTAATTTTGTCACCAGACATGTTAAACAGTAAGTCCTTTATTAAGTGCAATGGAATTGTAAAAGAGTAATAATTAATCTGTGCTAATACTTTCAGACTTGGTCTTATCTCATTACATTTTTTTTTTTTTTTTTTACATTAGACAAGCTAATTTACCTTCCCCTTGCCAAAATTCCAATGAAGAAATTTATTTTTCACACTACCGGAGACAATTTTGTTGTGGTGCCAAGACACTTGTAAATGTGTAAACTACCAGAAGCATAGAGATGGAGTAATAAACAAATTTTAATCCCACCCACCCACACACACCCACCCACCATCACCTACCTCATCCTTTTGTACTGAAATAAAAGGCTCCAAATTGCATTATTGTTTTCCCATTAAACCAAATGCTCTTGAGGGCAACTGCTGAGTTAGTTAAGAAAGGACATTAAAAGAAAAGCATTTGGTCCACAGGCAATACCCTAATGAAGGTACTTTTTTATCAGTCAGTAACAGGCTTTGAAACTGATTCAGTCAGAGGACTGCAAGACAGTAAGTGTATCCTGTAGTGGTACTGTTTGGACACTGAGGCAGTAGCTACAACATGACCCCAGAGAAAGTGACTCAAGTCCTCAAGGGGTAGCTTTCAGAGTGTGACTGAAGAGCATATGGGTGTGTGTGGGTATCAAAGTCAGAGGGACCCTCCAAGTAAGCACATGAATATGAAAGCACATGAATATGAGCAGACACTTCTCTGTGTCCGTCCTTGTCCTTCCTAATGCCCCAGCCTCTGGCATCTCCTCTGTGTTGCATGTGACAGGTTGGAAATGTGACAGCTGTCCTTATGCTGGACTAAGTCTGGCCAAAGTCATAACATATACAAACACACTCATCCGCAAATGCTACACAAGGCCTCTATACTGCAGGGCTTAAATTGAGGAGTTGAGGGCACTTTGTGTGCAATCTTTGCCCAACTCTAAATGTCAAGCCATTTGGGATGGGGGAGCTTGACTGACAACAGGGTTGTTGTGTGAGGACATGTCCAGCTTCTAGACGAGCAGCTTTGAGTGCTGCTCCATATATACCGGACACGGCAGTTCATCCCTGTAAAAATGCAAGAAAATCATGAAACTACGAGATGTTCAGTTAAATATCAGAATATCAGCGTTTTTTTGTGATGAATCACAATACAAACCTCAAAAATTACAACCCACAGAACAGGACATTTTTACCTCTGCAAAACAAACAAAAAAAAAGCATGAGGTTTGATAAAGAGTGTTGTTATTCGGGTCTCATTATTAGTTCCTCGGTGATTATATATTTTTTTATTATTATGAACAGATTTACATGAATATTTTAGAGGCAGGGCATTACCCCTCTTAGAAGTGATTAACTTTTGATCTAAACTGGGATCGAGACCCAGGATTTATTTATTCATTTTTTTAATTCATTCGTTTGCTGGCTATATAGTGGCAGACTGATTGAACACATGTGACAACAATTGTTACATTTCCCCTTACTTTCGACCAAACGCTGATAAGAGTAAAAACTTCATACTCATCAGGATACAATGAAATTATCTCTCCGATAAGACAGCTATTCAATAAAAAGATTTTGTTGCAACTTTTTCTCAACCAAGGTCAAATACTACAATCTTGTCAAGGCCCTTGGTGTTTCTGAGATGACACAATAGGTGTCCCTTGTGATTGCAGTTTTTCCTTGGAATTAGTGTCTTCCTTGGAAAACACTAATTCAATTAAATTTCAATTTCATTTTATTTATATAGCATCTATTACAATACAAATGATCTCTCAGCGCTTTCAAAGGGCTCAGAACATGACCCCCACGCAATTTTTAAAAAAATACAAAGGCAAGTAAAAAAAATCCCTACTGGAAGAAAAACCTTAAGCCAAACAAAGGCATGGAATAACTCCCCTTTAAGAAGGAATAAACCTTGAACAGGAGCTGACTCATAAGAGGAGACCCTCCTGCCCAAGGCCAGCTAGGTTGTGAAAGAAAAGAGAAGGAACATAGGACAGAGAGGATGAGGAATAGAGAGAGGAGTGGCACAAATGTAATGTCAATATTACTTAAGACAAAATATATGAGTAGTCATTATCCATTAGCTGGATAACTAAGAGTTCTATGTACTTATATTATGACTGCTACATGATTAGCTGATGTACTACAGAGATAACTATGGACAGAGACAAATATAAATAGGCTTGGGTAACTAATTGTTGAGATGGTGGCACATGTGGGTGCAGTGGCTTCTCACTCTC
The DNA here is from genome assembly GCA_028564865.1 of Zenarchopterus dispar. Classification (NCBI taxonomy): domain Eukaryota; kingdom Metazoa; phylum Chordata; class Actinopteri; order Beloniformes; family Zenarchopteridae; genus Zenarchopterus; species Zenarchopterus dispar. The sequence goes on from JAOWBL010000015.1 coordinate 15,456,752, forward strand.
CTGTTTGGTGTTTACCTTTTCAGTGTTTTTTGTTCTATTGTTTGTTTATTTACTGGATACATGTCACTACAGGTTCATTTACAGTCACAAGGACTTAGTGGACCTCAGTTTAAGGCTCAGTTTCCTGGTAACAAGCCACTTTCATCAAACTCACAACATACTGGAGGACATACCGAGACCACCAGGTCCTCCATGGATTGTCACCCTGCACCCCCAAGCGGAAGAGACAGTGGAGAGAAAGGAAGCAGAAACAAGGGTGCTAGTCAGGGCTAGGTGCTAGGCAAAAACACAGACAACTGCTTCCAAGCCTCTTCCTCACGAATGCCAGATCTATCATCAACAAAATGGACGGGTTGGATTTATAGACTGCAATGAACAGGTTTGTGTGCTAGTGCAGCATTATGTTCATCTTGGAGACTTGGCTTTACCCATTGATTCCAAATGCTGCAGTTCAGCTAATGGAGTGCACACTACACCAGCAAGACAGGAACAGAGACTTGGGTAAGAACAGAGGAGGGGGGCTCTGTGTTTACATTCATAACAAATGGTGCAGTAATAGCAGGATCATTGACAAACACTGTTCTGCTGATATAGAGGTTCTGGCAGTCTTGTGCAGACCTTTTTGTCTTCCAAGGGAGTTTTCAGTTGCTGTTGTGATGGCTGTCTATATTCCACTAGATGCGAACGTTAGCACCGAATTTAGCTTCCTGCTCGCTACAGTAAACAAACAGCAGCTGACCCACTTCAACTGAGTTTTTATCATCACCAGTGACTTCAACCAAACCTGTTTAAAGTCTGTGCTCCTCAAATTCATCCAGTATGTGAATTGTGCCACCAGAGGGGACAAAACTCTGGATTATGTTTACTGTAACATTAAACATGCTCACAGAGTCATTCCCCTCCCCCATCTTGCTGGATCTGATCACCTTTTCTTGTCCCTTTCTCCCACATACACCACCCTGCGGAGAAAGACAAAGCCAGAGATACGAACAATAAAAACCTGCCCTGAGTCAGCCCTCTCTCAGCTGCAGGACTGGTTCTCATGAACTCTCTGGAATATAATTGAACATCACAACCTCCAGGAGAACACTGGGGCTCTACTTTCCTATATCAAAAACTGTGTTAACACCCTCACTATCAACAAACAGATCAGGGTTTTTCCTAATCAAAAACCCTGGATAAACAGCAAAGTCTTTCCTTAAGAACTGCAACACTGCCTTTAGGTCAGGTGACAGAAACCTGTAGAGTGTAGCCAGGTCTGACCTGAAAAGAGGCATCAGGGATGCCAAGACGGCCTACTAGAGGAAAATAGAAGACCACTACACTGTGAATGATCAGAGGAAGATGTGAAAGGGAATACAGTACATCACTAATTACAAAGGCGTTAACCAGGGGACTGTTCGAGATGACGACTCACTAGCAGAGGAACTCAGCCACTACTTTGCCTGCTTTGAGGTTGGATGGCCCAAAACAGTCCCACCACTTCCACCAGCCCCCAGGAGAAGCAGCACATTGACACTTCAGAAACAGGAAGTGAGACATATGCTGAGGTCAGTGAAATCCAGAAAGGCTGCTGGCTCAGAAGTTGTACCTGGGAGGATACTCAAAGTGTGTGCTGATCAACTGGCTGGGGTCTTCACCAGGATTTTAATCAGTCCATGTCACAAACCATCATCCCTTCCTGCCTTATATCATCCATCTTCATCCCCATCCCCAGGAAACCAGTGGTAGACAGCCTCAACAACTACAGGCCTGTTGCACTTACGTCTGTAGTCATGAAGTGCTTTGAGAACTTTAACAAGCTAAAATAAATTCTACTTTAAGTTCTTCACCACAAGAAAGTGAATGAAGGTTTGACAAATGGAGTTTTGTATTTGTCACTGGTTTTGACAACTGTCACAAACTTGAAGGAGGGTCAAGGTCGCAGAAGCCAAAATATCTGATTGCATGAGATGCAATAATCTAATTGAAAGAGACTCAGGGGGCTGAGAGAGTTGCAGGGTGGCAGGATGGAACAGAGTTTTTTTTTACTGGATATGTTCTGGCTTCTAGAATTCCTGCACAGGATAAAGCAGATGCAAGAAATGTATAGATGAACTGGGAAATTTATAGAGGACATTTAAGAAAGGAACAAGCAGACTAAAATACTGTACAGAAAGATTAAAATATTAAGTTAAAAAAAAAATTCAATCAGTAACACACCAGTGATGAACATAAAGAGTGTGAGATACATAAAGACACATTGATATGACAGAGGCTTCAAGCATTTGTGGACAAAAATATTTAGCAGAAACTGGCAAAATAATCATGGAGGAACAACTACAGAGGATCAGAAAGATGAGCATTTAGATATGTTATAGATGAAAAAAATTCTACAACTTGTTAGAGAGCGAGGGTGGAAAGTAGGCCATATGGAAGTAATTCCATAGAGACGATGGGTAGTGGAAGGAGGGGGAACAGAGATTGAAGAGGTGGAGGGTGGTGTTGGGGGGGTAAATTCTCCTGAGACCATAATACTGAAAACCTCTGATGCTCAGCAGGGGGTACAGGCAGGTGGGTGGGAATGCTCATTCGGAGATGTAGTGTAGGTGGTTTTGGGAACGAGGAGGGGGTTACGGTGGTGGGTTGAAGATTCACAGCGGGAGACGAGAAGCAAGTGTGACCTTTGGTTTCGAAGAGTCACACTGAGGTTACTGGAGCACTGGGGAGTATTTAAGCTCCATGCTCTTTAACCACTCCACCTAAGGCTGTAAGTTCTCTTTAACACCTTGCTGCATAGAAGATGCCGAGGTGCTTTCACTTATCACCCTAAATAATACTTTTCCTTTCATTCCTTTTGTTTCCTGTGTTACATGACTTTTAAAAGACATGAGATATTTCATCAGTTCCTGATATAGAAGATCGGTGCTTTATCTATTTTTATTTTCCTGTGGAAATGCAAAAAACATCAATAAGTGGGAGGATTTCTGACATGTACATAAAAAACGATGTTTTATTAAATAATGTTTTAATAAATAATTAAATTAAATAGCAAGAAACACTATTCTCACTTCCTGTCTTCAGAAAAACAAAAGAAAACATACACAGACCCCAAATGACAAACTTATTACTTGTGTCATCACCATCAAGCTGAGACATACCAAGCCCTGAATGCATGTCTGTCATGGCATCATGAGTCAATACATGACTCAGAGTGAGGAATATGTTTATTCAGTGCAAAAAAAAAATTATCAATTCATCAGCGTCAGAGGCATTCTGTGACATTAGTCACTGCATATGCTCCCACATCTTGCTGTATGATATGATCTAGAAAGAGTTCATAGGCCAAATGTATGCCATCCATGGGATTAGAGTGTGCTGAAAGCTTCTCAAGAAAAACAGATAGCTAAGTTTAGCATTATTATATGCAAGAAAAGTGATGTGAAAAATATAAAAATGAAAAAAAGCTGTCTCAGTAAAAAGAAAAACATAAATGGTCAAAGAGATTGTATTATTCCGTTTATTAACATCTCATAATGTAGATTCTGGTGCCAATAGTTATGTGTCACAACAAGAAATGGTGGGAAATACCCAAGTTTTCACCTCAGGGCACAACGTTTCTCACAGTGTTGTCTGGCAATGCACCATGGTACGAACGCGGCAACTAATGGAGCATGGAAGTGCAGTAGGGCTGATGCAGCAATTGCTACCACGATCTAAATGAAGAAGCAAACTTTCTGCTGCTACGTTTACGATTGTATATTTATTATATTACCAGAATACAAGTAGTGAAAAATGTTGTTGCAAATGAGAATACATGATTTCACAGCATAAAGGAGGTCTAGATTCACTACACAGCCACTGCTCATGTCAATTGGATGGAGATGCTGGTTTCTGTCTGCCTGATACCAATCTTTAGAAATCTGAGCAGCTGATTGGTTGATATATTAAGTAAGTTATTCTATTTGTTCTAGAGACATTCTAATCTGTTTTAAAGGGAAGGGGAAAATGTGTTTGAGGGAAATGTTTGTGAAAGGGTTTACAAACGTCAATAATAGTAACAAGACAAAAAAAACTTCACTAAAAAAGGAAAACGACATACTGTCATGATCTATGAACATTTATATATATATATATATATATATATATGTGTGTGTGTGTGTGTGCTGATGTTGATATATTCATATGTGATGCGAAGAACTCACCCTACTTGTGATTAAAGCTGCATGGCAAATTAAGATTTACAATATCAGATGATAAGGTTGTACATAAAGCCTAATATCTTCCCATCTATATGATGTCAGCTGTATTAACTCACAATATTATCATTTACATATTATCAATAACAGTGGTGTAACCATGACATTGTTATTGGACTGGTCAAGGTAAGCCATGGAGTCAGTGTCAGGTCATGGCATAATGAAACCTTAATGAATGGCAGGTGATCAAAATGTGTAATACAGATGTTCAACGTGTTTCATCGCTTTAACCAGTGCACAACTGAATATTAAATAAAATCTAAAGTTGATATTACATTCTGAACAGTCCTAACATGCATGTTGTTCTATTAAATTTTTAGTTTACTACCACCCATTGCAGTTCCTGGGAACCTGTGGTTATTTCTTCATGTTTATAATCAGTAATTATGCCAGGATAGGGTACAAATTCTGTCCTACCCATTTCCTTATATTGTAATAAAGCCCTAATTTCTTCCCAAGAAAGAGATGAGTTATGGTAGTAAAATCTATTGGCATTTAACCTGAAGTATACAGTAAAATCATGAAAAAGCATGTGTCATACTAATGATTAAATTGACTTAACACCAAAAATAGCACACATACATAGATTAAATTACAAAGTTTTCAATAAACCAAAAAATAAACCAAATAAATCTCAACTTTAACATTTGCACTTAAGCAATGTTAACTTTTAAACTCTCATGAACAATAGATATTTGGAAAACTATAGTTAGAGGGATTTTAGTTTAGCGTTGAGCATTGACAGATCTTTTCCCACTATTTTCTGAGTCAATTTTGTGGAGGACACACAGTACAGTGGATAATCTGTCCATTAGATTCCTGCAGGCCAAGTATCTACATGTCCATTTTGTATCAATGAGTTTCTGCAATTCCCTTTGCTGACCTTCATACATTTCATTTTTTACATCCAGCCACTTCTGGTAAACATAAGACCCACTCATATAAACAAACTTTCTGCAGTAGTCAAAAGAAGCAATTAGGTTCTGGGATTGCCTTCACAGAATCAACAAGTAATAAGCTGAGGCAATGTGCATTTCAGTGAAGGTAAATGGCATATTTTGCCTCTATTCTAGCTCCCACTAAAGAGTGTTTTCCACTAATTACAGAGGCATCATCGTATCTTTGTCCAGCAAGACTGAATTTGTACTCAAGTCCATACGTTTCCAAACTGTGGAATATTTTGTCTCTATGTTCTTCTACATCTAATTGTGTCACTTGTTAAAAGTCAGGAAAACTTTCATCTACTACTCCAATACAGTAGTACTTAATAGCAGTGACAAGTACTCTTTTTTTCCCCAGGTCTTGGGTTTCATTTACAAGGATTGAGAACACTTCACTTCCTGAATGATACCTTCATGGGCCATGTTTGGCGAGCATTATAGGATTTCATGTTGAATGGTATTACTTGTATACTTAGCATTCCTGCTTCCACTAATTTTTTTCTTTGCATTTCTTGCTTTGCAATCATTTCTTTAATGGCTAAAATGATTACCTCTTCTGTTTCCCAGTGACCTCTATGGGCAATATTCTGAGTAGCTGTCAGAAGTACTTCAGCCATTGTTTTGATGTATTTTCTATTCTCTTGGACTGTCTTGTTGCATGCTTCATTTACGGCTTTAAGTATGGATGAATGTGTAACCAGTGCCTTCAAATGCTCACTTTATTTAAACATTGCATTGACATGATCCTCTGAGTTTTCATGAACTCTAAACCAACAGTCTTTGAACCTTGTCTTTTTCCAGTTGGAAAATCCCAATGTTATGTAAATGCAAATTCTGGAGTATTTGGCAGAGATTGCATGATAGATCCATCCCGGATGCGTCCCAGCCCAGACACACTGGCAGACTCTCAGGACAAGGTCATTAAAAAACTTCCATTTTGCACACTAAAGTTTTATGTGACATTTCTGAATGCATGTCTGCATTGTAGTTTCCAATAAAGTTTCCCAATGTAATCCCTTATCCATGTGGTTATATCAGCTATTGATGAAAGACTGCTCTTCATTTTGTGTCGTGTGAGAGATTGCAGAGAGCATGAGGGCCCTGTTAAGTTTGCCTCCCTGCCCTTTATGGCTCATTCAATGAAACTGTAGTAAAAGAGAAGTATGGAAATCCTTTCCAATCTTAATTTAGGGGACATTAAGAATTACTGAGAGAGTGCTGTGTAAATGGGTGAATGCAATATGTTGCGTAAGAACCCCATCTTGCTTTTTTCATTTTCCATATCAAACAAACTTTTTCAGCTGGGATTCTACCTTGGAGAATAATAAAGTTGTTCCTTATATTTCATATACTGTATTTCTCCTATTTAACGCTCCCGCCCGCACCCACAACGCTAGGGTGCAGCTATTATTTTTATGCCAGTTTCGATAAAAATTGATCGCAGTTATGATCAAGAGTTAAGATTTGCA
>JAOWBL010000015.1:15472451-15485889 GCA_028564865.1 Zenarchopterus dispar
TGTTTTTTGTATGATTATATATATATATATATATATATATATATATATATATATATATATATATGTATATATGCACATGTACGTGCGTGTATGTGTGTAACTCAACTCCTCTGCTCTTCCAACTTACGAACTTGACTGAGTTCATAACATTAGAATTTTATTGTCTGATTCTTGTATGAATTGTGGAGATGTATATAAAAGCCTGAGAATCTGTCTGTGTGAAGATTTACACAGATGCTTGTCATATACACAACTTGTGTGTGTGTGTGTGTGAGAGAGAGAGAGAGAGAGAGAGAGAGATCCTTTTTTGTTTTATAAATCTGTTAAAGAATAGAAGAGAAAGGATAAGAGACAGAGTTGATAGGAACACAAATAAAACAGAACAGTCAAACAAACACGTAACATATGGAAAAAGGATATATACATATACACCTTTTTAGACTTCAGTTAAGTAGAAACCAAGAATGGCCAAATGAGCCCATATAATCATAGAAGAATGGCTCTGAAAACCAAATGATAGGGGAATTGTCAATGCCACAATGGTCCAAATATAGAGTTTGAAGTTAGTAGGTCATAACCAAACCAAAGTATTTTCCTTTTGCTATGGATTTTGTTTTCTTATGGCTTGTTACAAGTTAACAAAGATCCCAACATTTTTGAACAAGGGGAAGTAGAAACCTGAAGTCAGGTTAAGGTTTTGTTTTGTTCTTAAGGTCACAAGTTACAAGAGAAAAACAAGTTACAACAGCAAGACATCTGCTGCAATTGCTTCAAAATGAAGAGTTGCAAGTGCACTGGTGGCAATAGGAAGGTCTGGGACATTGGATTTTTTTAAAAATTTGCTTTTAAAATGTTTCTTTAACTTTTGTTTCAAACTATTTATTCTGTTCCTACCTCTATGCATGTTGTAAAGCACTTTAAAATCTCAGAATGAATTGAATGAAATTATCTGAATTAAATAATTTGATGTAAAATGAAATGAACTATATCAATAAAAGTGCAGTGTCTTTGATATTAAAAGACACTTGTCTTAACTTTTGAAATGGACTTAAAAATGACACACATTGATCTGACAGTCAACACAAATTGTAAACAGATTTGTCACTCAATCAATTGAGAGGACAGAAAAGATTAAAATCACTTCAGGACATATCCAGTGGGACTCATGGTCACCTGTACGAAATATGGCTTTTAGATAAATATATTTCTATGCACATTTGAAATATTATTTATAATAATCTATTCTATAGTTGTCCAGATACTTTGGCCTCATTGTGGCTGGCACTTGGAGGAAAATCAAAGTACCAACAAATTCAGTAACAATTACCATTTGAGGGTCAGATGGTAATTGGTAAATCTTTCCACTGATGGTCTGAGGGACTGAGCACCCGTTATTGCTCTAAATGGAATAACTTGTTAAAATGGCTACAAATTCACTGTTATGGCCTACAACAGGAGTCTCTCACTAATGTTTCTCATGCTGCACTGAATGCAACATGAGAGAAATTACTGATTTTGAGTTAACAAGGTAGCGCCTGAATACTGAAGCAAACATTGATAGAGGGAGAAAGAATGTTAGGCAGTGAGCCAAAAAGAGATGTTCATGTGTTGCTCTGTGTGTGTGTCTGTGTGTGTGTGTGGCTACGTGCAGACATGTGAGTGTGCACAGACTCTTCTCTGAATTGATTTTACACGCTCTGCTGAAGGCTGTGTGTGCCAAAACAAATATATGTGTTGTTGTTCTTTTCTGTTCTTTTCCTTTCTCTTCATGAATAGGATAAGCCCTGAAGAAAATGTACAGATTTTATATATGAAAAAGCACAAAAGATGCTATAGTCACAATATAAGCAGTTTGAAAGCTCAGATTTAACAATTGATGACATGGAATGAAAGAAAAATCCATCTATATGCCCTCTAGATCAGTCTGTTTGGAAGGAACATCATCCTTATGGCTTTAACCACAGGGGGTAAGTATCACAGGCCTCAACAATAGTCACTGGTTTGATCTGGACCTTATAATCCAATTATTTTGTCACAACATACAGGCGAAACCTGTGTCAGAAGAGTTAAGCCTTTCCTTGGCTGATGATAAAACCTGTTACTGAAATAAATAAACCACTCATACCTTCCATTTTTTGAAAATAGTTTATCTGTGAGGGCAATTTATAATCGTATTACCGTAAGATATTAGGATTTGATTCAACATAAACATTAAAAACTGCATCCTAAAATATAGATTAACGTTAGATTATTTGATTATTGGTGTTAATGAAGCAGTGACTAAGTCAACAATAAAAGCACAGCCACTATGCCAACAAGAGTCTAATATTATAAACACTGCCTTTTAAAAGTGCTGCTCATCTCCACCTATTATATAATTTACCCATACTGCACATCATATTAAATATGTTTTTTAATTTTGTTTTTCATAATTATAGGAAAATATAAAAATAAATGAATACTTAATTTGAAGTCATAGCCACCTGGAGCATGAATAAATAACTTTGGCTGTTTATAATAATCAGTAATAGATATAATATAAAATATTACCAATTATATTAAAATCAATACTACCAATATCAAAAGGGTTAAGTACAATAATAGTTATAATTTAAAACATTTATATAATACTAATAATGTTCTATTTTTTTATGATGGTTGGGGTAAGAGAATGTGCATGGCTGCAGACCCAGGTATACTGTTTAGGTTGAAGTGGTTTAAGAATGGGTTCCAGATATTATTGAAAACAGAGATACTGTTATTGTGAATGAAAATGTTTCCTTCAAATCGAATGAATTCTATGAGTAGGTTGGACCAGTGGCTGATATGCAAAGATTTTTCGAATTTCCAGTTTTGAAGAATGGTTTTCTTGGAGATACCTAGAGAAATAAGATTTCTGTATTTGATTGGGAGATTGTCGACTTCTGTCAGATTGCTGAGTTAACAGAGTGACAGTGGTTGAGGGATCCTACAGCTCAGAATAGAGGAAAGTTTCTGAATTACTCTTGTCCAAAATGAGTGAATGGGTGAACAGGTCCATGTGGCATGAAAGTAATCATCAGTACTAACCAGGGTGCACTGTGAGCATGTGTCTGTGAATCCCATTTTGAACATTTTTCTTTGAGTGATATGAGATCTGTGAAGGATTTTGTACTGTGTAAGTTGTAAATTTGTGTTACCGGTCATGGAAAAAATATTATTGGAAGTTTTCATCCAGAAGTCGGGGTTGGGTAAGAATATAAGGTCTATTTTCCCATCTGGCTGGGAAGGGTTGTTATAGTGTCTGAACTGGATATGAATCTGTAAAGTTTGGAAATTAGTTTTTTAGAGTTGGTTATTTTAGGAATTTCTTCAATTAATTTAGAGGGTTCCAAGGTATGATTGATGATATTTATTTTTGATTTAATTATGGATTTTAATTGTTGGTAATGTAAGAATTGTTCTTCCCCACCTCCAAACTCCTGGACGAGTGTATGGAATGAAATGAGCTGGTTATCCTTAAATAAGTGATGGAGATTCCCCTGTGCTGCCATGAGGGAAAGTGAATGGGTTTGTTTTGAAGTTGAAAATCTGGATTGTGGCAAATTGGTGTGTTTTTACAGGGTACTAATGAGGATTTTGTAATTTTATTAACTTTCCACCAGGCTGTCAGAGTTGAGTTGATTGTGATGATTTTACTGCAGTTTATTTTTATTGACACTGGTAAAAAGGGTAAGTCTGAGAGTAAGATATTGTTGCTTTGATTTTCTAATGATTTTTGTTTTCTTGTTTTTCCAGTAGAATTGTGAGATAGTTGAATTAATTGACTTAAACCAGTTGTCTGTTGGTGTAATTGACAGGACTGAGAATACATAATTACTTTGTGGTAGTATTTTCATTTTAATTGTGGATATAACTATCAGTGTCATGGGTTGACTAGAGTTCAGAACCCAAATGCAGAGTCCTTTCTCAAGCAAAAACAGCTGTAGTTTCTAATGAACCTATGGTAAAAATTGGCAAACTCTAGGAAACGTTGTAGTTGTTTTTGAGAAGTTGGCGTCGGCCAATTCTTAACGGCTTCTATTTTGGCTGGATCAGCCTGCAGCTTCCCCTTCTCGATCACATAACCCAAGAAGCTTACAGTGGGTACATGAAACTCGCATTTCTCAGCCTTCATATAGAGCTTGTTTTCAAGCAGTCTCCGTAATACATCCCACACATGACTCACGTGTTCCTCCAAAGAACGAGAAAAAAATCAAAATGTCATCAAGATATACAAAAACACACTTGTTCAGCAAGTCACGTAACACATCGTTCACCAAACATCGGAAAACTGCAGGGGCGTTGGTGAGTCCAAAAGGCATCACAAGATATTCGAAGTGGCCTAGATGAGTGTTGAAGGCTGTTTTCACTCATCCCCTTCTCTAATCTGGACAAGGTGGTAAGCATTCCGGAGGTCCAGCTTGGTGAAGATGCTGGCGGAATGCAGGGGGCTGAAAGCAGAGTCCAGGAGGGGGAGTGGATACTTGTTCTTGACGGTGATGTTATTAAGTTCAGCGTAGAATATGCAGGGACACAGCGATTTGTCCTTCTTTTCCACGAAGAAGAACCCCGCACCCAGGGGGGAAGAAGAAGGACGAATGAGGTCTGTTGCTAATGACTCGGTGATATTCTGCTCCATAGCTTCACGTTTGGGTTTGGACAATTGAAAAAGACGTTTGGTGGGGAGTGGCGCCCCTGGGAGTAGCTCGATGGCGCAATCATAGGGTCTATGGGGGGGCAACGAGGATCCTGATGTTTTGCTGCACACCTGTTTCAGGTCATGGTATTCTCGGGGTACCTTGGTGAGGTCAATGTTCTCAGGAGTAGGTGTGGAGGTGGCAGATCTGGCCGGCATCGTGGAGCGAAGACAGTGGGCGGGACAGTTGTGAATGGTGGCAGCAGCCCAATCAATATGGGGATTGTGTGTCTGGAGCCATGGGAGTCCCAAAATGATGGAGTTCATGGGAGAGGACAGTTCATTGACCGGAATGTTATGGTTGTTCACAAAGTCTCTGTCGATGAAGCTGTCATCCACTCCAGAGTCTATCAACACTTGGACTGGAATGGCTCGATGTAGTCCTTGAATTGTACTGGATACGTGCAGTCTAGACTTGGTGGAGGAGGAGATATGGCTCGCCAGCAACCCTCTGTTCACTGGAGAGCCATTGTCTTTAGGCACCGTTGGACAGTAACAGATGAAATGGCCACCTTGTCCGCAGTAGAGGCACAGTCGGTTCTGCATCTGGCACCACCCTTCCGCTGGGGTGAGGCTGGTCCGTTTCAATTGCATGGGTTCCTCGAAGGATGCAGGTTGTGGCTCGTGATGGTGGCTGGTGGTGTCGCGGGATCTCAAAGCATCGGGCGGATGGGGTCGCAGGTCAGGAGCATACCGCCGTTCTCGTCTTCCCTGCCGTTCCCTAACCCTCTCCCTAACCCTATTGTCAATACTGATGGCTAGATCAATTAAGGAGTTGAGTGAATTACACTGTTCTCGCACTGCCAGTTCATCTTTCAATTGTTCTGATAGTCCTTTGAGAAAAATGGCTTGGAGAGCTGACTCCCCCCCATCCACTCTGCAGTTAGGATATGGAACCTGATTGCGTAATCGGCTACTGAAAGAGAGGCTTGGCGTAGGTCTAGTAGCTGGCTTGCTGCCTGTTGGCCCGTCACCGGGTGATCGAAAACACATTTCATTTCCTCAGCAAATTTCGAATAATCGTTGGCTAATTCTGGTTGTTGGGAAGAAGTAGCTATGGCCCAAGTGGCAGTTTGACCTCTGAGTAGGCTCATTACCAAGGCTATTTTAGATTGGGGAGAGAGGTAAGTTTGGGGTTGCTGGCAGAAGACTAAATCGCAATGGTGCAAAAACTGAGCACATGTCCCTAAGTCTCCAGAATATCAGGCAGGAGTGGGAATGTAGGGCTCATGGGGCTGCGGTACTGGTGGCGTTGGTTGATGTTGAGCAGGTTGGGGAGTGGCGGTGGTGTCTTGTGTAGATGAGGATTGATTTTGAAGTGCTGTCAGTGGCCGCTCAGTTGGACCACGTTGGTGCCGAGTTGCTGCAGCTGCTTCATCATCTGCCTCAGCGTCACGTCATGCTGTTGCACCATGGTGACCTGCGAGGAAAGCAGCTGTTGAAGGGCGTCTGACTCTGCTGGGTCCATGTTGTGGTGGGATTGTTCTGTCACGGGTTGGCTAGAGTTCAGAACCCAAATGCAGAGTCCTTTCTCAACTGAAAAGAGTCCTTATACAACAAAAACAGAGTCCTTTCTCAACCAAAAACAGCATCCTTTCACAAAAGGTGGTAGCAACTAAGGTTTCTAGTAGATAACAAAAAATCACCACAGCAAGTGGGAGAAAACGAAGCAAAACAAAACGGCAACGCCGCAATTACACAAACTCACGATACTCGGAATGTAACGAGGTACACGGTCTCTGGGGACCACAAGAAGGTAAACTGGCGAGTACAATCCCACACTGGATGTAGGAGAGCAGTGGTTTAAGTAGTCTGTCTATTAGAGGTTAAGGAGCTGCGAGTCTGGAATCTGGTGTTCGGCTGCTACACCTGCAGGAAGGAAAGGGGCAGCACAGATGTACAAGTGAGGAACATGACAATCAGTGATAGTGGGAGATTTGACCAGCGTTTAAGATCATGCTCTATTTATTTAAATAGAGGGATGTAATTAAGATTAAAGAGCTCTGACAGCCTGGGGGAGATGTTAATTCCTAAATATTTGATATTACCAGTGTGAAGTGGAGGAGGATTATTTTGAGCTGCAGAATCCCATGCTTCTTCAGAGAGAGGTAAAATAGTTGATTTTTCCCGGTTTTATGATATAGTTTGAGATTCTGGAAAACTCATTAATGATATTGAAGGTTTCCTTTAGTGAATTACAAGGATCCTGTAAATATAACAATAAGTTCTCTGTATATAAGCTAACCTTGTGTTGTGAGATGTTATCTTGAATTCCTTTGATATTATTGTTTTGTCTAATTACGGCTGCAAGTGGTTCAATAAAGATGGCAAATAGAGATGGGAAGAGTGGACATCCTTGTCCGGTTCCCTGGTGAAGTGTGAAGCTTTGTGATGTGATCCCATTAGTGGTTATTGTGGCCCTCGGTGAAGAATATAGTGTTCTTATCCAGTTTGTGAACAACTCTTCAAATCTGAATCTATGCTGGGTGCTCAGTAAGTCTTTCTGGTTAACCTTGTCAAATGCTTTTTCTGGGTCTAATGAAAGAGTTGTGATTTTGGATTGTTTTTGTTGTGTCATGTTAATTAGGTTGAATAATCTGTGTAGGCTATCTAATATATTCCTATTTTCAATAAAGCCGTCTGATCAGGGTGGCCTAAGGTTGGGATAACTGATTCTATTCTACTTGTGTGTGCTTTGGTGATGTTTTTTAAATCTGTGTTAATGATGGAGAGTGGCCTATAACTGGAGGGGTACATTAGATTTTTGTCTGTTTTTAAAAGAAGCGTCATAGCTGCTGTATTGATTTGTTGAGGTATTATAGAGGTATAATTTATTTCAGTTAAAACTTTGTATAAAATTGGTGATAATATTGACAGAAGCACTTATAATATTCTGCTTGAAATCCATTAGGTCCTGGTGATTTATTGTTGGACATTTTGTCTAGAGCTTTTTGTAGTCCTTCTGGGGTGAGAGGTGCGTCTAATAGGTTTGCTTGTTCATCTGTTAATTTTGTATTGTTTTATAATTTCTGTGGAATGTCAACTTCTTGTGTTATTTTGAGAATGTGAACGGTCTATCTTCGGATTAATGCCACTAGTAAAATCTCCTCCAACGATTATATTTGCTGACTCAGTAAAGTGTGAAAAGAAATTATGGAAAAAAGATGGGTCATCATTGTTTGGACCATAAATATTTGCAAATGTGAAAATAATTTGGTTGATGGATAATTTAATTATAACAACTTTCCTTCAGGGTGATAGATGAATTATGGATTAGTGTGATATTTTTATTGAATAATATACAGACACCTCTTTGTTTGCTATTGTATGTTGATGAAAAAATATTATTAAAATCTTTAAATTTTAGACCTTCTATTCCATATGTGTAACGTGACATCTGTTTTAAGTTCCATCAAGTTGTTGATTACTTTTATTCTTTTAGCCTGGGTTCTGAAGTACATTTACATATTAGTTTAAGAGGTTGCATATCCATATATCAAATTTGTTTTTCTTCTCTCCTTTGCCCCTTCCCCACAGTTGCATGTGTGGATGGAATTGATTTAATCTATACATGTTTACCAGTGAGGAGGAAGTAGAAAGAAAAAAAAGAAAGGAAAAGTAAAAATTATAGAGCTAAAACAAAAGGGGAAACAAATAAAAGTGAACAGCTAAGCAGGAAATATATTAAGAAAATTTAAGAGAGTGTTTATAGAACTAAGTGAGGGTTAGACTCCTTAATTTGTGTTTCTAAAATCGCAGGGGTTTGATGAGTGTATATAAAGAACAAGCTATAAGTGTATTCTTCATAATTTCTTAATCTTAGTATTGTTTCTTCTTTTTTGTTCAATGCTGCTTGCAGCTTTAATTTATATTCATAATTCTTTTTTTTTTTATTACTCAGTCAACTCTGCTAGACCATAACACATTTAAAAGAAGAAGGAAAGTTCCAGTCCCTTGTTGTTCTGCTGGCTATACTGCTTACTAGCTGGAATTGTTTTTCTGGGAGCAAAGCTGTGCATTTCTTTGCCTGTGATGAGGTCCACATTCCTAGCACATTGTGCGCACTGCTGACATGGTGATCGGCTTCAACAAACTGTGACTTTGGAATTGCCAAAGACAAGAATAGTAATTGGAATACTGGATATTGATGTTCTCAGAAAATACAGCTGGAGCCAGATTTAACACTTGAGAAAGCCATCAACCTCATCAAATCAAACTCATTAAAATGCAAAATGCTGTTAGTCATAAGTTTAAGCAGTGCAGGCCATTTGAAAAGTGACAAGTAAAATCCAAACACCTTCAGCAGTGGAGCATCAGAAGCTGCAAATGATGACAATTGTTCAAGATTTGAGAGGACACACGAGCACAGAGTGTGCCCCTGCAAAAAGAAAAAGTTCTTGTTACTGCAATAAAACTGGACATTTTGAAGTAGTGTGCAAAACTAAGCTTGTTGGTGCTGTGAAAAATGATGACAGCAATGTATGATTCCTGGTGTCCATTTCATCTGAAGTAGACCCCGATGACGAAAAATGGTTCACTGATTTACAAATAAATGGCACTGTAGTTCGATTCAGGATTGACACAGGCACAAACATTACTGTATTACTGTAATATCTGAAAACACATACAAAACCTGACGAAACACCCAGTCCTGAAAGATACCAAGGCAGCTTTAACAAGTCCTGGGGGGCAGATGGTCTGCAATAGGGGTGGGCCATGTCACATCATTCATGATAATACTGGTACAATTATTAATAAGGTATAAAAGTGTCATATCACGGTATTCTGATTTGTTCACAAAATGACATCATGCATTTCTCATATGATTATGCAGTGCACTGCAAGACTAGTGGTGGAGAGCAAGCAGGGCTGAAAGAAATTCAGAGGAAGAGTTAAGACAGCACTTCTGGCTATGCATAAAGAACAGTGCAATAAGGTTGCACTCTTCCCATGTTCTGCAGACTACTACGCTTCAACCATGGGCTTATGGTCAAAGTAGAACAACAGCTCTGTTTGAGCCTGACCGCCATCGATGGTGAGTGGAAACTTTGTAATACCTGCTTTGAGATGAATTACTTCCCTGAAGACCACTCAGGGGGGATAAATATTGTTAACAGTTTGTGGGACTTTCTCCAGACGTGGAATTTAAGTGAAAAGAAAACTGTGAATATCTACAGATAGCGGGGCAAACGTCAACGCTGTGAGAACGAATGACTGGACAAGATAATCATGCTTTGGGCATTGTCTTCATATTGCAGTCAGTATGTGTTTGTCTATTACTTCATGATCCTATGTGTTGGGCTATCTTATATTTACGAATCACAGAGTCTATGACTGCAACCAAATATCAACAAGTTGAACTATGCGCATGCTCAGAACTAAGATTTTTGGGTACTGTAGTACCTTTACTGTAGATGACATTATCAGATAACCTGGCTTGCTAAACTACAAAAAGAAAACTACATCATTGACACTTTATATGAATATATTGATAAATGTTATTTCACTTTCACTGAAATGCTAATCAAACAGATGGAAAAAATGTAATTTCTGTGCTAAGATACTGATTTGATATTTAAATGATCTCTCAATCTACTTTTATCTCTTTGATGCAGCAAGGAGTCTGAAACACCCCAGGATTGACAGAGCTGATTGTGAAGAAATGTTATTTTTGATTTATTTAATATTTTCAAAGTGCAATGAACACTTTAGATTTTGTTTTTTTTTTAAATTTTGTTGTGTTTGAATATTTTACACAGAATTTGATTGTTAAATATTTTGTTTAGTTTTATACTGAATATTTGAAGACAAACTTGTTTGTTCACAGTTTTTTTTTTTTTTTTAATTTTATTGCCATGAGCAGCACTTAACTGATGTTTGTGTTCTAATATGTGTGTTGTATGCTGGTAAGTTACGACACTTATGTACAATTGCATGTTTTTGAAATCAATAAAATATTTGCAAAATTTTGTCATATTATCAAAAATATTGTATCAGAATGTTATTGCCAAAATTCCCTGAAATAGTGTGTAAGAGTGTGTAAGAAAAGGAGTCGAGCATATATTCTGGATCTATGTGATGGAACCTTCATTCCCTACTAATCTGATGGGACGTAAACTAGCTGTTGAAATGGGGCTTATTCATAGAGTGGATGGACTTGAGTTATCTGAAGATATTTTTGTAACATTGGGCTACTGAGCAGTGATTAAGACTATCAGAACTTCAGGCTTGGAGCTAAATAAGGCTAACTGTCAGTTTGAGAAATCTGAAATCCGATACTTCGGACACATTATGAGTAAACAAAACCGGCACCATCACTGAAATGCCCACAAATGTAACGGAGCTATGCCAAATCATCGGCATAATCAATAACTTAGGGAATTTTCTTCCCGAACTGTCTTCAGCCATGCCCCATGGTCATTCAGTAAAACCACCTTCAACAGTAACATGTGTCCCAATTCAGCCGATAATCTTAATCATGTCCACATGTCTAAGTCCACTGAGCAGCGGCGATGTGATTAATGGATTAGATATTTGCATCAACAAATAGTTAGACAGGTATGCCAAATGAATTATCCTGTGTATCAGAAAACAGTGGTTTAAGTTTCAATAAGTCTATGTATAATGTATGTTGAATGAATAAAACATATTTTCCTTTAAGAACAAAATACAAAATGTGCAACTAAATTGGGAATTTTCACCCTGAATAGAAGCGAGTTGACAGAATTATGTCTTCCTGTGCCATCCATCTGTATCATATTCAATCCAAAACTGATCTAAGGCCAATGAGAGAAAGACTGGCATCTGAAATTGCAAGATAATTATGTAGGCCAGGAGAAGATATTTGTTTTGACGTCTTAAATGTGATTTTTATAGATGCTGGCAGGCTGATCCAATAAATCGCAATAGACTTAAAAGTGCAAGGCATTAAAAACTCCCAAGTATTAAATTAATCTCTGTTAGTCTCTAATTCAAGAGTGGGCTCACACCCTGCTTCACCCCCAAAGAGTGCCAAGCGTAAGATCACGCTAAATTGCTCTTGTCATGTGTTTAAGACACTTGGCATTCTCAGCCCAGTGTTTTTTAGTGTGATCTCTGAGGCTTGTGTCCAACACAACACAACTTGTTGTCAGAAATAGCACTTTTCTAACTACTTTGACTCAGGTGACTGAAGTAAAGCCCAGCATCAATCCAATGTGAAGGGAGACAAAGTAGTTCCTCCTTATTCTTAGCATGTGTCTTATTTTCTGGCACTTCTATTTATGAAGTGCCAGACCTTTTCTACCCACCATCTTTTGGTGGCGAAAAAAAAAGAAATAAAAAACATACCAAGCCCTTAAAAAGCATTTCCAGATCTGTCAGTGAGTCCTGCCATTAATAAACTACAATAAAAGGTGGAACACATTATTCCCTAAAGCAGGAAGGAAGCAGAAGCAGCAGTTGGTACACTTTGTCCACACTGACATAATCTTGTTTTATGGGTCATCTGAGGCCCTTTGTCAAAACAGTAACTTGGGACAAGCTTGTGCTGCAGAAAGGAAGCACTCACCAATGCCTTGCATTTGGGATCACCAGGGATAACATGAAGTCGGGAATGTTTCCCTCGATGTAAAAACTATTAATATGGCTTTCTTTGAGGTAGGTGTTTTGACATATTACAAATTCTTATAATGTAAGATCTTAATTTTGCTTTAAATGTGGATAAATTAAAAAAATTAAACTGTGAATATATACAAGCACTTGAAGTGGCAGGTCGTATTACTGGTCAATTAGTCAGACTCTTTGAAAAAAAATATTAGTTTAAAAAAAAAAGATTTTTATGGATGCTAATTATCCTCAAGAAGAGCTATTTGTGCTGTCTGTGTCCTAGAGTTTTGCTGGGTGGCGGATGTGTGTGACTTGCAACAATGAGTATCAACTGTTCTTTGTTTTGGTAACTTCAACTTGTTACTTTTATTCTGACCTCTAGATACACCGATAAATTTTAATAGTTTTTATAGATATGAACTAGATCTGATGTTGGATCAAGGATTTTCCTTTTTTTTTTCTTTTTTTTTTTTGTTTATTAGTTTTATTTTCTTTTATTATTGTCAATCTAGCCTTGGAGAAATATCAGGGTTTGTACACTTTTGAAAATATTGAATCTAGGCACTTTTTAACCACTTTCAAGGTTAATTTTCAAGCTCACATTAAAATATATGGTATAATGCTATAAACAACCTAAATTGTTTCATTATAGAAGATTAAAATGATAAACAAGAAAAGACTGTTTGGTTTTAAAATATGTCACCCTTTTGTAAATAATGTGCGTCTTATCGAACCAGCCTGAGCGAATATAAGGCAGAAATACAGAGGCCAAGTCTCGAACCTGTGCCAAACCTGTGGTGGCACAGGTGGCACAAAACCTACATATATGTATACATATATATGCATCTAATATACATACGTACATGCGTGTATATATATATATATATATATACATATACACACACATACATACAGATATATATACATATATATATGTATATACACATATATGTATGTATACATACAAATATATATATACATACATATACATATATATACACATACATATATACATACATACATATATATACATACATTTACATATATACATATATGTAGATTATATATATATATATATATATATATATATATATATATATATATATATATATATATATATATATACACACACAC
>JAOWBL010000015.1:15485989-15504618 GCA_028564865.1 Zenarchopterus dispar
TATATATATATATATATATATATATATATATATATATATATATATATATATATCAAATATGCAGCAATTAAATAAAGAAATTGAGTTATTACATTTCCATAAGCAGAAACCAGTTCAGACACAGGATAGCTTGATAAGTGGCTTGTTTTATCTCGTTGCTGTATCTGACTACCAAATATATAGTGACAGCTTGTAGGGGTTTCCAACAAATGATTCAAATAAAACACACAAAAATAAACACCCACATATGCACCTCGTGTTGGCAAAACAGTTTACTGTGACGATGTAAGGTATGGTGTGTTCACCCAGCCTGTTAGATGTTAAGTCCAGTTATCATCTTTACTTCATTTTCTAGAATTTCAGTGACATGATTTGTGCAAGCAAGAACAATTATGCAAGCTAGAGCAACAGTCTCCCCTCAATAGTCTATTGACTTGAAAAAGCCACTTGTTAGAGTTGTAATGTAATATATTCACCTGAAATAAATCAATTAGTATGTTTAATAAAGACAGGTATGTATCTTCACCGCTCACTAATTTTATATGTAAAAGTTTGAAATTGCCTATGTTTTAAGGAGTCCACTGTGTGGAGGTTGGGAACTGAAAATACAACCTCTAGTTCAAACTGTGGAAAACAACATTTCAGTTTGTTTTTGTCCACGTCTACTTCCCAGTGTCGCTCATCAACAGCTAATGGATTAGTTCAACAGAGACAGCAGAGAGGGAAATGAGAGCGAGCCTGAAAGCAAACACTTCACATCACTGAACACCTGTTTTGGCCTTTTGGTTCTGTGGGAGAAAACACTCTGAGGTTGCACTTTGGCACATATCTGCCCTGTTTACTTGGTTCACCACAGAAAAAAATAGCCAAGTGGCTCTAAGGACTTTATGAGACGTGGATGGATTTATTTAAGAATTTAAAAATCTTTTCATCTTACCTGTCAGTTATCTGACTTCAGTTGGCCACCAGCCAAAGCAATAAGTAATTATTGTAAAACCTTATAATTAATGAAATACTTTTTATAAACTATAAAGCTGTGATCATTCATATAAATACAGTTTTATGAATATCTCAGTAAACATCAAATTGGGAAAGGTGGATTGTCTTTTCAATTATGATGCCAAATAAGAAGCTTTCCTAAGATCCAAGCTGCAATCAAACACAAGGCTAAAGTTAGACCTACAGTAAAAAGACTGAGGATTTTTTTCTCACAGCAGTACCAAAATTGTGGTTTTAGGACCATGTATGACTCTTTCAAAACCTTTATTATGCAGGTAAGACTTTACTTTTGGCAACAGTCTCAACTGGAGGAAGCTAGTTTTCACAACAGAACTAACCTGTTTATCAAATTTAAATGCTGTCAAAAAATGACACCAGCTTTTTCTCAAACTGATGAGTAAATTAGCTTAAAGGTCCAAAAGAGACAGCACAGTCCCTCAGCTGGTCAGCGGAACCAAACATAACGATTTCTGTTTACTTTCATTGGAACAGAGAAAGTTTATGTCCAACCCGTTCTTCAAATCGCTAAGGCAGCTTAACCTTTTATAGGGCAGTCAATAAAATACTTGAAATTTCCAAATTTAAACTCTAGAGGATTATTGGAGAATATTAATTTTAGAACATTAATATTAATATTATTTTTCAATAACCATAGAATATAGTTCTACTAGAGTGATCAAATATGACCACTTACCCTGTAAAGGGTTAGCAATGACTGCATTGAATCCAACTTACTGGCAGATTAGTTTTGATATTGTCCAGAAAACAATGTAAAATGACAGATAATATTGTACAGTAAATATATCGGATGCACCAACATTTTGTTGCATTATATGACTGTTCATTACGCGTAAGCTGAAGGCTTTCACCTGACGATTCAGTTTTCCATCTTTAAGATGTCATGCTGTTTCTCCACGGTGAGATTGGTGAATTAGATGTTAATAATATGACAAAAAAAATGTAATTAAATCTAACACTAACTAAATTAGACAAGACTTTATAAGTTGTTCAAACTATATATGAGGCATGTCTTGTCAGATAAAATACAACACAACATATTATTGCATAAAATAGAAAAATAAGAAATGTTGAATCTTGTGAAATAAATTATTTGACAACATGACATTATTCATACAGAGGGCTTTTCCACCCACTTTCTACAGCAGGTGATCTATGACCACAGCAGGAGCTGATCACTAATCATTTCAGTAATGTATTACTGAAATGACTTTACAATAGTACATAGATTATAAAGCCAAATCTGGTATTTGTCATCCAAATGAAATTGTAGTGCCTTTTTGGATCAAAAGGGGTTTGACATGATATCCATAAAATCAGTCTTTGTTCCAAAAGTGTCTTTGTGCCGGCGATGATATTTTACCTTTGCCTTCATCCACATCCATGTTGATTGCTTTGATGTGTTGGTGGATCCAGATGTGTGAGAGCACCAAATAGCCTCCACAGAGCACCAAATAGCCTCCACAGATGACATGTGGGAAAACATTTGCAACAGTACATAGTACCATTGTGCCAACACCCTTGTGTTTGGTCTTGTTGCGTGATTTTGGAAATTTGGAGGAAACTCAGAAACAGATTTTATACTCCAGTCACACATCGGTGTTATAGCAATGCTTGACGGAGGATGTCTTTGTGACACTTATCAAAATAGATAAATAAATGATCAAAGTTCTTCCTCACCTGGTACGCAGTTAAGCCATGTGTTTTGAAACAGTTCCATCCCCATGGACAGTTTCATTGGGGCTGAATAGCGAAAAAAGTTTTTCATAAGTTGAGCTTTCCTCAATTTATGAAAGAAGCAATGCTGCCACTGAGCCACAATGAAACTCACAATTTGGCAATATTTGACATCATCCCAAGCACTGCAATGTGGGATAAGGTGTGCATAATTGACTGCTCAGTTCCATATAGAAATTTTTATGAAGTGGTACACCATTCAACTATATATACTTACGGCAGATTTTACAGCTCTTTGCCTAAACTCTGTACTACATTTTGTCAAAAATCATAACCCACTAACATATGTATCTAGATTTGAAGATAAAATTTCTGTTGATTGTGACCATAATAATTAAAGCATAATTTGACTATATGGGAAATACTGTTTATCAATTAAAAAAAAAAAAAGTAAAGCCATTTGGAATAATATCATGGAATTCCTTTGATGATCAGCTATTTTCTCTTTGTAAAAATTAATACATCTACTGTATCAGAAATTTAATACATCATCTGAGACCAAAATACATCGTACAAAGCAGTAGATGGTTGTTTTGCATTTCATTTCAATGTTAAGTCTGACTGTGCAGGCTTTATTGATCAAAGTATCTCCTTTCAGTTCCAAAAGCTTCCTGAAAGAAAATATGACAGAGAGAGAAGACCTTGTGCCCAGCTGCAGTTTTGGATGATCAGTTTCAATGCTTTGTAAAGATTAAATAAAGGGTAAAAGTACCGATAATTGAGAAGGAAGAGGCCTGGAAGTACTTATAGGTTATGTTTTTACAGGAGAAGTGTAAATATTACAGGAGAAATGTAAATATTAAGAAGGGACTAGAACTTCACTTGACATTTCATGGTAAAAATCAGTGCTTATTATCTTTTAGCTTCAGTGTCATTTTATTGGACTTAAGCTTTGTATTTGTAATGTTGTCTAACTTATAACTGGGAAGTGTCAAAACAAAGGTATCCTATGTTATCCTGAAATTGATTAACCTCTCAAAAGTTACTTTTAAGATCTCCCCAAAGTGTGGAAAAATATCTCTGAAATTTAAAACATAGGAAAGAAGAGTATAGTCAGTTATTCACATCTGCCTTTAATGCGTAAAGCAAAACTTAGTCATTTTGAAAAGTTTATACTTTTTTGTAAAAAAAAAAAAAAGAATTTACATTATACAAGATGTTTATTAGTGATTATTCAAGGTGTTAGCTGGTAAACTTTATTACATTTAGCAGGCGCTAGCTTTTAAAACTGCATACTATACTACTAGTGTGTAATGATTTTGGTCCTCATGTAGTACATCTTATGTAGTGTGACTGTTAGACTCTGGTATGCAAGAACTTTTAATGCGGTATACTCCATACTAACAGTGGCCACCAGACCGTTGTGCAGTACGTATGTTACACTGTAACTGCTGTATGTGGTGTGCAGTTTCAAAAATGGACTTCTCTACTCATTATGCTAAGCAAAGCTTACCAACTAGTGGCATTTGCCATATTTTTTACATACACATTATAGCCTTTTTTTCCTGTTTACTTGTTTTGAGTATGAGAAGGTGGTTATTATATTCAAGAGATATTCTGTGAGGTGGATTCCTGAGAGAATTTAAGTGGGTTTATAAACTATCCATTTCTTAAACCCGCTTAATCCAACACAGGGTCTACTAGGGCCTATCCCAGCTAACCGCAGGCGAAAGGCAAGGGTACACCCAGAACAGGTCACCAGTCCATTGCAGGCTGTAAGGAATGTATTTATGTAATATTTTTGCAAAATGCAAAATAATTTTGAGCCCATTTGTTGCTAAAGCCTTGTATAGACCCCTAATATATGAAATAAAGTGCATATTGGAGTCATTCAGGAGTATTATAGGTTGTGGGATAATTGTTTTTATGTGTGTGAGTGGGTGTGTGTGTGTGTGTGTGTGTGTGTGTGTGTGTGTGTGTGTGTGTGTGTAAAAGCACGTGTGTGTCTGTGTTTACATGTACACTCTTTGTTGTCTTTCCTTTTAGCCACATTTCTGTCTCCCTTACCCACCATCCTGTTATGGCTTTGCGTGTTGTGATGTTTTCACTTTGAGGTGCAAAAACAGCAGCATTTTGACAACAAGCTGCTCAGTTACTGGAAATCCTGAGATTAAGTGAATTTACTGTAACAGCACACCTGCCACAGTCACACTGACAAAAGCATGTTACACAAGAAGTGCAGCAACAGAATGAAAAACAAGTTTATGAGAACATTTCATCGCCCATAAACCTTCTGGCCTCAGGCCAGCACTGCTCAGGGCCAAACCACAGCATTCTGACGTCTAGCATGAGGCTGTCTGTTGTTTCTCCGTCAAGTTACTCATTGCCCACTCTGGCTATGTGATGCAGAACTCAGGAAACACAATGCTCTTCACAAGAGAACCCACCTGTGGAGAATTACCCGCAAGGGGTGGGTAGGACTTGGCCAACCCTGATGAATCAGCCATTACTTATGTGGCGAGTGTCATGCTGAGACATCTAAAATATTTACTTGTTGCATCATTTGCAAATTTTGGGATACTTGCATCAGCCTATCTGGTTCAATGTCTCGGTAAAACAGAGCTTTTTAGAATCATGAAATAGTCTTTTGACTCCAGGTGCTGTGTTTTTACTTCCAGAGGTTTTATTGTGTTTGTATTGTTTTTTTTTTTTATTGGGTTTGTTTTAGTAGAAAGAGAGAAAAGGTTTCATCTAGCACTCCATTCTTTCCAGCAATATAGTAACACATTATCAATGGATTACACAGACCTTTCTCTCAATCCTTGCACTTAATTTGCAATGATAATTTTAATAATATTATGAAAATGTTAAGCTAATCATCACATTTCATTCTCGTAATTCTATCTATCTATCTATCTATCTATCTATCTATCTATCTATGTGTGTATATATATGTATATATATGTAAATACATATATATTTATATATATATATATGTAAATACATAAATATATTTATATATATATATATTACATACACATACAAACAGTGAAGATGTTGTTTAAGTACGTAAATAAATGTCCATCCACTTATCATAGTGCTCTGTGGAGAGAATTCCTCCATGTTTAATGCCTTAACTGAGGTTGTTTTTGTAAATGTTCACTCCTTAAACTATGCCAACTGTTTTTCCCCTCAGTCAGGCACCAAGACTTCCTAAAGCAGGGGAAACCATCCATGGTCATAAGTTCTTTATTGGCTTTGGAGGAAAAGGAGCCAACCAATGCATACAGGCTGCCAGACTGGGAGTCAAAACTGCTATGATCTGTAAGGTAAGGCACTGGCATGAGTTTTCATCTAAACACTGCTATTGTTACTATGGTGCTATTGGGTTTGGTTTAAATTTGTGGGGGTTTTTTTGGTTTATAGCATTAATTAATGTGTCATAAAATGGGTACTTTTGCTTATTTAACCATTGGCTCATCCATGTCTTACTTGGTACAAAAAATCAACCATTGGTTTCTTAACAGCTCAAAAAATCCTCTTGGTTCCGTTAACACTTCAGTCATTTTACAACATAAACTGTCTGTGCCTCATTTTCTTTTGATCAGTACCTTAGTACATGCATACGCCCACCTACGCTTGCACGCCTTCAAACAAGCCAATTCCCATACCATACAACCCAGGGTCTCCAATCAGTAAGCTTTGCTTGGCCTTTAAACCTGAGAACTAAAGCACCAAAGCCCCACCTCTATCAGAACAAAGATGCCTAATCGATATCAACCTAGTGTAAGAGGAGCTCTTTGGGCATGGGGAGAACCCAAAAATAGACACCTGGGCTTGTCAAAAACATCCAATCCGAAAGGCCGATCTTCAAAGAGAATGGGGCCAAGCAGCCAATACCATCTTAACCCACAATCACAGGGAGCTAGAAGTGCCCGCATTTTGGCACTTTTTTTTTTTGTTTGTTTGTTTTTGGAAAGCGTGGGTTCGAAGTAGACGCCTTGGAGCAAGGTGGGGACCCCTTCTATAACCCAAAGTAGCTACAGATGTGGACATCCCAGAGCGGATCTGGGGAAGAGGGGAAGGAGGGAAGGAAAGCGATTGCGAGGTGGGCATGAAGAGGCGTTATTGCGGGTTATCGTGTCTTCAAGGCTTGGCGCAGCTGGTTATGTGTTGGCGCGTGTGTGCATCTGTTGTCTTTGTGTGTTCGTTTTTGCACATTTTCGATGGCGGCACCATGCCAGTATACTGGCAGAACACATGAAAATCCAGCCCAACTGAGATTTGAGTAGACTAGTATTTAAAAGTTGCCGCAAACCAAGTCTGACCCCGCTTGACATTGTCTTTGTTGGAATTGTTTTGCTTTCCATCTTTTCTAGGTTGGTAAAGACTTCTTTGGAAACAATTACATCCAGAATTTTCAGGAAAATGATGTGCACACAGGTAAGATTGAGAGTTATTTTAATATTACATGCCCAAATGGTAGCCACTTCTATGGTGCACTGCAAAAAGTTCACATGCAGAGCATTTCTTTTTATTTTTTATTTATTCTTTATTTTTTTAGTCTGGGTCTCATCAGGTCACTTTTAGTTACTTAAGGGTTTTTAGATACATATCGAAGTCTGCCCTGTTCTTACAGCTAACTGTTGAACCGTTTGTAAAAATTTTGATTTTAGAAAGTTATGCTAAGTGATCTGTATCTTGTTATAAGCCAAGGGCAATGAAAATCTAAGAGATAAGAATTTTTTTTTTTTCAGAAAAATACAAATGATAGATACTTTTTCAGACTTTGTCTGCCAGACGCTTGATGCAGCCACAGGAACTGCTTCCATCACCGTCAACAATGCAGGTAAATGCTTGATCCAATAACACATTCTGCCCTGTTGATCTCCAAAAAACCCTTTGAAGTTGTAGAAATGATGTAATGCAACTTTAGCCTTTTCATGTGGACTGTCAGCACACTATTTATATAATACACACAAAATAGCCACGTGTTCAGCTCTTAATTAACTCTTAATTAAGATGGTAATCACGGGATATGCCCCGCCCTAACAACTCACACACACACACACGATCAAATGCATTTAGATCTAAGTTTTTAATCTCTATTCCATTTTCTGCTAATTCAAATTATTCCAAGATGGAATAACTTAAATGAACTATGTTTTAATTATTTTTCCCTATGAAAAGGGTACACATTAACCCAGTAACCCCAATGTATGAGTTTAAGATTGGATTTAGGTTTTATATTTGAAAGAAAATTTACCCAGAAGATTTGTCAAGGTACCTAACCAATTAAGATCTAAGATGTGCTTTAAAAACTCTCTCAAATGTTAGCATTAGTTGCAAAATACTGTTCCAACACCTGAAGACCTTTTATTTTCAGCCTCAAACTATAGAAATTAAAGATTAAAAAAAAAAACAAAAAACTGTTTTTGAAATTAACTCTTAAGCTATTCTTGTTGTTTTTTATGCTTATTAATATAAAAAATATTTTTATTTGTCTTGACAATAATTGAACCTTACTCCTTTTGCATCACAATTGTACATAAAAGCATCTAAATGAGATTTAAAGCTTTGTAGGTTTAAGTCGCTGAAATTAGTTCAGTGACTGCACTGGTTAAAAAAGAGTGATTTAAATATTTTTTCTGTACATTACTCTTTAACTGATATGGACAGTAAGCCTCTGCAGTCTGTAAAATCACTTATCATCATATATCTATGGACTGTAGAGTTCCTGTCTAATCTCACATTTGTGATAAAGCTGTATTCTCAAAAATATCTTATGGGTGTTTATGGGCAGGTGAGAATGCCATTGTAATCGTGGCTGGTGCCAACATGCTGCTGGGCAGTGAGGAGCTACAGAGAGCTCTTCCAGCTATCAAAAAAGCAAAAGTTTTGCTTTGTCAGCTGGAGATCAACCCACAGACGTCCTTGCAGGCTCTACAAATGGCTCATGATAATAAAGGTCAGTCATTGTCAATGCCATGTATCAACATCACTGGTACAGTAAAAAAGTGAATTTATCCTACTAAAAATAAGTTACAGTCTGTTTGAAGTTATAGTTAAGTTATAGTCTGTTTGAAACCGTCAGACTTTCACTAAAATATGAGTATATACACTGCTTCTGTCTTAATGTCCATTCATAACTGAGTTAAACTTATTCCTTTGGCCACAGATCCAGCAAAGGTAAACACAAGGTGTTGGTCATTTCTTTACTCAAGAACATTTATCAAGTCTAGATGTTGCAGTGCATTTTGCTAGAATTATTTTTAGAGGGTTTTCTTTTGTACATGTACTATTTCAAGATTGCTCTGGTTTTCATGATGTTAAAGCAAATGATATATGAATTGAAAATTAACACAACAGAATTGGCATAATTTTGCTTGAAATCTCATTCTCTTTATTCCACTAAAGTAGATTTGCTTTGATTAATACATATAAGAAGGGGAAGTAATATTTTCACAAGTGCTTGTTATTTTTGTTTTGTGTTCTGCTGTTTCACACTATATACCAGTCAGCACTTCCGTAAGCTCATTTCCAAAAGATGATTTGTACACTCGTTCACCATCAAGGCCTGTTGAAACACAATCCCCTCTATCCCAATCTTCCCTCCAACTTAGTTTCTTAACTAGGTTACTGATCTAATCATCCTATTATTAGTTCTTCACGTCATTCAAGACTTGTGGGAAGCCTTGTGCCACTGTCATCAGGGCCTGTGGTCCATAATCGCTTGCTGCAGTCTGCCAGAACGACAGAGTTGCAGCCATAACTGTGTTGCAGATGGGATACCCAGATGGCCTCTGTGAGTGCCACCCTCCCTCTCCGAGCTTTCCTCCTTACAGTGTCAACCATACCATGGGTTTCAGCTCTGTATGAGGTGCCAGAAGGGATCCAAAGTGATTGGAGACATTTGGCAAAGATACAACCTCTATGTTGCCACACCAGTACACTGCGTAAATACAGCTCCCCGGAAAGGCTGGGTGTTAATGGGTTTGGTAGCAAGGATTTTATAATGCGGGGGTGAAACGACACTCAAACTACGCAAATGTCACCATTAAGCAACACATTCTGTGAATGTCAGATCTTAGAAAGTGTTGATAACCTAAGAAGAAAGGCTTACTCTTCATCTTAGGGGAAACATAACATGGCATTCATTATTGAGAAGGTAATGGAATTTAAGTAGCTTTTACGCTAGAAGAAATTGTAGTGCAGGTTCTCTCTTTCTTTCCTCTCCCTTTTTTCTGCCATTTTGCCTCTTTGTCTTTATATGCATGTATATATATATAAATGTATGTATGTATGTCTGTATGTATATGTGTGTGTGTATGTCTGTGTGTGTGTGTTGAGACACACACAGACATAAGATGCAATTACAGCCAATTAAAGCCATTCCACATATTCACTGATGATTAATTTTCAGTGTTGGTCTATGTGTACGTGTGTGTGTGTGAGAGAGAGAGAAAGAGAGAGAGAGAGAGAGAGAGAGAAAGAGAGCAAGCTGGAACTTCTCTGACTTCTTTTCCATTATATGTGCGACCAGACTTTGAACCTGAGATCTAAAAGCCCAGAGTTATGACACACAAACACAAATATTCTGCTGCCAGACATGACTCAGTGTGCACACAACCCAGAACTGCCACATCTGTCCCAGCAGCTGTGAGCTTGTATATGTGTTGGTTTATGTGGTTTCACTAACACCTGGAGAGAAATACACAGCAACCTGAGACAGACACGTCAGTTAAGTTGACATTGAGAGCATCTCAACACAGTTAGGCAGACTCCTTCATGAAGGATTTCATTCAATGGCACATGTAACTACTGATAAGACTCCATATCAGTCATGTCCCACATTCCTATTCATGTAAACTTCATAAACATCTGGTCTATGCATTTGACATCAGTACTTAACTCACACAGTTTTATTTTTTCCAGCAGTTCTGTTCATGGCTGCAAATGAAAATCCCCATCTATCCATCCATCCATTCATAGCACTATATAAATGTGGTCCATTTCTCGTGGATAGATGGATTGGTAGATGAGCCAAATATCCTCCTAAGGAAATAGTGCAGTTTTGAAAGAAGTCTGTCCCATGAAAAGGAGGAATAGCCTGGAGAGCCTCAACCCAACCCCTAAAATAAAGGGGTAAAGACATGTTTGAAAATATTGCTCTCCTCTTATCCCTGTGGCATTTTGCCCAAGTCATGTCAGACAACTTATTGTTATCTTAAAAAAAGGTAATAATATAATAGTGGATGAAAGTGGTTTGTTATGTAAAAGCGCTTTGAGTGGTCAATAAGACTAGAAGAGTAGTATATAAATGCAGTCCAATACCCATATGTCTCTTTTAAAATATAACAAAATACATCTGTATTTTCCCTTCAGCCTAACAGCATGAGCATGTCTATAAAACTGTTCTGTGAACGCACAGACTTTTTCAGTTTTTGATCTATAAGTTGTGTCTACCTGCAATGGAATACACACCATTCAAATTCAACCCCTCCACTGCATGACTCACACATGGAAAAGTATGGCCAGGAGAAAACTGAGACATCACAAAGACAGAAAAAGACAGGGGACGATCAATGAGCATCTAAAAAATCTGGCAAACTCCAACTATCGCAGCAGAGAATATTGAGCTAGTCTGCCCCTTTACAAACTGACCTGAAGGGGCAACAGGCTCTTATAAGAGCAGAGGAGAATATTGCCTTTAAATTCAGTGATAACTAACTCTTACTGCTAATGTGACATGGAGAAACTGGCAAATACTCCATGTCAGAATATTAACCCCTTTTCTTTCTTTTTCTTATTTTTGAGTGCACCTTACTTTCATTGTAGAGGCTTGCACGGTGACAATGAACAATTTTACCTGAGTCAAGCACAATAGAAGAAATTGTACTACCACTAAGCATGACTATAGGGGTGGTCATCGTAAAATAATGCCATGGACAGTGTATTGGTTTTAATAATTTACCCTAAAAAGCAGACCAGCAGGTACTTCAAATTTTGTGTGGAGGTTGTCGTTCAACTTTTTTGTGACAGCTCAGACAGTGCAAAAGGCACCAAATCCTGATAGACAGCAACCAGGTGAAAATAATATATATAATCCTAACTAGTTAACCTTTGGCACACAGCTGCAAAATGAAACATTGCTAGATAACATTAAAAGAAAGCTGAATAATAATAGGGCCACACATTTAGTAACGTAAGACAAGGATATGTTAGGTTTAGCATGTCTTTACTGAACCTCAACAGTAAGTCATAACACTTGTGACAAAAAGGTATTTTGATCTATTTTTTAGGTGACTTGCTCTAAGATAATTCATGATAAAAGTGTGGCAAACTAACCAGAGCTGTGTAGAGAAACTTTATTGGTACTTTTAAGATTTTATGAACCTTTAAGGTAATCGAAAGAAATAGGACAAGAGCATTTAAAAGACTTTTTTGTAAAAAAAAAAAAAAAGAAAGAAAAGAAAAAAAAGAACAGGCTGTACAGGGGGTTGACAGAGATCCTTCGTCATTACGTAACACAGAGGCAATGCATCACAGAAATCTCACACTCATCTTGCAAACCAAATGGAGATGTCACTTCTCTGTGGCATGTTCTTGTCAACAGATATACAAAAAAATGAAGCACAAGTACTGTATGTGTCTATTGAAAATAAAAAGACACAAACATTATTTCCACTTTTACTCTTGAGCAGCCCTGCATCTGCCTCAAAGTACCAGGTGGCCAAAGCCCAGCGCAAACCCACGCAGCTGCTCCGTTTTATGCCCACACAAACACACAATTACCACACGCTTACTTCTGCACAACAGACTTTGATGTCACCAGCACTGATATGTATTTTTCCCTCAGACACACTCGCACAAGGATTTATTTTTTTACACAGAGATATCAGAATTAATCGCTTCTTCAAGCTGGGCTTATCCTCACACGTACACAGAAATCATGGTATTAGATGCATTAATGCTCTCTGCTCATGAATATGCATTAGACAGTGATTTGCAACACTTTCAGAGGATTACTTCTGACACTCTCTCTCTCTCTCTCTCTCTCTCTCTCTCTCTCTCTCTCATGCTCTTCAACGTGCAGAGAAAGGGTCACAACGCATCACACCCACACACTAATACATATACATGGCTATATGTAAAATCATGTGAGAAAGAAACAGAAAACCTAACAAAACATTTGTATTCAAAGGTTCTGTGTATTCGGAAATAATTCAAATAAAAATCCCCTGATCCTTCTTAGGTCTTAAAAAATTTGGTAAATATAACGTCATATAAACAAGAGCACATTGCACTGTTGTTATTTATTTTACATGTACTAAGCAAAAATGACAAAGCAGTATACATGAAAAAACAAACTATGTACACCCTTACTGCTTCCATATGAATTCAGATTGGTGTTCAAGCTGCTAATCAAGTACATATGATTAGCTGATCAGCAGCAGTAGAGGGTGTCTCACTCTTGATACTTGGTTTGCCTGACTTGCTTGCTGGGGGTTCCCATTTGCTGGTGGAATTTCCAGGTATTTGTGGCTTGTGCAATTTAACCTCTTTAGTTGTGATTATTTCACCTCTCTTTGATACCATTTGAACATGTGTATCTGATGGTACCAATATTGGACAAAGAAATATTTCAGAATGTTAAGTCTTTGTGCCAGTTTTTTTGTTTTGTTTTGTTTCAGCTATATAATTGTTTAAAATGTATCTTTTTGGTGGGTGTTGTTTGTTTTTTTGAAGTTCAACCAATTCAGCTTTGCTTGCGAAGCAATCCGCAGTAGTAGCCTCCTAGATTTTTGTTCCTGGTGAAAGTTTAATTAAGGTGTCACAAGATCTTGGCAGTGATGCTCAGAAATGAGAAACAAAGAAAAAAAATTAACACAATTAAAAAATGTGTCACTGAGGGATATTTTAACAATCTGTTTCCTTTTTAAAAAAAAAAATCCTAAAGCTCTGCTGGTGTATTATTGTGAACAACTGCATTATAGACTCTGGTAATGATGCCATGGTACTCTTTGTGACCTGGAGATTACAATATTTTAGAACAATAAAATTAATTACGATTGTTTCCCGTTGCAGTAAAGACAATATTCAACCCAGCACCAGCTATCCCTGACTTGGATTATGATTTCTATAGAGTCTCTGATGTGCTTTGCTGTAATGAGTCAGAGGTAAGGAATCACAAACACACGTGCATATAGAATTTAAAGGTCTGCTTCCTCACTTAACTCTAACTATAACCCTAGGCAGGATGTTTTGTGGGAAACAATACATTGAATAAGAGTAATTCCTTCTGAATTATGTCTTTTGGCCCATCAGAAATATTTGTTGGGGTTTTTTCTCTACAGATTATCCTGTGTTCCCAAGTTGTTTTGTGTCTGTGTGTGTTTGTTTTTTTTGTTTTTTATTTTTTTGTTTTGTTTTGTTTTTTTTCTGTTTTTATTATTTTTGAGCAGAGTAAAAGAAAATAGTGATCAGTCAGTAAAAACTGTTTTCTTTTCTCTGCTCTTTTATACAAAATCGACTGTTGTGTTTGAGTTGTGCAGAAGAGTAGAAATGTGTAGTTGTGGTTTATTTTGTACCAAACAAAAAAATGGTGAACTATGTCTTTTTATTTGGCTAACTGCTTTGTTTTGCAGTTGGTGCACTCTTTCTTTTAATTTGTCATCTCTAGAGAAATACAGCAAAACATATCACTGTTACCTCAAAGGAAGTTGGATTTCAGTTCAAAATCTCTGTCAGTGTCTCTCTACATGGACTTCATATTTCTGTGTGGGTTTTCTTTCAGTGCATGAAAGACTGAATGGTGAATCTAGATTGTACAATACATAGTGGTAACGTGAAGTTCCCATGTTTGTCTCACTTTCCCTGTAGTAATAATATTATTGTTGTTGTTTTCCTTATCTCACATATCAAGCAGACCAGAAAATAATACTATGAGGAGGCCTGTTAGCATAATGTGGGTTCTTAAAGTTAGGAATACATCTATAAGTTTTTTTTTCCAGCTGACTTTTTAGGGCTTCACGCTGAGTTATTTTACAGTAAAACAATATAAAAGCAAAATTTAAACATGAACTTAGTTACATGCTGTACATGATACTTAGCAAAGAGACACGTGCTTTATTTAAACTTCTGTGTATTAGAACAGTGGAGGGTATTTATCTTAAAAACATGAGATAAATATCCTCTTAAGTGCAAATTTAAAGATGTCTACAGCCCCTTTATATTTGCAGTGTAACCACACAGAACAAAGCTTTTCAAAGGGCACACTGAAATGAAGTAGGCAGAACGGCTCTTTTGTATGCTGCATCTTTGCCCTGAAACCTTTCAAACTTGACTAAAACTTTAAAATCTTCAACTGAACTCTCTGTCTTATTATTTTTTTAAATATAACTTTTAAATGAATATTTTTTTCACTCTTTCATAATTAGATTTAGGAAGGCCAATAATTCAAAAGCAGGAGATATCCAGTCATCCACATTGGAAGAAAATTATGTAAAGTTTGGCACAAGGTCCCACCCATGTACACATTTTCACAGATCCATCAGCACATCCTGTGTCATGAACTCCACAGACATTTATAATCTGACTGCAGCCTTCATCCAGCCATATAAACTCTCTGCTGTGAATAAGCTAACAAGTATGCCTCCACCCTTTTACAGTAAAAACTAAGTCAAGAAACCTTTGTTGACTGTAAAGTGATGATAGATAAGTAGCAGGAGGCAGGGACAGATGGGAATCGTAGTAAAAACAACACAGCAGATGTCCTCTTGGCCTTAGTCAGACACTGCCTAGGGGATGGGGTAGGTCTGAGTTTGCCTTTGTTTGATGTGATGATGCAAGGTGTTGAGGTGCCACCTCCAGGAGTGGGAACATAAGTGGGAGGGTTGATGAAAGTTCCACATATTGACCTTTTTTTTTTTTTGTTTTTGTGCTGCTGTTAACCCCTTTTATATTGGTGGACCCAGTAAAGCCAACCAAACAGACCAGGCCGTCATGTTATAATAGTAGCACTCTATAATGTTGCCCGACTAGTCTTCCCTCCCATCAACTTGACTTCAGGCACCCTCGAGGGAATAAGATGCCTTGCATTTGCATTGCCCTTTGCACATTAAAAACATGCATTAATCATCCATGAATAATACCATGGTCTAATCCAGAAACCCCTATGATATTTATGATGTTGTGGATGTGGGGTGGAGGTGAAGAATGTACATCTCACTCAGGGACAAGTTCTGATGAAAATGTACTTGAGTTGAAGTAAGCCTTAAAGGACTGATTAAATATTGGTTCTACTAGCATTAACAGAAATACTTCTATAGTAAAATAAATTACATTTTTATATTTAATGCCACGTAAAACCAGGAAAAGGACTGACATCTAGAAATCCCTAGAAAGGGGAGTGGATCCCCACAAAAATCAATAAACACCCTTTACAAAAAACAAGAAAAAATATTTTTAAAAAACAGTTTAAAATAAGGGCTACATTATTATAAACAAGACTATGGTAAAATAGGTACAATAACTATACAAATATAACCCAAATCACCATGTTATTACAGACATGTTTAAATTTAATTCAACTTAATATTTATTTTCTTTTAGGTTCAAATACTAAAATCTTAAAGAGTTCACTCAACTTACTAAACTCAACTGTAAGATTTTCATTATCAGAGCTTGCGCCATGCAGTGTTGTAACAATTATAACATTTTAAGATGCTTTCTGGAGCAGCTTATGCTACTTCCACAGTGATCATGTAACACTGAAAATGGCTGAACCAAGAGTGTGAGCATCACAGAAATCCACTCTGCAAATGTAAAAAGTTCCTGTACTTATAAAAAATATATTTAAAAAACAGAATCACATAGCAAAGTCAGCATCTTATCTTTCACAGACAGCAAATGTTTAAACTGTTTTCACACATGAACACCAGATAAAACGTTTATGGTTTTTTACAGTTTCTCAAGCATCAGACTCCTAATATGAGTCATTGTCACAACATGAAACACTTAAAAGTTGACTTTTGAGTGGAACTCAGAGGAAGCAGATGAGCCTTGATGATGACCATTTTTGTGTTACAGTTATCACCATACTACACACACCATACCCATCACTGTCTTGTCTTTTTATCAGCAGGGGTTAAAAGCTGCCATCTACTGCCCATCTAATCTAAATATGTACCTAAATTTAACAATATTAAACACCAATCAATAGGATTGAGAGCAAGAAATCCTATTGGTGAGGACAGATTTGAGTTATAAAACTTAATAAGTTCAGAATTTCAACTTAATATTGCATGAAGCAGATAAGAAAAGAGAAAATGTATATACAAATTAAAAATTTATGCTAAAACAAACACATGCTTTCATGAAAGGGTGGTAAGCTCTCACACACACTCAGCAAGATTGGTCCTTGTGCTCATAGTCCTACTTGAAGGTAGATTGATTCCCAGCCCTGGTTTGAAACAGATGACAAACAAATTGAATATTTTTCCAACTTCACTGGGGTAGCTGCCTGCTCTGACAGCACTAATACTCTGCAGTCTATTTTTGAACTGTCCCATGTCAGTGTTGACTCTGACAGATCTCAGGTCAGGTTGTGTCTTAAGGTGGGAGTTGGTGGGTGGGATTGTGATCTATTGAACACTCATATCGTCATGTCAGCTGCGTCTCAACTCTCCCTTACAATACAGTAGCTAGCACACATTCTGCACAGGTTTATATGTTTATGGACCCTCACTGTTCCATAGTAAAGGGTTAAAGAGAGGCATAAGGCTAACAGAGTGCGTTTTTATTTATTTATTTATTTATTAAATTTATTTATTTATTTGTAGGGGATGCAGGGGAAATGGGTGTGTGAAAGTGTGTCCCACCTTCACCAGCCTTCCTGACAGTTTACCATGTTTTATTGAAGGTTAAAAGAAAAAGAAAGGAAAAAAGAAAAAGACAAAGAAAAATGAAACTCAACAAACAGAAAATTAGTCTGTCAAAGAGGGCTAAAATGACTGACAGTCTAAAAAAAAAAGGATGACAAAGTGAAGGCGCTCTTTGATCCTCAGCCCACATGCTATGCTAAAATACTTCATAATTAGGAGAATTATCTTTTATATCCACTCAAGGACCACCGTTGTGAAATTGTATCTGCTGTGTATGGATCTGACCTGGATCTGTGACAGTTCTGAAAAAGGACCCAAGAGCAGAATACCACAGGGAGGCATTTACAGTCTTTATTGGACACAACACAGTCTTAGTTGAAGTCAAGCAGGCAGGTAGGTAGAGGTAGAGAATAGGTCCCAGGTAGGTAGACAGGATATCTCACGGTACGCAGAGGAACAGGAGGGCAGGCAGACAGACAAGCAGGCAGGATTCCAAGCAGCAAGACAGGCAGCCAGACAGGATAGGGAATGTAGTTTTGACAAACTGGCGAGGAGTTGCTGAAGAACTGTTCCTCTTATACCAGCTTGTTGATTGCCATCAGGTGTGAGGGTTGCAATGGTCATGCCCAAGTAGAAGGGATCACCAGAAACACAGAAGGGGAGGGGAGACAAACAGCAGGACCAGAATGCTTGCAGCACGACAAGATCACATGATAATTAGAGCATGATAGGGGAGCAAGATGTTTTCTTTCTTTTTTTTTTTTTTGTCTGCACATATATATTGATGATTAACATAATTAATGCCAAATTAATTATCATATTAATATACCAGCCCTCCTGACAATCAACCATGTTTTATTGATTACTGTAGGGAAAGAGAAAAAGAAAACTGAAACTCAAAAGTTAGAGAAAATGTTTCTGTTGATGAGGGTGAAAAACACCAAAAGTCAAAAGAGCACGAGAGCAAATACAAGACAGTGATGGGTGAAGCTTGGTGACTGTGTAGTGTATTGTAGTGTGTGAGTTAGTGTGCAACGTGTAAGTTAGAGT
>JAOWBL010000015.1:15504718-15521430 GCA_028564865.1 Zenarchopterus dispar
CCACAGCTCGTGACCATAGGTGAGGGTAGGAACGTAGACCGACTGGTAAATCAAGAGCTTTGCCTTTCGGCTCAGCTGCGTCTTCACCATGACGGACCGATACAGAGCCCGCATCACTGCGGAGGCTGCACCAATCCGCCTATCGATCTCCCGCTCCATCCTTCCCTCACTTGTGAACATGACCCCGAGATACTTGAACTCCTCCACTTGGGGCAGCACCTGATCCCCGACCCAAGGAGGGCACTCCACCCTTTTCCGACTGAGGACCATGGTCTCGGATTTAGGTGCTGATTGCCATCCCAGCCGCTTCACATTCGGCTGCGAACCGCTCCAGTGTGGGCTTCATCCTGGCGCGATGAAGCCAACAGAACCACAACATCTGCAAAAAATAGAGACCCGATTGTGAGGTCACCAAACTGGACGCCCTCCACCCCCCGGCTGCACCTAGAAATTCTGTCCATAAAAGTAATGAACAGAATCAAAGGGCATCCTTGGCAGAGTCCAACCCTCACAGGAAATTCATCCGACTTATAACCGACAATGTGGACCAAACTCTGACTCCGGGTGTACAAGGACCGGATGGCCCTTATTAGGGCCTCCGGCACCCCATACTCCCGGAGAACCACCCACAGGTGTCCCCGGGGGACACGGTCAAAAGCCTTCTCCAAATCCACAAAACACATGTAGATTGGTTGGGCAAACTCCCATGCCACCTCCAGGACCCTACCAAGGGTGTAGAGCTGGTCCACCGTTCCACAGCCAGGACGAAAACCACACTGCTCCTCCTGGATCCGAGATTTGACTATCCAGCAGACCCTCCTCTTCAGCACCCCCGAATACTTTCCCAGGGAGGCTGAGGAGTGTGATCCCTCTGTAGTTGGAACACACTCTTCTGTCCCCCTTTTTAAAAAAGGGGACCACCACCCCGGTCTGCCAATCCAGGGGCACTGTCCCCGATGACCACGCAATGTTGCAGAGGCGTGTCAGCCAAGACAGCCCCACAACATCCAGAGCCCTAAGAAACTCAGGGCGGATCTCCTCCACCCCCGGTGCCCTGCCACCCAGGAGTTTGTCAACCACCTCGGTGACCTCGGCCCCAGAGATGGACGACCCTACCTCCGAGTTCAAAGGGTCTGCTTCCTCATTGGAAGGCGTGTCGGCAGGTTTGAGGAGGTCTTCAAAGTATTCCCTCCACCGACTCACAACGTCCGGAGCTGAGGTCAGCAGAGCACTATCTCCACCATACACAGTGTTGGTGGTGCACCGCTTCCCCCTCCTGAGCTGCCAGATGGTGGACCAGAACCTTTTTGAAGCTGTTCAGAAGTCCTTCTCCATGGTCTCTCCGAACTCCTCCCATGACCGAGTTTTTGCCTCGGCCACAACCGAAGCCGCGTGCCGCTTGGCCTGCCGGTACCTATCTGCTGCCTCAGGAGTCCCACAGGCCAACAAGGCCCTATAGGACTCCTTCTTCAGCTTGATGGGATCCCCATCAGCTGGTGTCCACCAGCGTGTTCGTGGATTACCACCACGACAGGCACCGACGACCTCACGGCCACAACTCCGGTCGGCTGCCTCGACAATGGAAGCACAGAACATGGTCCATTCAGACTTAACTGTTGCCCACCTCTCCTGGAACGTACCTGAAGCTCTGTCGGAGGTGGGAGTTGAAGCTCTCTCTGTACAGGGAGCTTCACCAGTTGTTCCCAGCAGATCCTCACTATATGTTTGGGTCTGCCCGGTCTGACCGGCATCCTCCCCCACCATCAGAACCAACTCACCACCAGGTGATCGGTTGACAGCTGCGCTCCTCTCTTCACCCGAGTGTCCAAGACATGTGGAAGCAAGTCCGATGATACGACAATAAAGTTGGTCATTGACCTGCAAACTAGGGTGTCCTGGTGCCACGTGCACATATGGACACCCTTATGCCTGAACATGGTGTTCGTAATGGACAATCCATGACGAGCACAGAAGTCCAAAAACAAAACACTGCTCGGGTTCAGATCAGAGGAGCTGTTCCTCCCAATCCCACCTCTCCAAGTCGTACTGTCATTGCCCACGTGAGCATTGATCCCCCAGCAGAACCAGGGAGTCCCCAGCAGGGGTGCTCTCCAGGACCCCACCCAAGGCCTCAAAAAAGGGTGGGTACTCTGAACTGCTGTTCAGCGCATAAGCACAGACAACAGTCAGGACCCGCCTCCCCACCCCCACCCCCCACCCCCACCCCCACCCCCACCCGAAGGTGAAGGGAGACTACCCTCTCGTTCACCGGTGTGAACCCCAATGTACAGGCACCGAGCTGGGGGGCAATGAGTATGCCCTGACTTGCTTAACCTCACCCACTGTTTCCTTCTGCTGGTCATCAGAAGCAGCCCAAGCATTTATGTCCCTTAAGGAATCTTTCACATCAGCACCCGTTCTCCTACAACCAAATCCAGACCATCAATTGGTGGTTGAGGTAGATGCCTCAGATACTGGAGTTGGCGAGGTTCTGTCCAAAAATTCTCCCACAACCCACAAATTTTACATGTGCGCCTTTTTCTCCTGGCAATTGACACCTGCCGAGAGGAATTACCATGTCGCAGATCATGAACTTCTTGCAGTCAAATTAGCCCTAGAACACTGGCGTCATTGGTTGGAGGGTATTAAGACACCTTTCATAATTTGGACAGACCATAAAAACCTGGCATATCTACAGACCGTTAAACAACTAAATCCCTGCCAGACCCATTGGTCACTATTCTTCAATCAATTCAACTTCACCATGTCATACAGACCCGCCAGTAAAAATCAGAAACCGGACTCTTTGTCTCGCCAGTTTGCCCCCAACACTCCCACAGACCCAGAGACCATAATACACCCCTCCCGCATATTAGCTGCAATTATGTTGGAAGTAGAAGCAGCCGTTAAGGAGGCACAACATCATGAACTTGAGCCAAGCATCGGTCCTCCGAACCGTCTTTTTGTCCTGACTTCTACTTGTTCCCAGGTCATCCAGTGGGGTCATTCCTCACGTCATGCTTGTCTCCCTGGTGGTTCTCGCACAGTTTCCCTAATTCATTGACATTTCTGGTTGCCATCTGTGGAGAGAGACATGCAGAAGTATGTTGCTGCTTATACCACCTGCGCTAGAAACAAGGCCTCCCATCAGGTTCCTGCCAGCCTCCTCTGACCACTAGATGTTCTGAGTTGACCTTGGTCACACATGGCCCTGGATTTTGTAACTACTCTCTGAATTTCCCAAGGGAATATGGTCATACTTATTACTGTGGATCGGTTTTCTAAGTCTAAGTCACTGTGTAGCCCTTCCCAAGCTTCCCTCAGCTCAAACAACCACTGAACTCTTAGTACATCATATAGTCCGTCTCCATGAACCTCCAGTGGATATTGTCTCTGACAGAGGTCCCCAATTCATCTCCCAAGTTTGGAAGGCATTCTGTAAATCTATTGGGGCCACTGTTAGTTTATCCTCTGGTTTTAACCCCAAAACAAACGGTCAGTCCAAATGCACCAACCAGGATCTGGAAACCGCATTAAGGTGTGTGGCTGAGACAAATCTCTCCTCCTGGAGTAAACATCTACCCTGGATAGAATACGCCCATAATTCGTTACTCAGTTCTGCCATGGCTCTTTCCCCTTTTTTAGTGTGCCCTGGGTTACCAACCTCCCCTGTTTCCTGATCAGGAAGTGGTCATTCCTTCAGTTCAGCTACACATCCGCTGTTGCTGTAGGGTGTGGCGGCTGGCTCGAACTGCAATCCTCAGGGCCCAGGAATGCTGTAAACATCAGACGGATATGCATCATCGTCCACCACCTGTCTATTCTCCTGGTCAAAGAGTTTGACTTTCGTCCACCAACACTCCCCTCCATGTTGATTCCAGGAAGTTGTCTCCCCGGTACTTGGGTCCCTTCAAGATCCTGGACGTTATCAATCACACTGTCGTCAAGTTACGCCTACTACGCTCCATGCAGATTCACTCTACTTTCCATGTGTCCCTCCTTAGACCTGTAGTGTCCAGTGATTTGGTCCCACCGACCGCGCCCCCTCCACCCACCCGGTTGGTGGCTAGTCGACCTGCTTACTCCATCCAATGCCTGTTGGACATGCGTCATCGCAGCCGGGGTCTCCAGTTCCTGGTGGACTGAGAAGGCTATGGTCCTGAGGAGCATGCATGGGTCCCTCGCTCCTTCATCCTGGATGCATCCCTCATCCATGACCTAAACCGTCACCGACCTGAGTGATTTCCATCACCCGGTGGCTCCCATTGAGGCCCCCCTGTGGATTCTGTGGGCAAGGTGCCGATGCGGCAGCTGATGGTGCAGCTGCTACTGATCAGCCAATCTACTCACTCGTATATAGGACACCCGAAGACCTCAACCAGCACCAGATCGTTGTTCACCGTTCAATCCCATCTGTTTACTCATCCTGCCCTTTCCTTGTTTATTTGCTCCTGGACTCTGGTTGTGGATTATCTGCCTTCATCAACGCTCTGGCTCCTTGGCTGCCATCCTCTTTATCATTGCTGCTCCTTGATTTCCTCGCCTCCACAGGACAATTAATAAAGACTGAACTGTATTTCATGGTCTGCATTTTGGGTCCATCTAACTTCTAAATCCAGAACAAATGGAGATTCAGTGTTGAGTCATGGACTTATGGTGGTATGTGTAAGTGCATGCACAGTCTCATAGAACTTGTAATCTAAGGAGGCAGGCCAAATTTGACCCACAAGCTTTAAGGTTGACACATGTGAATTGCATTAACAAATTACTATAACTTGAAATGTAATTTGTTGTAATTTGCTGCTATACAAATATGGTGGCCTAAAAGCTTAACTAAAACTCATGGTAGATTTAGTCATGTTTCTTCTATCCTTATTCACTCTGCACTCATAATATTTATACTTAATTTTACACATATGCTGGAATGTCACACATCTTTCCTCTTTTTAGATACCATATTTATAGACTTAAACCTGGTAGTTGGTGAGATAAACTAATTTACTTTTAAACATGGTATTTTAATCCAAATATCTCAGAGAAAGATGTTGTTAGGACATGGTTTATATAAATATTAATAAATTTAGAGTAACATTCCTAATCCTGGGTGTTATCAGGTCTGCTGTAGGGCCTACACCTTCATAAAACACAAAAGATTAAAGACATATTGGAAGGTAACATTGGTAGAAGATGATGAAGAAAAGAAGGAGTGTTGGGATAATGGAGGATGGGAGTTTCTGGGCTAATGTGATGATTGAAAGTGACAAAACAGAGCCAACAGCAAATTCACCCAAGTCAAGACAGCAGAAAGAGAGAGGGGAAAATAGAGGGGATGAAGGAGAACTGCAAGACATTCCATAGGAGAAAAAGATCACAGAGAAGAAAGAGGTCAGAGACAATAAAGGAATCACCGGAGAAGGACTGGAAAAGAGGAGAAGAGGGAAACAAGAGAAGAGAGATTTATTCAGTCTTAGCAGAAATACTACAAGCCAAGAAATAAAAAATATTCTGAGTTAGTGACAAAGTGATTAACTACAACATCTTTAGCTCTTCGGAAAACATCCAAGAGGCAGAGGGAGGAAGAAACAGACGAAAAGGATAACTCTGATGACAAGGACAGTTTTTTTTTTGTTTGTTTGTTTTTTGTTTTTTTTTTATGAACCAGGATTTAATTCTTGGTTTAAAACCTCAAAACCAAATATCAACAAAATAATGCTCTATATCTGTATCTGAAAAGAGAAAAACAAGTGAAAAAGACCACAAACTGATCTTTTGAAGATCTGGAATACTTCCTAGGTTTCTGTTCAGTCAGTCAGAAAACATGTCCAAAACCTCTTCCCTTCCTAGTCGACCCAGATCAGCAGGATGTAAAGGCTTCAGTTCCAGAAAAGAGCTCTCCAACTGCCATTCAAGCATGCTGAGAATTGGAGAACGACTGATGAGGGCTGGCAGCGAGGGGAATCTGGTCCAGAAACCCATCAGGACCCACAACCAGAGCCAGACAGCCACATCTGGATTTGAAACCCCAAAAGGATCCAGCGGATTCACCCAGGACCCAGACCTGCAGAACCAAACCAGTGAAAGTAAGAGACAATACTCCAGCAAAGGTGAGATAGTATTCTTTACATAAATTCAATCAACGCAAAAGAGGGATAAAAGAAAACACATAA
This sequence comes from Zenarchopterus dispar, assembly GCA_028564865.1. NCBI lineage: Eukaryota > Metazoa > Chordata > Actinopteri > Beloniformes > Zenarchopteridae > Zenarchopterus > Zenarchopterus dispar. The sequence continues at coordinate 15,510,886 of JAOWBL010000015.1, forward strand.
AACAGAAGCTCACACCTCTCTCACCTTCATGATGCATCCTGTTAGACCCTGGAGTTAGACTTCATGTCATGGGCTTAGTTTTTTGGTTTTGTTCCTGCCTTTTATTTTGAAGGTCTTTTCTATTCAGTCTTTGACTTCCCCTGCCTTGATGATTTTGCACCTGTGTCCTGTTAAGTTGTCTGTATATCTTGCTTTGTCTTCCTCTTGCCTTTTGCCAGTTCGTTTTGTGTTCTTACCCTGCTTCCTGTTTCGCTGGCTACCTTTTTGTCTTTGCTCATCCTGGATTCTTGGTTTTTCCTCTGTTGTTGAAATAAATATAGTTTTTTTGTAAATCCACATCGTGGGTTCTGCTTGGTTCCAGTGCAAATCATTACACTTCAGTTATGAAAGAATCAATTCTATGATTACTTTCCCCACTGCCATCTGCCAGTACAACAGAAGGCAGCTACCTGAATCCTATTTGTCCACAGCTTAAATATCTTGATATAAATACAGCTTTAATTTGTACAATATTGGATGGTGTTGGACAGTGTTGCGTCTAAAAGAAAAAGTAATTGGTAGTCTGGTTAGTCGTTATGTGATGAAGACTAGTTATTTGTATTATAAAATTGAAATCTGTCTGATAAATATGACTTAAACCAGTCTAATGGAGTACTTTTAATCCCAATAAGATGTTTAAATCTCTGTAGTATAATGCTATGATCAGTTTGTATAAAATTAAATGACTGGCTCCACACAAACATCTCACTGCAGTTTTTCCTGTGGGACCTTGATAACATAGCTTCTGGTAGAATTTCAAGAAGGAAAATAGTGAAATGTCCTCTTAGGGTTGTGGGTCATCATCTTACAGTACCCGGGTTCAGGATATGGGTGCAGGGCAGCAGTCCAACCAGAGAGTTCCAAATCACCCTCTCTCCAGTTACCTCCTCCAGATCTTCTGCAAGGACACTGAGGTCCTTCCAGAGCAGTTGAGAGATATGGTCTCTCTAGTGTGTCCTTGGTCTACCTTGGTGATTCTTCCTGGTTGGACATGTCTGCAACACTTCCCGAGGGAGGTGTCCAGGTAACATTCTAATCAGATGAACCACCTCAATTGGTTTCTCTGGGTGTGGAGAAGCAGTTTCCAGCCATCCTGCAGTAGAAAATTATCTGACCTGCTTCTTCATTATGATTCTTTTAGTAGCCCTAGTTTCTGCTGATAAGTGCGAATTTAACCAGGTTCATCTTATTGTCATTTTCTAAGGTATAAGATCCTCCTTTTTGCTCACAAACATGTTGTCTTCATCTATCTGTTCATGCATGAACTGATGTGATTTTGGGTTTTGATTTTGATTTGTTCCTGTTTTATTTTGAAAGTTTGCATCCTTTTGGTTAGTTATAGCTTGACTTCCCTTGTTCCCTCTGCATGTGTATTACTGCATGACTCAGTGATGAAGGCTCATTATAAAGAATCACAGAAATGTCCTCAGATACTCTGATAATCTGCTGAAGGCTCAATGAGTCACGACAAACACATCTGCACAGATTTATATCAGCTGACAGCATCAGAGCATGCTGGGTAATTTTCTGTAAATAACAACAGAGGAGTTCATGTCCCAGCTACTTTGCCTCCAATATAGGTGAAGAAATTCACTTTTCTAAACTGCAGACTGATCTCCTTACTTTTTATTTCAATACTTTTATTGATCTCTGAAGGGAAATTGCATTTGCAGTAAGCCTCTTTTGTCTGTACTACAATCAACTTGAGGACATCTCTGACTGAATCATCTTGTGGATGCCTTCCTGGGGAGGTCTTTTAGATATGTCCAACCTCAGAAGGCCTACGGCAGACTCAGGAGACACCGGAGAGATTACATCTCTCAGCTGGTCTGGAAACAACTCAGTGTTCTTCTGGAAGATCTGGAGAAGACAGCTGGAGAGAGTGAGGTCTCGACCTCTCTGGTCATACTGCTCCCCCTCTGATATTCACCTGGACAAAATGAAGGTGATGGATGGATAGATAGATGGATGGATGGATGTCCTTTTTATCACCTGTCATCTTTCCTTTTTACATTAATTGATGAGGGGTGCTGTGTTGGGCACAGCCCAAAAAAGAAACATGAATTCCTCTTCCCATGGGCTCACTTGGGAGGGGCCAGAGGGGTCTGGTGCCATGTGAGCTGCGTGGTGGCTGAAGGCGGGGACCTTGGTGGTCTGATCCTCAGCTGCAGAAGATGTTTCTAGGGACATTGAACGTCACCTCTCTGGTGGGGGAGGAGCCTGAGTTGGTGTATGAAGTTGAGAAGTTCCAACTCGACACATGGCTTGGGCTCTGGAACCAGTCCTATTGAGAGGGGTTGGACCCTGTTCCACTCTGGAGTTGCCCATGGTGAGAGGCGCCGTGCAGGGGTGGGCATACTCATTGCCCCCCAGTTCAGTGGCTGTACATTGGGGTTCACACCAGTGAACGAGAGGGTAGTCTCCCTCCATGTCCGGGTCAGGGGATGGGTCCTGACTACTGTCTGTGCTTATGCACCGAACAGCAGTTCAGAATACCCACCCTTTTTGGAGGTCTTGGGTGGGGTCCTGGAGAGTGCCCCTGCTGGGGACTCCCTCGTTCTACTGGGGGACTTCAATGCTCACGTGGGCAATGACAGTACGACTTGGAGAGGTGTGATTGGGAGGAACGACCCCTCCGATCTGAACCTGAGTGGTGTTTTGTTTTTGGACTTCTGTGCTCGTCATGGATTGTCCATAACGAACACCATGTTCAGGACATAAGGGTGTCCACATGTGCACGTGGCACCAGGATATCCTAGGTCGCCGGTCGATGATCAATTTTATTGTCATATCATCGGACTTGCGCCTGCATGTCTTGGACACTCGGGTGAAGAAAGGAGCGGAGTTGTCAACTGATCACCACCTGGTGGTGAGTTGGTTCTGATAGTGGGGGAGGATGCCGATCAGACCTGGCAGACACAAACGTATAGTGAGGGTCTGCTGGGAACGACTGGTGGAGCCCCATGTCAGAGAGAGCTTCAACTCCCACCTCCGACAGAGCTTCAGTCACGTCAAAGGGAATGTGGGGGACATTGAGTCTGAATGGACCATATTCCATGACCCCATCATCAAGGCAGCCGACCGGAGCTGTGGCCGTGAGGTGGTTGGTGCCTGTCATGGCAGTAATCCACAAAAATGCTGGTGGACACCAGTGGTGAGGGATGCCATCAAGCTGAAGAAGGAGTCCTATATGACTTTTTTGGTTTGTGGGACTCCAGAGGCAGCAGATAGGTACCAACAGGCCAAGTGGAATGTGGCTTTGCTTGTGGCTGAGTCAAAAACCTGGGCATGGGAGGAGTTCAGAGAGGTCATGGAAAAGGACTTCTGGATGGCTTCAAAAAGACTCTGGTCCACCATCTGGCAGCTCAGGAGGGGGAAGCGGTGCACCACCAACACTGTGTATGGTGGAGATGGTGCTCTGCTGACCTCTACTTGGGACACTGTGAGTTGGCGTCGGAATACTTTGAAGACCTCCTCAATCCCACTGACTTGCCTTCCTACGAGGAAGCAGAGCCTTTGAGGTTGGAGGTGGGCTCATCTATCTCCAGGGCTGAGATCACCAAGGTGGTTGAGAAACTCCTGGGTGGCCAGGCACCGGGGGTGGATGAGATCAGCCCTGAGTTTCTTAGGGCTCTGGATGTTATGGGGCTGTCTTGGCTGACAAGCTTGTGCAACACTGTGTGGACATCCGGGACAGTGCCCCTGGATTGGCAGACTGGGGTGGTGGTCACCCTCTTTAAAAAGGGGGACAGAAGGGTGTGTTCCAGTTATGGAGGGATCACACTCCTCAGCCTCCCTGGTAAGGTCTATTCAGGGGTACTGGAAAAGAGGGTCCACCAGATAGTCAAATCTCAGATTCAAGAGGAGCAGGGTGGTTTTCATTCTGTCCATGGAATGGTGGACCAGCTTTACACCCTCAGCAGGGTCGTGGAGGTGGCATGGGAGCTTATCCAACCAGTCTACATGTGCTTTGTGGACTTGGAGAAGGCTTTTGACTGTGTCCCTCTGGGACTCCTGTGGGGGGTTCTCCAAGAGTATGCGGTGCTGTCTGGTCCCTCTATACCCGGAGTCAGAGTTCGGTCTGCATTGTCAGCTGTAAGTTGGACCCATTTCCTGTGGGGGTTGTTCATTACTTTTATGGATCGAATTTCTAGGTGCAGCTGAGGGGCAAAGGGGTCCAGTTTGGTGACCTCAGAATCGGGTCTCTGTTTCTTGCAGATGATGTGGTTCTGTTGGCTTCATCAGGCCAGGACCTTCAACTCTCACTGGAGCGGTTCAGGGTTGGGATGAGAATCAGCACCTCTAAATCCAAGACCATAGTCCTCAGTCGGAAAAGGGTGGAGTGCCTTCTCTGGGTCGGGGATCAGGTGTTGCCCCAAGTGGAGGAGTTCAAGTATCTCGGGGTCTTGTTCACGAAGGAAGGAAGAATGGAGCAGAAGATCGATAGGTGGATCGGTGCAGCATTCACAGTGATGTGGACTCTGTATCAGTCCATCGTGGTGAAGTAGGAGCTGAGTTGAAAGGTGAAGCACTTGATTTACCAGCCGGTCTATGTTCCTACCCTCAGACAGGGGAGCCTGACAAACAGCACTGGGCTGAACAAAGGTTGGTGTTGGATAATGTGTACTGTGACATCCAATGGGACCTGCAGTCCTTATCCACTCTTGTAGCACTTGATTGGATATGCATGTTCCTTCATGTTGCAGCACACCATAGCACAGTCATTCAGCTTCCAGTCAAATAAAAACCATACCTGTCTGACAGTGGACTTCATTGTGCTGATAACCCCTCATCTACACTCTCACTCATGTTGCGTTATGGTCAGTGCACATTAAATATATGTTCTTCATTTAGTGAAAATAACGAGTCTAATCTAATCTAATCTAAATAAAAAACAAAAACAAAGTGACAGCAGTACCCCTTACCCCCCGCCATGCTGGCAGGATGAAGCAGGGTGGGGGGTTGGTGGGTTAGGGTTAAGGTTAGGGATGTAGAAGGCAGAAGTTTGCAGAGTCAGTTATTCTTTTCTCACATGTCTGAGGAAGAAAACCGGCTTTGTGAACTACAGAGGGTTCTGTTAAGTGTCAACAGTTGTGGAGAGACGTTAAGGTGTTTAACTATGTTGAAAATTTAAAAATAAGTGCATAGTTACAATTCAGATCTAATTTCTCAGCTGAAATATTATGTGAAACATCTGTGCCAAAAGTAACCCAGATTAGCCTCAGATGTGTCTGTTAGCTGGGATGACAAGTCTTTTAATGAACTATCTAAAGGTGTTGTTTTTGTCTTTGTACCTATAGATGCTCCTCTTTCATTAATGTGTTTAACCGCATTTCTACTTCCTCCACAGATGACGGTATCCTTTCAGAATCTTCCTTACCTGCTGCAGAGCACCTGAGATCAGAACATCAGCTTAAGAAGCAGCTATCCACCAGCAGTCTTCAGAGTAACTCTTATTTCTATACTGGTGGTAGTCCAGCTCCATGTTCTCCCAAAACTCTATTTTGGGAGTCTGGCACTGGCAGAGATGACCAGGAGAACCTGGAGAAGCTGATGATGCAGCAGTGTGATGTGGTCAGAAAGAAGAAGGACCTCCTGGAACACCTGAGGAATAAAAGCCCCCATCATGCCAGCTTTCTATCAGGACATCAGCTCATTAAGAACCAGGTGAGACACACCTGGTACACTGGTTCATCTACCCTTAGACTGGGCTGGTAGCTGGTTACCTCTATTAGCTGTACTAGCCCTAGGTTGGTTTTCAATTGCTTTTATCCACCAAACATGGAGCTCTTGAAAGACAGAACAATTGCAATACACAGGTGTGGAAAAAAAACTGTAAAACCAGTAAAAATAATTAAAATGTGAAATGTTACCACCTCAGATTATAATACAAAAATAAACAGAGATAATGGTTCTCAGATCTGGTGCAGTTCTGCACCTCCAAGTTGGAGATCATGGATGTCAGTAAGAAATGTTCTCTCTGGATTGGGAGTGAATGAGTATGTTGGAGTTTGTGTTAGATGCCTCAGGAGGAGAGGGCTGGGCAGAGGCAAGACTTCTCTTCAGTCAGAAGAGCCCATGGCCTGAACCTGGATAACAGAAGGTTGACAGCTAAATATTCAAGACAAAATAGAACACATGAAAGACACCAATGAAGAAACAGTTGCTCACAACAGATCTCATATGAACAATGAAAAAGTGCTGCTTCTTCAATACTAGAATGACTGAATGCCACTTTTTCTGTGGCATATTTCATTGCTAAACAAGACCATACAAAATTCATCTGTGCAGCACTAACACCATCCATCCATCCATCTTATGGTGTGCTGAGCTAACAGCTGTACTCTTCACTACAAAAAAGAGTATAGTTTCCAAACAAGAAGATGATGCACTGGTCTGGACTCTGTCCACAGCAGAGGAATAGAAAGTCCTCAGGATACTGGTTAAGACTTTAAAACTCTACAACTGCCAGAGAAAGTACAGTCTCTGTCTGGGCTTGTTGAGTGTGTTGTGTGTGCAATCTCCATGAGAGGTTATGTGTTCCTCTTGTTTCAAATAGATCATCAGATGATGACCACAAACTTAATGGAGCTGTAGTCAGTGAAAAGCATTCCTACATAGGTGTCGGTTGTTCCCTGCGGGTGGGTGACGGTGGTGTGCAGAGGTTGGAGATGGCATTGTAACAACTTCTGCTTGTTCTGTAGGCAAACTGGTGTGGGTCAGATGTACCAAGCAGGGATAAACAGATGAAATCTATCACAAGTCTTTTAAAACATTCCATCACCACTAAAGGCTGCTGGGCAATAATTGCTTAGACACTGTAGTCAATTGTTTTTGGGCACAGGGACAATAGTGGACTTCTTCAGGCAGGAAGGAACAATGACTTGGGTCAAGGATGTGTTAAAGGATTTTGTGAACAATGGAGTCAGCTGGATAGGACAATACTGCAGGACACAACCTGGTGTTCTGTGAGGTCCTGCAGCTTTCTGGTTTTTAACTCTCATGAAGTTATTTCTCACATTGGATTTAGCAATAAAGAACAGAGTTTCTCCCCTGACTTCAATTCTGATATTAACATGACAAGCCTCATGCCATGGGTAAAAGGTATTCACTTCATCTGCAAAGGAGGGATCTGTTAGTTTGCCATTGAGGACCTTTGAAGTCTGTGGTGGTACATAGACCTCTCCGCACAAGGCCAGAGTCACCTTCTGCACTGCCATCACACCACTTGAAAGGACCCCCAAGGAACCTCAGGCTGTGCATGTGCATTGAAAGAATTGGAGGTCCAACCTTTTTATCTAATATTTTATCTTTTTACTTATTCTGATTATCTTTCAGTCACCTGTAATAGCATTATTGTACAGTTGGGCTAAACTGCTAAAGGTAGGTGAACATGCACACCATCAAACACTTTTAAAGCTGGATTTTATTCCACCTGACACTGGACCACTGAGGCCTTCAACATTCCCTTTCCATGGACAAAAAAATAGAGGAGACAGCATAAGCAAAAGCAGGGCAAGAGGGGTGGCCTGCATGCAAGGGTACAAGATAATCCACTCAGACCAGTAGTTCCCAGTATCTTCCTCACAAATGCCAGGTCACTCACCAACAAAATGGCAGAGATGAAGCTGAGGATTGTCTCTGGAAAGATTGACAGCTGTGTGGCGATCGATACTGAGATCTGACTGGATAACAACATCCCAAACACAGCAAGGAGCTAGCTGGGTCCTCTCTTTTACAGGCAAACGTAACTGTAGTTTGGTTAGTGTTAAATGAGGTTAATCTCATAATGTTTTGGTTTTTTTTTTTTGGAAAAGAATAAAGAAGTAGGTCAAGATCCCAATGGTGTCTGGTCATGTGTAACCCTTTTGTGTTTGACATGTTCAGGCCTGTGCTGAGATCAGAGTGACTAACCATATTTAGCATTTTCTTCTTGTTCTCCATCTAACACCTGACAGGTGTCATTTCTCCTGGTGTTAGTGTGGGGGTCAGCAGCAGGAGGCATTCAATGTTTTTAGGGGGTGGTGGCGGGATAAATCCCAACTCGCTCCAGTAGGTTTTCTATCTGATCAGACTGGTAAAGCCAGAGTAGCTGGCAGCCCTGGAGCTGTGTTGCAACAGTGCTACAGGTGACAGAGAGGGAGGGAGGGCTGTCACACCACCTGACAAAGGGGTGGGGCCTGGTTCTGCAAATAAACTGACTTCTGAAACAGAGGAATCCTGAGTGGACATTAAAACGGCCACATACAGGATTTTAGCCCTTAGTTAGACCCTCCTCAGAGATGACCCCTCCCTGCAGGTAAGCACAATAAACACACCTGTAACTGTTCTTACCTGCACCAGCGTCTCTTCTGTCTGACAAATGACGTCAGTCAGCAGTTAAACCTGCAGCTAGGATCAGCATTAATGTCTACACGTCAGCAGAGACTTTTCAGTTACCTTCAGGAGTATTTACAGACTTAAGTGAGTCAAAACAAACACTGATTCTTATTATTTATGTCATTATTTAAATGTGAAGAAAAGGGTTTGTTTTTTTTTTAGAAAAATTTGTTTTGGAAAGCTGCTGGTTGCAGTAAAATTCAAATATGTAAATGTTTCATCCGTGAGTGTAAAAGTTAGATAGGTAAAATTTATTGTCTATTCCAAAAAGGTGAGAGTGTCTTAGTATAACACTAAGTACCCACTCACTGCTGTCACAGGATTTAGAAGAGTATGTGACATCTAATCCTTAGTCCTTAATCTCCAGCAGGTGTGAAGACCTCTAAAAACATAATGCTAAAATGGAAAGACATCAGCAATGGTCTTAGGGAAGAAATGGTTGTTGCACATCCATCTGGAAAGGATTGTAAAACCATTTCCAAACTGAGTTGAAGGCTCTTCAGCAAGAATAATGATCTACAAATGGAAAACATTTAAGACAGAGTGAACATCCCAGAAGATTTACCCCAAGATCAGACCAGACAATGATCAGAGAAATACATAATAAATAAATACAACCCAAGAACCATGCTTGGAGAAAACCAAACACAGTATTTCAGTAAAAACATCTAATACCCACCATCAAGCACAGTGACAGAGGCACAATGGTCTGGGACCTGGAAACCTTACATTTTGTACAGTTTTATTACCTTTTCATGAGAGGCTTAGAGTTTTACTATGTCTGCAAGTATTTTACTTGTATTAGTAAAATTTGTGTATATTTATAGTCTTAGTAGGTTTGAAAATCTCAATCTGGAAATGATACATATAAGCCATTTGATGTTTGTGAAAAAAATCCATACAATTCTGACGTGGACCCTGACGAAAAAATTTTTTCATCATTTGATTTATCTGATCTCTGTAGCTCTTATACGATGTCCCAGTTTAATGATTTATGCAGTTCTGTGGATTTTAATATATTTTCCACCTTTCATTTGAATATACGAAGTTTACCTTATAGATATGATCAGTTCATTCATGTTTTATCTATGTTGAAACTTAGTTTCTCAGTCATTGCTTTATCAGAGACATGGCTAACAGAAAACTCAACTGAACACTTTAAAGTATCAGGATACAGTTCAGGTCATTATGTGAGAAAAAAGAGAACTGGGGGTGGAGTATCTCTTTATATTCAGGATGACTATACATTTAAAACCAGGGAACATCTTTGCTTGAAATCAGATTCAGTGGTGGCTGAGACTGTCTTTGTAGAGCTTTTAGGCATTTCAGGTTTTAGAAATGTTATTGTTGGTGTCATTTATCGTCCACCTGATTCAAACATCAATGACATTAATTAAATTTAAGTGTTGCAGAGATATTAAAGCTACATGGGAAGTGCTGAATCAGTTGTTACAAAGAGAAAAAAGAAAACCAGAATTACCTTCTATATTTTCAGATGGTTTATTATTTTTTACAAATTCTTTTCCTATAGCTGAAAAGTTTAATGATTTTTTTATTGGTCTTGGTTATGAGCTCGCTCAGAAAATTCCTTCTTGTCATGGTGATCCACTAGACTTTATACAGGAGAATTTCTCTAGAGTCTCTTCGTTTGATCCCCCTGATACACAAGAAATAAGTGATATAATTGATAAACTTAAAGTGTCTTCTACTGGTCATGATAATATTCCTACATTTCTTGTCAAACAAGTGAAGCAGTCCATTTTGAAACCATTTCACTATATTTTTTCATTATCTTTAAAAACTGGGGTCCTACCAGATCAATTAAAAGTTGCTAAAGTTATTCTTCTGTTTAAGGCAGGAGTTCTACATTGTTTTGATAATTATAGACCTATATCTATTCTGCCATGTTTTTCAAAAATACTAGAAAAAATTGTGTATAAAAGGATTCTCCATTACTTAGACCATAATTCAATTCTTTATAAACACCAATATGGTTTTAGGAAGAATCACTCTACGTATATGGCTTTGCTTCATCTGGTTGACAATGTTATTTCTACACTTGAAAAAAATGAATTCTTCTGCAGTATTTTCATTGATTTCTCAAAAGCATTTGATACTGTGAATCAT
>JAOWBL010000015.1:15525479-15541923 GCA_028564865.1 Zenarchopterus dispar
TTTTTTAAATGAGACTTTTGCAGCACTGTTGAAAGGTGTGAGACAGGAAATGGGGGGAGAGGTGGTAGAGCGGTTATAGAAGAGATGAAGTAGCATAATGCATCTACTGCTGATGCATTGTTACTTTGACTGAGGATCACTCTGTGCCAGTGTTCTATGCCAGAGTGGAGCAAAGGGGCACAGGCTTAGCTCTTGACATAGAACTAACCCAGTGGGACTACCTGAAAAGACAAAAACAAACAAATTCACATGTTTTACTCAAAGCCCTGAAAGTGATTATCTAGTCTATATTTTTTATTTGTCATATATTGTTGAACTTTTTTTTTTTTAGATTTGCTATCCCCTAAAGTGACATATTTAACACATGTATCCATCCTCCCAAGAACATGACCACACTATAATTTGAAAAAGATGCTGTTTACTCTGTAGTATTACTCTAATATGTAAATGAATAAGTTTTGTTACAGAGCAGTCCTAGCAGTTTTAATGTCTTGCAAAGGACTGACAATTTCTTCAGAAAACTTAAATCTATAATTTGTTGTGTACAGTGGTAAAACACTATTGCACTGTGCAAGAAATGTTTATTGAAAGATAAATACGAGATAGGTAAAAGGCTAGTTATTAACTGGGAATATGTGGTTACAGCTGAATACAGCAATAACAAAATATATTGCTTTGTCTTCTGCTGACACATTATGCTACTCTGACTACTGAGTGGAGAAAACAGTACAAATTTTATGAACCATTTTTCCCCATCCACTTATAGAAATACCAGATGACTCATCAACATTTCTAGTAACTTGAAATGTGACTCAAAGCAGTAAAACTGTCCTTCTTAAAATTGACATTATCACTGGTAATGTTTCATCAATAAAGACAACAATAGTATGTGCATGTATTTCTTACAAACACTGGTTACAGCCATAATGAGCTTGTGTATTCCATCCATTCATTTTGTATATCCACTAAATCCTTTTACAGAGTCTCAGGGGTCTGCTGGAGCCTATCCCAGCTCATTACAGGCAATAGGCAGGGGTAGACCCTGGACAGGTTGCTACAGAAGCTTGTGTACTGAAAAAGCTTAAATGTAAAACTTAAAAGCTTTTCTATTTTTAATGTTCCAGTGTGTGACATGTAGTGATATAGTGTGATGACTCAGTTTTAATTATCACATTAGAATCATAAGAAAATAGTACTCATAACTTTAACATAATCCAAAAAAGAGGAATTAAAAACTTAGGTCAAAGTCAATAACCTTCAGCAGAAATCAAAGGCTTATTCTCTCAAAAGGTTTATATTTAATTTTCATAATTTATTTAAGGGAAAATACTTTAACTGGCATTGATAATTCTGTTACATTTTTCAGAGAAATTGAAGAAAAATATTTAAAAGGCCTATGTATCCATTTACATTCATTTCACTAAATAAATCAGTAAATAAAATTAAAAAATTACCTGCAAAAAGAGGTCAAATGTTGTTTTTGAAATAATACAAATGTGATTTCATTGCTAGCATATTCTTCCCTATACTCTGTCTCGAGCTCGATGATACAGTTTCCTCTGCCTGCACTCAAGCATTGGGATGATTAAAAATCAATCAGGGCCAAGTGGGGCAGCAGCGATATTGCATGAGTTCTCTCACATATTTGAGGAAGCACAGCTTCTTTCTGATTGAGGAAAAGGCAATTAAGGATTAATAATGAACCACCACCTCACTGGTGTCTGGTCTTTGTACTGGAAGCACCCTAGAGGGATCAAAGCTTGGATGCATGCACTACAGGATGACTTAAAGCCAACAATGGAAAAAATGACAGAGGAAGCTATTAATAAGTAGTCAAACCAGTATTACTAAGTCTTTAAGGATACACTTTGACTGTTTTTTTTTAATTTATTTTTTATGTAAATGTTATACAAGAATTAAAAAAAAAAAACCTGAACAAAAGAAAACAGGTATTTTTTTCTTCTTTTCTTCTGGAAACATTTGTGCATGATTGTATGTATGTATAACAATGTTCTGGGGGGGGGGGGGGGGGGGGGGGGGGGGGGGGTCTGTTTTTTTTTTTTTGTGTGTAATTGCAGATATTAACCTGAGCATACAGTATAGCTGCAAGAGTTGATCTTACATTTTGTTTCTAAGCAATGTGATAAGATCTGATAACTAGACTAATTACACTTACATAGAGGTTCCATGACATGCCATCAAAGAGAGCAATATTAATTTTGTTTACTTTTAAAACTTAGTAGTAACACCACCTGTTGGTGGTGTTAGATAAATGAGGGTGTCACAGGTGTGACCAGTCTAGCATTCCAGTGAAGTGTAAATCATAACAAATTGCAATAAATAAAGAAATTACATGCTGGGGGTAGAATTGGAATATGTGTATTGCATTTGACTGTCGAGACATCAACGCAGTGCCAAAATACATGTAGAAAGAGGGATTTGTAATTTGAAGTCTGAAATTTGCATACAAATCAATGTGTTTGCATCCATGAAGTCCTTTGCAAATTGCTGTCTGCACAACCAGAAATATTCAGGGGCAACAAAACATAACCACACAGAATCAACTGGTTTTCTACATTAATTTGAGCAGCAGGACAATGGTCCACATAGGTTTGTTTAATAAACACAAGAAATTCCAGTTGTTAGTGCATTATCAGCTTAGACACATTAGATTTGCCAATTATTGTGATTCAAATAAAGATCAGATAACATTTCATATCAAATTCATTCAGAAAACTAGCTAATTCCAAGGTGTTTTCATACTTTTCTTGTCGATGTAGGTTCCTACAACAATCCACTGATTTGCAGCACCTCATGGACGACTGACTGATGCATCATTGACTTTCAATTTCAGTCATGGACGACTGACTGATGCATCATTGACTTTCAATTTCAGTCAAAACCACTAAGGATTATTTAATCATTTACAGTTGCACATTTTAAATACTAGCAATTTGACTTGGAATGCCTTAATTCATCCATCCATTTTTCCATACCCACTGAATCCATCTACAGGGTCATGGGGGTCTGTTGGAGCCTATTCCATCTCATTACATGTGAAAAACAGGAGTACATCCTGGAGAGGCTGACAGTCTATCACCTTAATTCATGTTAAGTTAAATGTAGAATAAATCAAATTTCACCAAAACAATATTTAGAAAATAGCCATTCATTACTTATCTCATTACTGTTTTCCCCATCAATATCAAATAAGATACACTGGGAACAACAAAGTCATCTTTCTGAATTACTCTCTGGATATAAATAGCTTTTTAGAATGCTTAGTTTTGTAGTAGTATAAGACTGACTCAGCCCAAACTTTCAACACTTTAACCTTTTAGTCTTGTTTTAATGTTCCATAACAAAAGTTCCATAATGTTATATCTGTCTTTGTTTTCAGGATGATTCCTAGGACTAACAGGGCCTTCATAGTGACAAATCTTGTCCCAGGAATGCAGTATGACCTGTGTGTCTTGGCCATCTGGGATGACACTACCACTACTCTCACTGCCACCAACATTGTGGGCTGTGTCCAGTTTATCACCAGAGAGGACTACCCACAGTGCCAGTCTCTTCACAGTGGTTTCTTGGGGAGTACTATGATTCTGGTCATCGGCGGTATCATTGTGGCCACGCTGCTGGTGTTCATCATCATTCTCATGGTCCGCTATAAGGTTACCAGTGGAATCCAGACCAATAAATTACCTACTGTGAGTAACACATACTCACAGACTAATGGGGGAGTGAATAGGTTCAATGGTGCACCACCTCAGGTGAAGTCCACAGTAGTGGTTATGCGTGAAGAAATGGTAGAGTTTAAGTGTGGTTCTCTTCAGAGCAGCCTTTCTTCATCATCTTCCTCCTCCAACTCAATAGACAGCCAACCAGGAAGAATGGTTGGTGACCACTACAGTGTTCAGGGCAGTGAATGCAGCACCTTGCCCAGCAGCAAATTCAGGAGGCACGTACACAGTGCCAAAGCACGACAGAACCTGGACCACCTTTTAGGGGCCTTCACATCAATAGAGCTACGAGGAGTAGCCAAGGACCACCAAGGGGCCTCTGGCCCCTCTATCACTCCCAATGCCATGACAACAGTTGCTGTGGCACCACCATCTGACAAAGAACCCCTTCTCGGGAGAGCTGAGTCCACAACCATGCTAGGACGTCTCCTAGGATTTCCCCAGGAGGGTAAGCCCAAGAGGAGCCACTCATTTGACATGGGTCATGTAGCAGTGGCACAGTGTCGAAGCAGCCAACCTCGCAGAATCAGTAACATCTGGACTAAGCGCAGTCTGTCTGTTAATGGCATGCTGCTGCAGTGTGATGACAGCGAGGACGAGAAGCCCTCTTTTGAGAGCTCAGAGTGGGTGATGGAGAGCACAGTTTGAGTAAAGCCCATTTTTCTGATCTCTGGCCAAACAATCAGTCATTCTTGAAAACTAAAGACACATGAGTGTAGAAGGAAAGAGATTCTTAAGGGAAGCTGCCTTTGAATACTATGTGAACTTTGCCCATGTGAATACTGTTATAATTACAATGTGAGAAAAGACACACATGGCCAATGCTTTTGACTATGATCAAAACTGTCTGACAATGTTGACTACATTTGAAAAATGCTCCATTTCGAAACAACTGCAGAAATGGCTGTTATGAAAAAGCTCCATATCAACATTCAAAAATAAATGTGTTAAGTGTAAAGTGGATTTACTACATCTTGACTAAACACTAGGAGGAGCTGCCTCAATTCTTGGGAACTGGAATATCATGTTATGAACCTTTCGCATAATATTGGACTACTGCAACAGTAGACAGCGGGACCAGTAGAGTTAATCCAGTAGAAAATAAAAAAAACAGTCATTTTTATTTTCATCTGGGTTTTTCTATCATTTTTACTATTTATTATTTGAGGTGATTTATCAGAAGACAGAGGCACAGCTCTGTAATGAGATTGTAGTTGTTGTTGATAATCAAAAACAGGCTAATTTTAATCAGTCATAATATTCATGCCCTTAATATGAATTACTCTGAACCACAGTAAGCCAGGCTTATATTTCTACCTCAGGTTATGTTTGATATGAGGTTGTTCATATGTGACAGTAAAATGAAAATACATCAAATGCTCTACATAGATCACAAACAAATAGCAACAAGTTTTTTTTTTTAAACTTGTTTTCAAATGTTTCAGAGAACTAATTGTTTTCTAATCAGTCCAATTCTGTAATTGTTCAGCTCAGGGTGAAATCCTGCACTTTGAGTTTTTTGATTATCTCCCCATTGGGTCATGCTGGTGATAGTGGTCCCTGTAGGCTGAAGGGCCATTGATGTAAACAGTGTTTGCCTCAGGGTGAGGTTTCAGATGCTATCAGTTCATATTGCTGTAGCACAAGGATGGTGTTTGAAATCTATCAAGCCTACTTAATCATTTGCCCAGAGCAGCCAAAACCAAGATTTATCATCAGATTGTGATTCTCTACAGGCAACACAAAAAGGGAGCATGATAATTACTCATTTAGCCAGGTTAAATGGAGGAATTTGTCATTTATTAGCTGGATAAAGGTCATTGTGCTGCTTATGAGAAGCTGTCAGGCAGAGAAAAGAGGGAGAGAGATATCTTATTTGGAGCCAATAAGCTAAAAAAGTCTGGAAATCTGTTTCACCGGATTGCATGATAAAGAACCTTTTTTGGGATTATCTCATTTGACTTGCATCACCAGAGGAGCAGTTCATCCATCAATCTTATTCATGCAGGGCTGTACATTGCAGTAAAAAACATTTAGTCACTTTTCAGAGCACTGCCTACAATCATGTGCAACATCCCTGCATTTTAATGCCTTTCTTGATATTGAGACTCTGCTACATTTCAAAATGTGGGTTGGTCATCATTTTCTTTTAAACTGTTTTCTTCCTACAGTAGGTGTAATGTTCTGTATATTGGCATATTTTTTGTACAATAATTCGGTGAGAATGTAAAGGAAACGGGGGTAAAATTGTGCAGTGGTACTTTTATTTTCATGTGAAGCAAACAGTGAGAAGGTGCTTTACTGTGGTGTACCAACATGGTCATTGTTAGTTGGCTTAATGAAATGGGATTTTACACAATATTGCAAGTGGGGAAAGGAGAGCTGATATTTCTTAGAGGGTCGAATCACTCAGATGACCAAAATATTTCCTCACTAATTTCTAATGGGGCTTCTTCATAAAAGTAGACTTGGTTCCAAATCCAGATACTTTCAGTCATGCCACAGAGCTACATGTTGACATGTTCTTTCATTTGTTTATTTTGACTCCCTCTGATAACTAACATCCAATATGTGCATTAGCACTTATATCTTTGAACATTTTTCTGACATGCTTCTTCAGTCAGGTTATAGATAAATGTATACAAGAATAATTGAGGCATATTCAAATCACTTTATGTTTTCTGCAACCGTTTTAATTGCATTGCACTGGTAATATATATATATAATGCAGAAATATAGTGTGTAACTTGGAGGATATAAAATGATATCAAAACAACATAATTCTATTGTGTCAACCCCTAAACAGCAAACCCAAAAGAAGAAAGCTATTATGATAAACAATCACAGTTATTTAAAGAAAAAGTTCATTAGCATTTGTTTGCTCATCATGCGCATAACCGGATGTCATTTCAATACGTCACAGGAGTTGCTTATGACCAATCTAGATAATGATTGTGCATGTACAAGAAACCATGTCCCAAAAGGCAGCTTTCCATTCTCCTAAAACATATAGCCACATATCTTTGATGTCTTGAACTTGCACTAATTTCCCACATTGTAAGTCCTTATCTGACATATTTAAGATAACATCACAAGAACAAATTATTCATCAGCAATACCCTCAAAACTCACCCACTTTCAAGAAAATGCTTCTGTTTAGTGAACTTTTAGTCTTGGCTGTGATCAATAATGTCATTGTGACTAAAAGCTACACATCATCACTGTCTATTATCAGAAAAGACAAGAAAATATTGCCCCATTAGATAAGACTTGGAATTATAACATTATCCACTATAATTACTATAAAGGATGTATTTAAAAATATAAATAACAAAAATAAACTGAAATGTCACCAAATGTATTCTTCAGTTTAATGTCATATTTTAGTGTCATACTAAAACATTTATGTTGCTATGATCCAGTGGCAATGGGTAAAATTCATTTGCTATTAATTTTCTGCTCACTAATTTAAATAGAAATTAAAAACTAGAGAAAACCACAAATTGTAAAATCCTATTTTACCCAAATCCCACCAGAGGAACACGAGTGAGCAAGTATTTTAAGTATTTGAATGAAGTGACCCTTTAGCTCAGGGGTTCCCCAAAGTTGGTCCTCGAGGGCCATTGTCCTGCATATTTTAAATGGCTCCCTGCTTCAGCACACCTGATTCTAATTAATGATCGTTAACAGGTCAACATGAAGGTCTGAACAAGTCTGTCAATGACATAGCTACTTGTGTCATGGTGTGCAGAAGCAGTGAACCATCAAAAACATGCAGGACAGTGGCCCTCGAGGACCAACTTCAGGCACCCCTGCTTTAGCCTCCTTGCTTGTAATGTCAAGTAAGATTCTCCTCCACTCTGCTAACTAACATTATAAATTTAAATGTGTACTTGGTTCAGTGTAGACATGATTCTCACCTGAGGTTCTAGGACAAAAACAAGAAGAAGAAAAAAAAACAACTGCTCCTGTGTGATTACATTTTGCTACAAAAGAATATAAAATATGAATTAATTCCTATGAACCAAACTGTCTCCCCTGTGTTTTCTCTTCTTGTAGTCTAAGCGACTCGACTTCATAAGTGTCATTGCTAAGGACATTTTTTTCAGCCTGATCTGTCTGAGTTGAAAGTGTTACCATACTATTTTTCACCACAAAGCACGAAGCATAATGGAGTGTCTTCCCCCTCATGCCATCTTCGTTTACTGCAGATGAGCCAAGGGTTTTCCTCCCGAGGTCCAGCTGCTGTAATCAGGCCAGTTGCTGCTGACTCACCTCAACACTGTCCTTATTACAAATCACCTGTACATGCCGCACCTGGCCAGAGCCCATAATAAGGCTTTAATTCATATAATCTGTCAGGAAAGGTGCTTAGAGCAGCACAGAGTAAATATAATCTCCAAATGTGGTAAGTGTTGCGTGATAAGACAACGACGTGCAGCTGATGAAGCCTCAAGAGTAGAAGAGCCGCTGGATGTTACATATGGGAAAAGCTCTTCTTATAATTTGTTGTGCAGTAACATATGCAAGATATTTTTACACACAATTTTGCTAATACAAACTAAAAACATGTGATGCAGTACTTCTGATAACAGCCACAGGTTTTAAGCAGGTACACTGGATCACATCTTTTCTTGTTTACTTGTGAGATTAGGTGAACAGTTATTTCACAAAAACCAAAACAAGCACCTTTAACAAATCATAAAATATTACTTTTGAATTTTCAAACTGCTGCTCTCTGTGGTGAATATATGAGTTCAAGTGTAATTTAATGTAACAAATCTCTTACAAATTATCATTTTTATGTAGCTTGCTACTTATTAAAAAATAAAGCTCAGCAGGAGCTCATGCAGCCAGTCATCTGATAAGCATAACATTTTGGTAAATAAGATTTGATATGTTTTTGTACCTAGAAAGATAGACTGTTTTTTGTTTTGACCTAATACATGAAAGACCTCTTTTTTTTGCATCTCCATACTGGCATGGAGGGTGCGGGGATGGGGGCTGGGGGATCTAATGATTGGGCATTCTACTAGCAGGAAATTATGTTCAGCCCTGTCACATGAACATAAATCAACCCCATCCGCCCTCTGAAAATCCTCTTTGAGTTTGACTATTTTAATCTTAATCACTACCACCAGGTGTATGCAAAGAAAGTAAATGTTTAATTGTTGTTCTTTTCTTTCTGCTTTTGCTCTCCTCTTTTATATCCTTTTATGCTGTTAGTCATTTGCCAACAGCATAAAAGGTGCATTGTCACCAAAATATGGCGAGTAGTGTTAATTGTTCGATCAATGGTTCTTGTGTGGCACTGTGATCCAGTGGAGACACACCGGCTGAAGGGACTGAGGAGGGGGTCAACACTGTTAGAGGTTCCCATCTGGTGGTCTTATCCCAGAACCACTACTAGTGGAAACACACTTTTTGTGACAACATTTGATGGCCAGTCCCCTGTCATAGCCATAGACTGTTAAAAAAAAAAAAAAAGTAGACAAAGCATTAGTCATGTGACCCTTTGATTTCTGAAGGGCATTTTTTAAGCCTGTTTTTGTTCATACTGCATGCGCCTATGTTGTCAAGGGAGCTGACAAGAACATGACCTCTGTATGTCAATAAAAGTTAGCTGTGGTTATTAGTTCCTTTGGCCAATCCTCACCAAAATAGTTGCAGAGCTGCTGGCAGACATTTACAGCCGAATACCCTGTTGCAGATGTGGACTTGATGGCCTGGTCAAAAATTACTTCTGGATTTATCCGACACTGGGTTAGTACAAACTGCTTTGGTAAGCTTGGTAGCATGAGGATTACGAATAAGGAAGTGGTAATGGGTAGCCATTGGCTGAGCCAACTGTCAATCATATAAATAAATTTGTTTCTTGTAAATTCACCTTATGTGATACAAAAAAAAAATCAACACAGTTGTCATGGATGTAGCCAGGTTGTAAACATATTTATTTCTGTTCTCAAGTTGGACATTTTAACATGGGGCCTATTGGAGATTGACTGACTTTTGGAGCCAGCCACCAGCAGCCAATTGAGGAATTGCTCTAAATCAGGGGTGTCCAAAATCGGTCCTCAAGGGCCCGAGTCCTGCAGGTTTCAGATCAGGGGTAGGGAACCCAGGTCCTTGAGAGTCGGTGTCCTACAGGTTTGAGACGGCTCCCTGCTTCTTCACACCCTGATACAAGTGGCTATGTCACTAACAGAGTTGTTCAGAACTTGATGACAAGCTGTTAATGATCAACTAGAATCAGGTGTGCTGAAGCAAAGAAACATCTAAAACATACAGGATAGCAGTCCCTGAGGACTGCGGTTTGACAATTGTGTTTTAGATGCTTTCCTGCTCTAATGCACCTGATTCTAATTAATGGTCATTAACAGGTTGTCATCAAGGTCTGAATAAGTCTGTCAATGACATAGTTACTTGTATGAGAGTGTGAAGAGGAAGGGAAATATCTAAAACACAGATGTCAAACTCCAGTCCTCAAGGTCCAGTGTCCAGCAGGTTTCAGATGTTTCCCTGCTCCAACACATCCAATTCTAATTAATGGTCATTAAAAGGTTGTCATCAACATCTGAGCAATTCTGTCAAGGACACAGTCATTTATGTCATGGTGTGAAGAAGCAGGGAAACATCTAAAACAGGGGTGTCCAAAGCCAGTCCTCAAGGGCCGAAGTCCTGCAGGTTTTAGATGCTTCCCTGCTTCAGCACACCTTATTCTAGTTAATTGTTAACAGGTTGTCATCAAGGTCTGAACAACTCTGTCAAAGACACAGCCACTTGTATCAGGGTGTGATGAAGCAGGGAGTCATCTAAAACCTGCAGGACATCAGCCCTCGAGGACTGACTTTGGAGACCCCTGATCTAAAACATGCAGGACACTGGCTCTTGAGCACTGGGTTCCCTACCCCTGTTTTAGATGTTTCCCAGCTTATTCACAACCTGATACAAGTGACTGTGTCATTAACAGAGTTGTTAAGACCTTGATGATAATGACTGTTAATTAGAATCAGGTGTGTTGCTGCAAAGAGATTTCTAAAACATGCAGGATAGTGCTCCTCACGGACCAGGGTTGGAAATGCTGTTCTAGGTGACTTCAAAGCTCCAATCAAAACTATGCAGATCTCAGCAGATTTCATGGATGGTACAAAAAGAAGACATTGTGTTTCTATGTGAAATACTATATCAGTCAGTTTTTCTGTATCTTCTCCAATAGTTTTTGCATTGTGAAAAAACAAACACAAACCTCATGAGCAGAGCTACTGACATATATTATAGCAGTGTTGTCCAGCACTGTACTGTAGTGTCTGTATTGTTTCAAACTTCCAAGTGTCTTTGCTTGCTTTAAACATCCTGACCCCACCTCAGCATTGACTGTGTTGCTCACTCCACTCTGCACTTATTTGTTCTTATGAATTCATAATTGGTGTTAAGTCAACAAAAGATGTATGGATCTTGACTATGTCCCTCCTGCCCAAAGTAGATGGACGCAGCACTGATTGGGCTCGTTTCAGGACTGAAACCACAAAAAGAAGAAGCAGAACAGAAAAAGACAGTTCTGGAATGGAGATGTGTTTTTTAAATTGTTGCTAAAGTAGAAAAGTGTAAGTCAGAAAAATTATTACACTCCCAATTGGAGATTTTTTATTTATTTATTCTTTTGGTTACCAATTCCATGTTTTGATTATCAGATTTTGGGATTTGATTTCCAACACATCTGGCATTGAATTGAAGAGGAAGGATTAAGCGTTTCTTACGCGAGGATAGATCAACTCACTTTGTACAGCTATACTGTGCCCATTTTAATTGGAGTGTGGACAATAATTTAAATTTTTGGCTTCACATTACACATTGCTCTTTTAACATTAACCTCTAAAGTCTTCAACAAAACAGCTATAGAGTGCAACAAGGAAGTCCAGGCTTTATCAATTTAATATGAACTGGCGAAATCCCATTGTGATTTTAACTCATTTACTCCCCTCAGGCTGGACTTTACATTAATTGACATTTGAAACTGCTATGCAGTTTTTCCATTTTTTGTCAAGTTGGGCAAGTCTCTGAAGAAATATGCAGCTTAGTTTTGCTGTATTCTATTCCAAAGCATGAGACACTGAACTCTCCAAGATATGATAAAAGGTTTTTGTGGCAGAAAATATAAAAAATGAGAATAACTAGTTAGGTAGTATAAAATATATTGTGTGAAAAGAATGAAAGATTTGTTGTCTTTTCTTTAAACCACACTGTCAGCACAACTCTCAAATTGATTTTCTTCTCTTTAATCTCTGATCTTCATTGGCAGTGTTTTATTTCAAAATCTAAAACCAAAGTGCTATTTTGCAGAGCAGTAGCCCCTCTAAGTTTTCTGAGGTGCCACCTCCCCCTCCTTCTCCCCTTTCCTTTTCTTTCTCCCACCTTCCCCCACAATTGTTTTAAAGAAGCTTTTGCACACAAAGACTCCTGCAGTGATTCTATCATATTGTATGCCTCAACACGAACAGCAGCAGTTGGTTTTGAATTTTTTCAGTGGCTTAGGAAGCTGCACAGAAAAGTCTGCATTGGGGAGAAGATGGGAGTGTGACTCTCACATTCCCATTAAAAAGGGGTGTGCATTACAAAGAGCTTAATGAAAGCTTACCTTATCTAACATCTGCCTGTGCTGCTTCATCACCATGTTCATGGGGATTTTTCATTCCCAGAACGCTACATTAATAACCACAATATTAATAACACAGGAGGGAAACTCAGTGTGGGGTTGTACATTTCACTGACAAAGTTGTCTAATCAGTGTTAAGTTTGAAATGTGAGCCTGCCAGATGCTATTTTGTTTCGCCTCAGACCTGGTGTCTTCTCAGTCTCCCTGGAATAAGCAATTAAGTGATACATGCTGGATGGTATAATAATGTGACAGGTTACCATCAAATGAAACTTGAATGGATAAAAAGTGAAATCTTAACACATTTTTATTTTTACTGTTATGATCTCTCTTCTTTCAGGTTTTTTTTTTTTTTTTTTTTTTTAGACAATCACATTCCAGCTCTGTTACAGTCATAACTCGAAATATGAAAGCATAATGGTGTATTTTACTTTTTTTTTTTTAGTTTCACAAAAGAAGTGAAGACAGATACTGTTACAGAAACACTTGGTATCATCAATATTTTTTATACTATTGACGGTATTGAAGGGGAACTATGAGTTAGTGCTGGGGTAGGGGACCGTGGTCCTTGAGAGCCAGTGTCCTGCATGTTTGTTAACATATTTTTGTAAAGTTTGTTAAGAAATGGAAGCTTGGAGATTGGGTTTTAACAAAAAAGTGCACACGTGTTTTAAATATTCTAAAACGTACCCAATAGATTAGGAAGTATTAAAAGTTGACAACAAATAGTGGGCTATTACTTAAGAAAACCCAGACAAGGAAATGCAATAAAAATTACATGAGATTATTGGTAGAAGCAGTATTAATAATAATGAAGGCTCTAATTGATTTTACATTATTTTATGTTATTATTAAAACATAAAAACCTGTCGTGTGTATCAATTTAAGCTGAGCCCCTGAGAAGTATTGGGATTTCTATTTTATCAACAACCTTGAATAAAACTCTTATTAGCAGAGATTAAATTAGGATAATATTGACCTCGCTTAGTGTTTACTAAGTCCATTGCAATAGAGTCACTCATTTATAGCCAGGTAGTCTACTTGATGAATCCTTTCACCTCCACCCTACTGTCCTAGGTCTCAGGTTACTTTCTTTTTTTTTTTTTGGACATTAAATCATGCAAATAGCCTCCAAAATAGAACTATTAACATGTCAACATTTGAGTAGGACAGTAGGGTGTATGGTACAGTGTGGTTTATCAAAGGTTGTTTACTTTTTCAAGGCTTAGATCTTACTTTAAAAGGAAAAGTATCATTTAATATCAATCTGTCAGCTCATTAGTGCAGTTATTTTCTGGCAAGAGTGGTCTATGGTAGTTCAAAAGCCTGCAGAACTTAAACTTTAATCATTAAAAGGATGGAAATAGAAAGACTAAGGTTGTCCAACAACAGCTCTAACTAATTTACAGGTTATAACTGTGCACTTATGGTCAGACCCATTCATATTGTTTCCACAGCAGAAACTTTAACCACTACGATGAAAGCTTGGTAAGAAGCGTGGACCGAGCAGGCTAGCAAAAAGGAATCAGGCAAAAAGTTTCAAAAGACAAAAGGGGTTTATTTACCAAACTAACAAAAAGCAATTTTATATAAAACAGGGAAAAAATGGCCCGTAAAAGAGGTCAGCTAAATCAAACTAAACGTAGGAATTTAATATAGCTGAACATAACTGAACAGATCAACAAAGACAAACTGACCTAACAACTGAAACAAGAGGGTGACATATATAATGGCTGATCAGACCATTAAGACACAAAGGGTTAACAAAAAATACAATGGAAAGTACTAGATTATCTACAAATGTGCATGAAAAGGTTCATCTGTGTTAGGATCAGTGTTTTTTGTGTTCTGTTTTTCCTTGCTTTCCTTTAGGCAGAGTGGGGCTGCCTGATTGGAAATCCTGCACACCTGTTTTATCCACACCTGTCTCTCATCAGTTGTAGTTAAAACCCCAGCTCTTACGTTCACTCCTCGCCAGTTCGTTCTAGGTTCTTGATCCTTGTCTTGCCCTATGTCTCGTTCTCTCTCTCTCTGTGTTCCTGCTCGGTTTGGTGTTCCTCCCAGCTCCCGGTTCTGGAGATCTATCTTTTGTGCATCCCGGATCTCCGTTTTTTTGTTCTTAAAGAAATTAAATTTGGTTTGTTTTGCAATCCACATTGTGGGTTCAGTTTTGTTCAAGCCATCGGCTTAACAATCTGTCAGTTATACAAAACTAAAAGCAACAAATGTCTTAGAAACTACAAATCTAAAATTAACAATGTAGCCAAAATAATAATATTGTGTGTGTGTGTGTGTGTGTGTGAAAAAACATAAATACCAATAATGACTGTTCTCTATCCCTAATAAGTGAAAAATGGTTGATGAGCCCCTGTTACAATATCTGATGAATGAGGTGAACATTTGAAGTGTAAAATACTGATGTAAAGGCAGTATTCAAATATACACATATAACCTTCAACTGTCGTGCTTCTCAATTAATTTAACTGGCTTAGCATGCACCACCAATCAAATAGCATGACAGATCATGTGACTGATCTCATAATTGATTGTATTGACAATTTCAAATGTGCTCAATGCCAAAGGTCCCATCATCACATCTCTCCCTAAATGGTTTAATGAAGAAAATGAGTTCTGTTGCATCACGGCAGAACAGATGGTACATGGACGGTCAGCTTTTTCAGTTAACCTCTTGAAAGTTAAGAACAACTGCTGTCACCATGGTAACCACAAACAAAGATGTTCAGAGCTGTTGTTTAAAATTTAGGAATGGTTGTGACATCTTTGAGAAGTAATGACAAAATAATGACTAATCCTCATTGAATTGAAGCTCTAAAATTAAATGGATATCTGTTACATAATTAAAATAGTCCAAACAAGTGTGTACAGTCCAAAAATATTGAGATTAGCTTTGGATTTTCAGCTTGTTGTACTGCCTCCAAGCATTAAAATATAAATTAAAATTGTTTTAATTTTCCATTCATTTGGAGACATATAAACAAAGTTGCAGATGTCACTGTTTTTCAGTGTATACTTAGAAGATCCATTGTTTTAACAAATTACATTAATAATGATCTTCAGTGGTGTGACATTGCAATGTCACAGAATGATCTGCCAAAAATATAAGCAATTCGTGAAAAAAATACTATCCAATGTTTTATGTAAATGACAAAGACTAATATTTTGTATTGACTTATAACAGAGCTGTGCCTCAAACAGCGAATGCTGCATAATCACACTTAGTGTGACATCTGAAGCGCAGCATGATGCATCTCAGCAGCTCACTTCAGCTTATGCCTTTGTAGAACATTGCATAAATGTCAATGAGTAAATAGAGCGAAGGAAATGTTTATAGCCATGATCCATTCCTCTTGGTGACTCCTGTCACAAAAGCAGCAGAGTCTGTCAGCATATCATACAAGTGTTTGAGATGATGATGAATAGAATCAAACAACATTTAACTTTAGCATGCACTATTTATGTATTAAATCTGTTTGCACATCTCATGCACAAACATTTCCTCTGTAACTGAGGAGTGATATTTTCTTTCTCACAATAAGGATTATGAATATTTTATGGTACACTTTCAAGTTTTAAATGTTCCAGAGTGTGAGTTCCATCTATGAATTGAATTAACTGAAAAGCTTTTTACTCCGGCCTATCTAAAAGGAAAGCAGCCATCCTTGGTTTACATCTGTTTTGTTTGCTTTTACCTCAGTGAAAAATTGAATGGAGACCTGTGGTGCTTCTGGTTTATTCCGTTGTTTATACATATATTCAAAAACTGAAAATTGAGCTGTAAAGTGGATTTGAATAAGTGTGATTATTCAGAGATGAGACATATTTTACACACACATTCCTTCTTCTTCCCGTCAGCGTGATTCTGCTTCACTGTTAAATGGGATGTGAAACACAAAGTACACTCTCTTCTAGCTCTAAAGCTCCGTGCCTTGGGTTTCTTTATACTCTAAATACTGTTGCCTAAAACTTATCAGAAGGAGTAGTGTTGGTTAATCCAGTACATAAAGAAAAGAGACAAACCAGAATATCA